>OZ038314.1:27970823-28001736 GCA_964035775.1 Osedax frankpressi
CATACCCATACGTTAATCAATATTTGAGTATATTTACACAGTGACTCATATCACATATAAGATGAGTCATAGTTATTTACATTATTCATTAATTAAGAGTATAATAATCAGATGTTAAATAAAACAAATGATTATAAATGTAGACATTAAAGATGATATTTCAATACAATAATTAATAACCAAATTCTAGATTATTGCTAAAACTTATTAAAAACCAACTAATCAGTGAAGTGAAGTTAAATATTGAGTTTAAGACAGCTACAAAGATCTTAGGAACATCTATATTAATGTTACTATTTATCATAAATAGATATATCAAGAATCTATGTTCTGAGGATATAAGTTTCATAACATATATTACTTTGTACTGTACATGTACTCTGTAGTAAAAAAAAGTAGAATATACTATATGTACTAGACAATCTCTATACTAAATATAAAGTATACTCTATACCTAACTCTATATCCCATTATGATCTACACTAATCTACTTTATTCTACAATATATAATATATAGAAAAAAGTAGATTTCTATTCTTTTCTACTATAATCTCTTTCTTAAATCAACCATATGCTACTCTATTCTACTTTACTGAATAATATATGCTATATACTATACTCTACTCTACTATACTCTACTCTACTATAACCTATTTACTCTACTCACTATTCTATTTTATAATATCTACACTATTCTACTCTACTCTACAATACATTATACTCTAATCGAGGTACAGTAAAGTACTTTACTAGCAATGTAACTACATTACTCAAATAATCTACTCATAGCTTTTAGTGTTGTATATAAAACATTTTACCATAACCACGACTATTTCAACTATTATAAGTTGCAATTTAAAAGAAGAATATTTATTTGTATTCAACGAATACTATTCACTGGTATAGTAAGTAATAAAGGGAGGATAGAGTAGTAGTGTAGTAGTGAGTAGAGTAGTAAGTAGAGTAGCTTAATGGACTTTAACCTCATTTAATCCCAGAAGATTAATAGATAATAAGTTACTAAGCATTCATTTTAGCCTAGCAACATATATATATAGTACTGAACATTGTACATAGTACAATGTACACAGTACATAGTACTCAAGAGACCTGTGGCTGGTCTAGTGGTCACTAGGGACTGAGATGGAATCGCAGGAAGTATAAAGAAACAGTCGATATGATGAATACAGTGTCTTATAAATTGGAGTATAAATATATGAATACTCTCACTGATTGTATGTATGTGTGTATGTGTGTAAGTATGTATGTGTGTATGTATGTATGTATGTATGTATTTATGTATGTGTGTATGTGTGTAAGTATGTATGTGTGTATGTATGTATGTATGTATGTACGTATGTTTATATGTGTATGTCTATGTTTATGCCTATGTGTGTGTATGTGTGTGTATGTGTATGTATGTATGTATATATGTGTGTGTATGCCTGTGTTTGTGTATGCAAGTGTATTTATGTATGTGTGTGTGTGTGTGTGTATATATGTGTATAAATATATGTGTGCAATGAAAAATGTGCACGCATTATTAATATTGTTAATATGTTAATAATAAATCTGCTGGTCAATGAATCAAAAATTTTTTGAATTGCACTTGAAACTGTTCGTAGAGATTGAAGGAAATAAGAAGTTGGTTGTTCAAATTGGTCGGGATTTTCCAAAGGAAACTCTTAAACCCGATTTGGTCAAGCGGATCAAGTATCAACAGGGGATAGAAGTATTAGAGATGATGATCGTAATTATTGAGTATGGGTTTGTCCGTTAGTTAATGTTTTCTGTGCAATTGATAGTAATTTAAAGTCAATTGCATCCGAAGTTATCCTCAGTTTCAAAGTAGTTGTAGGTCTGCTAGTAGTGTAATCAGTTCACTGAAGTCTTTATATAAATTGAATTGCCCTATTTACAATTCTGTTGAAGTTTAGCAGGATAGATCTGTATTCACAGTATATTGTGGTTGGTTGTGGTTGGTTGTGGTTGGTTGTGGTTGGTTGTGGTTGGTTGTGGTTGGTTGTGGTTGATTGTGGTTGGTTGTGGTTGGTTGTTGTTGGTTGTGGTTGGTTGTGGTTGGTTGTGGTTGGTTGTGGTTGGTTGTGGTTGGTTGTGGTTGGTTGTGGTTGGTTGTGGTTGGTTGTGGTTGGTTGTGGTTGGTTGTGGTTGGTTGTGGTTGGTTGTGGTTGGTTGTGGTTGGTTGTGGTTGGTTGTGGTTGTGGTTGGTTAGTTGTGGTTGGTTGTGGTTGTGGTTGGTAGAGTCGTAATCATTGGTGTTGAATATTTAAGCATCTAGGATTGTTGTTAGGTTTGAAGTTTGTTGTTAAAGGAAACATAGATATTTTGTGGAGTCATTTGGTGTAAGTCTCGGATCATTAATACAAATTTAAAGGAATGCGTGATTGTGTTAGATTTGAAGATATCGATAAGTTTGGTTTTGTTTGGGTTTGGGCTGAATAAAGGTACATTTGGATACTCTGTAATAATATTTTTAATGTGTAGGACTAAAGACGTATGGGTAGCATGACTTGAATAAGATTATTATAAAATAATTATTGATTTGTTAGGAGACAGGTTTTCAATTCCTACAGTATAATACTTAAGTATAATATTTAATACTTAAGTAGTTTATTTATAGTTTTATCTATGTCCCATATAATGGAGGATTGCTAAGATCATTATTACTTATATTATAGTGTTGTAAGGCAGTTTGTATGTTCATTTATTGTAAATACATCCAATTCATATTTAAACAAGTTCCGATTGTAATAATAAAATCTCTCAATCCAATAGATCTCATTTCCAAGTTGAATTTGTTACTTACAATGAGTTGAAAATAAAAATAATAACCTTTCTACGAACAATGAGCAATATAAAAGTATTTTATAAAACAAGTGAATCACTACATTTACACCTAAATACATATGAAATAATATTTCTACATATTGTCAAAATCTATATTCTATCTCAACTGCATAATACTATATATATAGAAAAAGTAAATACAAATATGTATATGTTGTTTTATATATTAATGTTAATTATATGTTAATCATAGATTATTTATATAATAATAATTTACTATTGAATAATATAATTATATTTACAATTACACATCGCAGGAAGATTAGTGGCATATGGAGCTAACGGGTGATGCCATAGGACATGATCTCCGTCATTTTGCAGCAGGCAGATATCATTCGCATGGACAGCTGATCGACGAGCAGAACCTTCCAGTTGGTGCCCTGGACGGCTTTGATCACGTCCGTCATGATCTCTGAGGAAGTGGAAGGGTGGCTTGAGGAGGAGCAATGATGTCAGCATATTTACGAGGATCTAAAACTGTACAGTTGATTATATTTATGTTGATAGTGCTCTTGTCTATATATAAAATCTTATCTTATCTTACTATGTATCAATCTCTTTAGGACGAAAAGGAGAGATGATAGAGAAGGTGGAATGGATAAACGAGTATTAGGGGATGAAGTTGTGGGGAAGGGAAGGCGTGAATATTAAGGGAGAACTGGAGAATATGCACGAGCATAGAGATTGAGTATTCGGACAGATAACACAAATACTAAATCACTTATTAATTAATATGTATTAATACTTGTAGACAACATAGTAACGAGACAACTATCGCCTGCATTAGTGTGGTTAGGAGTTGGGTTAGACGGAATACAGATGCGGATGAAAAGTTATACCAAGCAATGGCATAAAATAGCATCGACCACTTCGAGAAATAAAAGAGGTCGCCGATGAATTGGGTGTGTTATTACCGGTAGGATAGGAAGATTTGAAAGGCATATCGCTATTTAAATTAAGATAGACATGTGTCTATATAAAGATAAAGCAACACTAGTTATATAATCGGAGATGCATTTTAATGTTTATTCGTCAAAATTAAATTTTGAGAATTATATATGATGAAATTATTCTTTAGAAAATGATTTCAGGACTTTTAATGAATTAGTATTATTTACTTATATCTGATATAATGTATATAATAAAGGCAAAATGTATTATATACATTTAATATATGGATAGACTATTTGAATAACTAACTAACTAATGATTCAATCTTGGATTACAAAATTATATAACTTAAATATAGTAAGATTTAAAATTTACGATTTATATTATAAATAAAATTTTGAAATAATAGTGGACTAATTTTAATTTTAATATATTACTAAATTATATAAGGTACGATAATAATTTGATATAAATTAGTTAATTTAACTAGTAATATAATAGTAATTTACTATAGTAATTCAATATTATAAAATTATAAATAAATAATATAAGATTTTATTATAAATAATCGGCCGGTAATTAAAATATTCAATATTTTTTAAATTTGTGTAAGAAACAAGATTAACATTTAAAAGTAAAAACATTATATGTTATGATAATTATAATTACCAGTGTTTACCATAGAAAATTAAATCTACAATTAAATAGTTTATAACATAAAAAATATACAATTATATAAATAATAATTAAATTATATTTTAATATTCATCGAAATCAAATACATATTGTATATAAATCATATGTTTATTAAATGTGATAAATATATTTTAGAAAAACTAACTATCATGTACAGCTATTTTTAACGCCATGTTAAATTATTATGATTATTTTGATTTTGATATGTTCTTCCTGGTAGCTATGGACTACTTAATAGATGTCGCTACTCGTAACTTTCACTAAATATATTGTATTGAGAATATTCACGATAAATCATTATTCATAAATTGTGAGTCATAATAATGTATTCCTATTTTTACAAATATACACGCGACATATATATGTATATATATATATATTGATCCTATTGATCATATTATCTATATATATATATATATATATATATATATATATATATATATATATATATATATATATATATATATATATATATGTATACAGGTCAATACATCAATCACAAAATTTAAATTACAATTAATTAAAAAACCTAACATATTATCTATAATAATTATGTTATATATAATATAATATAGTTTATATTATCACGCAAAAACTAATTAATAAATTTGTAGAATAATTTATATTTATCATATGTATGTGGTTTGCTCTAGGTTAATCTGTGATAATCTTCATATAACCTTCTTTATATAATAGCTGTCCTTATTGTGTATATATAGTGTATAAATTGCGTGCACTTTTAAATTAACATATAACTATTTTAATTATATATATATATATAATAAAATATTTAAATTAATTGTATATCAATCTTAACTAATTTTTATATTAATTTTAATAATATAATTTGTAATTAAATGTAGTTAACAATATCTATATCACATTTTACTTGAAACCGATTCAACTACACTAGACAATACATAATCTACCATAAAATATTAAATTACTATAGGTATTCTAAACGACTTCTATTATTTAAAAACTATTTTATATTGTGCATATTGTGCATTAGCATATACAGTGTTGAATTTTACTGATAAAGCGATAAAAGATTAATATTTCGCTAACGAATTACTTATCGTACACGTGTCACAAAAGGGTATAAGAAGTGGGCATATTGGTTATCCAATAACGGTAGATATATCATATTCTCTCAATTGTTCATAAAGTGCTTAATAAAAAATGACCACAATATCTACTGAATAAGCTGAATTTAAAATTACATCAAAGGAATCTGAGATTAACAACGAACTGTAATCTACTTACCAGTAAACGTACTAGACTCGAAAGTATAATAATCAAGGAATTCTTCATTATTGCACCAACGGTATGGAACACTTTATCAAGTAATATAAAATCATTTGAAAATCATAAGAGTTTCAAGAAAAAATTAGTATATCGCGTATAATCAAAATAATGGACATATATCTATAACATGCTATGTATGTATCTAACAATTAATAATATTTAACAATTATGTATCTAATCTATAAAGTTTCCGACTATATAACATTTGTCCGACTATATAACAAACCCACAATGCCGATATTGTCTAAATAAATAGTAGTAGTAGTAGTAGTAGTAGTAGTAGTAGTAGTAGTAGTAGTAGTAGTAGTAGTAGTAGTAGTAGTAGTAGTAGTAGTAGTAGTAGTAGTAGTAGTAGTAGTAGTAGTAGTAGTAGTAGTAGTAGTAGTAGTAGTAGTAGTAGTAGTAGTAGTAGTAGTAGTAGTAGTAGTAGTAGTAGTAGTAGTAGTAGTAGTAGTAGTAGTAGTAGTAGTAGTAGTAGTAGTAGTAGTAGTAGTAGTAGTAGTAGTAGTAGTAGTAGTAGTAGTAGTAGTAGTAGTAGTAGTAGTAGTAGTAGTAGTAGTAGTAGTAGTAGTAGTAGTAGTAGTAGTAGTAGTAGTAGTAGTAGTAGTAGTAGTAGTAGTAATAGTAGTAGTAGTTGTATTTTTATTAATATCAGGCGAAATGAAACTTCTCAGTTAATATCACATTCATTATCATCAAATAAAACTAATTAATAAAGAAATTCAATTTTTTAATTACTTAGTTTAGAGTTTAATTTTTTTTAATTTAGAATTTCAATTCTCTGCCGACATTTTCTATTTTTTTTAGAAAAACAAAACATTTTATACATTAATTTAAATTATAATTAAATAATTAAAACTACAAAATTTTAATAATTGAACATATAAATTGATAAAATATAAATTATTAATTAAATAATGTAAACTACAATATTTTAGTAGATATAGACTATATAAACAATCTGCGCAATTTCTTAATATTTAGCCAATAAATAAAATAAATGAAATAAATGATAACATATTAATATTATATTATTATTATATTATTGTATAATATCATCTCTACGTCTCACTTGTTTACACCATATCAGCTGATGTTCTAGAACAATTATGATTCTCAATATTAATTACTAAAAATTCCTAAAAGATTATAAATTGTAAGTTATAAAATTGATTATCATAACTATTTCTATCTTATTAGAACATAGATAATTCGTAAATAGTGCAAATCATTACTGATTGTATTAGTATAGTATATATATACACCATATACACCATATGGTTATCACTTTAGAGGGTAACCATATATTTATTAATTTATATCATATAATATATATATATATATATATATATATATATATATATATATCATACTATATTGATTCATATAAGTAATACATTATACGGTAGCATATAACGCATTATAACTATTATTGTTCCTTTGAAATTCAAGAAATTATACCGCTAACGTGATTTCAATTACGAAGTTTACGTATAGGTTTATTTTACGTCGTACAAGGTATAGTTAGAATATAGTGCAATATATATAGCAGCTGGTACAACTATGCGTACGTAGTTCTTACTTATTTCTAAGGCGCCGATACCGTATGTATAATGTAAAGTGTTATTTAAAACGTATGTGAAGTAATCCATAATCGATATCTAATAAAAACCACAAGTGACGTTCTCTAAGTAGTATACATCTAATCATTCAGATCGACCTCAACTGCTGAATTCAATTGAAATTGTAAACCTATTGACATACAATATTATTTATAAACTAATTGATGAATTGCTAGATTTTCTCCGCTATGCTTTGTTATATATCCAATACTATTTATTACAAATATCTATGATTATATTATTTGAAAGGATATATTCTGGGATGCATATTGGACTATAATTAATTAAGGCTGACATATATGGAGGTCATATTAAACGTAAGTATGTTGTATTCTGTCATTAGCAGACGTTTTATTTATTCAACAGTAAATATATTAAAAGCATTAGTACAATTGTATATCAATACTTTATGGAAATTGGCCCATTTCTTTGCTAAGAACTTAGTAAGTACACTGCCATATCACATTATAATGCATGTATTATATCTCCAAATAAACCAGTTTTTAGTTTTATATTTTTGTAAATAAATTCATTATTAAAAACATTATTAAAAGTAGTAATATAATGAATTATATTTACAAGTTTGGTTGTACTTAGTACTCGGACTCGGTAGCATTACTACAAGATAATATGCATGTATAACATATGTACGTTAGAGAACAAATAATGTATTATATGTGAAACTCGTAACTTAGTGTTAATATAATTTCATTGGCGTATGACGTTTGATAGCCTGCAAAGTATTAATATATATTCGTATAACTGACATAATGAGTGGAATAACAATGAGTGTTTCGCTAATCACGTAATCTTCTTTATATCATATACGTCGATTGCAGATGTGGAACAGGGGAAACACATGTTAGTCTTTAAAAATAGCGTACCCTTTATTAACTCCACGTATTGTTATGGTTCATACCCTTTGTTTCATGCACCTCGGGTAGGGCATCGCGTACTTAGACTATAATGTATTAATCACGATATATAACAGTAAACATCTTATTTTATAGACAGCAATTAACGTTTAAAAAATATCGAAATCATGCCTACTCAACATAAAATACATCTACTAAGTTCTAATTAGACTTCATATTGAAATATCTTAGACTAATTCTTACTATCAAATATATATTTATTAGTAAACTATGATTATGATAGAAATATCGTATAACTAATAATATCGTTGATTTTTAAATAAGCCGTGCTTATATGTAAGTGATATTAACAGACGGTAATAAAATGTGATTTACCACTGGATAATACTGAAAACAACACTTTCGTTTATGAAAGTCGAGACTGTTATAAACATAACGAGGAGTGTAAACGCATGTGATCTTAGAAACGTCGAGAGATATAATCGCGTGAGGATGGAATAGAAAATATCATTTTTCGGAATATCAAAATAACGTTGTAAAATAAAATAGTAACAAACGTCCATTAGAACAGGTACAATAGTCGGATACGTGCAGTTTCAATTAACGTTGCTATAACATTTCGATAATATATTGAATTATCAATACACAATCACTAGTGATCTAGACTATAGAATCATCATTTACATACGTTTGTAGAGAGAGAGAGTTCAACTACTGGGCGACGGTTAGGCTAGCCCAGTGGGCGTGGTTAGGATAAGAATGGTTTTGGTAAGTGTCCCGGTAGTACGACTGTTGGACGTGTAAGTATGGTACGCAATTGTATCACGTTAATGGATGTGTTAACAGGTGGACTTGATGAAAGTGATTTTCTAATTGGAGGAGTAATGTAATAGTAGGGTCCAACCGTTGGGCACGGTGACTTGGTAGGCGTGGTGAACTAGTGGGTGTGATGAACTGATGGGCGTGGTGAACTGATGGTTGTGGCGAACTGATGGGTGTAGTGATCTGGTGGGTGTGATGAACTGATGGGTGCGGCGAAATGGTGGTTGTGGCGAACTGATGGGTGTAGTGATCTGGTGGGTGTGATGAAATAATGGGCGTGGTGAACTGATGGGCGTGGTGAACAGATGGGCGTGGTGAACTGATGGTTGCGGCGAACTGATGGGTGTAGTGATCTGGTGGGTGTGATGAACTGATGGGTGCGGCGAAATGGTGGGTGCGGCGAAATAGTGGGTGTAGTGATCTGGTGGGTGTGATGAAATAATGGGCGTGGTGAACAGATGGGCGTGGTGAACTGTCAGGCGAGTTTCGCCGACATCACATTCCATAGTACCACGCAAACGCTGCCGAGTACAGCGCCAAGGAGCCAAGAGATAGCGGATAGACGTCTGGCGGAAGGACCGAATCCCCTAAGTCTACTCTGAGACAATGACTCACTCCTCACTCCTTGCACACCGCGCAATAGGATGGCCAGCGTCTCCACGCGAGGACGCTGACCTGCGGAGTTGCATTTCGAACGGAGAGCTATACGACGTGCCTGGAAAACTCGCATCGAGGGCTGGGTAGGTATTGCGGGCGTTCGTTTCGATGCGGGCGTCGTTTTGCGATCATTGACGATTGCATTTTTAAAAATGACCTTATTGTTATCTTTGTTGTTGTTTTTGGATGTAGTGGTTTTGGTGTCCTGTGGTATAGAATAATAAATAAGTCGTGATATATTTAATTATATTACATGTACTATATAAATATATTTATTAAAAAAATACCCTGAAACTTTATTTTAATACTAAGGTATTTTAAAACTATAATTTCCTCGTAATATTAATTATTATTAATAATATAGATGAACTATAACATAAGTATAATGCCTACTAAATATAGGTGATGACAAGGAAGCTAGTGGGGAAATACCACTTACAGATTTTAAAATTAAGAATATAGTAATTGTATTCATTTTCCTGTTAATATACCTTTAGGTAAATATCATTTTAAAAAAATCATAAAATCTATTTTAAAATACGATATCCTTTATCGTGAATAAATTATATCGAAGATAATAAATAACTATATATAATACTATATATATATATATATATATATATATATATATATATATATATATATATATAATATTATAGAGTTTATAGATCAACTTCATATATCCTATTATTATTGGTATTGTATTTACAACAATAGGTTATCCTAGATATGGAATTACTGAACTAAGGTGATTGTATACTATGAAACACGATAGTAACTTCACTTATAGATGATGTTTAACTAGATATAGACCTATCTATAGATATATTACATTGGACCCACTGAACCAGGGTATTATATTGGAATATATAAATTGTAATATACCACAGAGAGGTTAAGGGTCCGCTAATACAACACTCCTACAATGAATAATATATATCTGAATTATATAATATATAGAGTACAATGTACTCTGTACATTGTACAGGGTACATTGTACTCTATATATTGTACACTATACAGTGTACAGTGTACAATATACAGTGTACATTGTACAATAGGGTGGATCACTTTGATACATTTTTCAATAATATTTAATGGTTAATCTATTATATATAATAAAGATATGAATTATAATGAATATATATACATTTTAATTATGGCTGAGCCACCCCATTCAAATTTAACATGGTAGGGATACAATATTTAACAGGATATAGGAGCAATCTTAAAATTATAAAATGAATAGTAATTTTGATTTTTTTAATATTGAAAAATGGATAAAAGCTTTATAAGATATATTATTAAATAAAACAAATTACATTTTTTATAAAATTTATAAGCTTTATAAGCTTTATAAGATATATTATTAAATAAAACAAATTAAATTTTTTTATTGTTACCAGGAAATTCCATGAAAATTAAATTGTAATAATTTTTTGTATATTTTTGAAAAAAAATTTCTTAAAATATTGTTAAATTATAAGCAATATTACATTAGTTATATATGTTCCCTGTGAAATGGGTAATGATAAAAAATTATCTAATTTGGATTTCTAAGTGTTTTTCATGAAAAAAATTCAAATTTCAAAAAATCCAAATAATTTATTTAGAAAATATTTTTTTTAAATATAAACAAACTATGCGATAAAATAAAGTATATGTAATGCTATACACCGTTGAGATAAAACGAAACCTATTAAATTATATGCAGAAATGTAATACAATAATATACATTTTTACGAAATACAATTTATTTTTTAATAGTTATAACTATTTAATATTAGCAATCATTGAATATAGTTAATAGTAAATATAAATTAATTTGAACATCTTATAGTAGTAGTATTGATAATTATTATTTAAAATTATTCCTAGAAATTCAGAATTTAAAAAAATAGAAATATTAATAATTAATATTAAACCTAGAAATAATACTAAACCAGTTAATGAGTAAGTATTAATTAAGATGTATACCTAAATATTATACTTTTTACAATAATAATTTACATATAATTTATTGCAGAATATTATAGGTAAAATTATTTAAAGTTACAAAATTAAAAATTGTATTTGTAGCTATGAAATAACTTAATTTATAAGGCTAATATAATTTACAATATAAAATGGAAATATATATAAATTGCAAGCTGCCGATTACTCATGATTCTTGGTGTAAATAAAGTATAAAATTGAGATTTATTGAGTAATTTAAACATGAAAAATAAGTTTTTTAAATATAGGGTATAAACCAAGCTTATCTTGGTAATCTAGGATCTAGGGTATAAACAAAGAATCATAAAATGGAGGAAATAATAGGATAAACAAGTATTTATTTATTTGTAATGGGAAATTTTAAATAAGTCGATAAATTCAGACTTCTGGCGTTACCTCAATATTGCAAATAATTTATTTTCAATTATATGATTAATTTTTATATGCCTTAAAGTTTATATGCTGAGTGAGACAGTTAATTGTGAACAAAATATACTGTATACCTTACTGTATACTGTAATTATAATTTCTGCTTATAAATATTCTTGTTAATAAATAGAACTATTAAGTGTATTATTTATAATTATTTAAAAAAAATTAATATTTAAATATACTATGAATTAAACAGCATTATTATTATAGAACATTTGTAAGTGGTATTTACCAATGTTGTAAATGATATCATTTTTATAAGTATATAATTGTAATTACTATTATAAATGATATCATTATTATACATATAATTATAATTATTATTATAATTAAATAATTTATGTTACTTGTGTATTTCAAGTAAATTACTCACCTAATTACTTAATTAGTAAATAACATCAGTTGCTAAAATCTTTTATTGCGTAATGGTTAGGAATTATAATTACCGGCAGTATATCATCCTACCAATGAGCTTCAATCAAGCAGTCTATAGTCTTAGACTATAGACTATAGACTGTATATATTTATATATATATATATATTTAAGACTATAGTCTAAAATAGTATATGGAAGTGGTGGATGTATCCACCTGCTCGCATTAAAACCAAAACATCTTAATCACGAGCAGATTTGAAGTCCAATTCAATATATGTTGATATTAATTTACGTTCAACTTAAGTTTCAACATATGTCATAGTGTGGGGTATAAGGTATAACGTTTACTATAATATATAGGCGAATAAGTACAATACGATACGTTACTATATATTAAACTTATTACCAACAACAGGAACATATATGTTCGCTGTATATATACGCTATAGAAGTATTAGATATATTATAATGTATTACTGCTGGTCAGTGTATACATTTAATATTGAATATAATGTAAAGTATTATTTACTACGAACTTAAAACCATACTCCCCGTCGTCTATATGCAATCAAATGCTAGACGCTGTGCTAGCGTATTGATTATATAACTGATGGTGTCAATATTTTCAACAGAGAGGCACACATAACTAATAAGGTATTCCTTTATTGATATTGCAAAATAATATAGTTATATCACTCTTCTATGTATATACATTAAATATGCATAAATACATAAACAAATATTTGTTAATTGAAATCATTATATTTGGCGAAAACATGGAATTTATCGTATTGATAATTAATAAAGGATCATTAGACAATATTGATCATGATAGCTATATATATATATATATATATATATATATATATAATAACATTTTATATCACCCATATACGCTTACATGCCCAAAGCAACTATTTCGATGTATTTCTATCGCAAAGGAAACTTCTAATCACAATAAAGATTAGATGCAACAGATGTTTAAAATAAACCAGCAGGGTTTTAATTTAAATCTAGGTTTCAAAGTAGAGTTTCAAGGATTAATTCTAAATCGATTTGGTGCATCGATTGTAGGTGCACTTATTTTTATTCTTAACAAACGTTTTAGAAATAATAATAATAGAACACAACGACGTTGAATAATTGGGTCTAAAATAATGTGTTAGTTCCCATTACAGTACAAATAGAATCTTTAATAACAGTATACTGTTGTGAAGGTGTAGCAATATCATAACAACCATACATGATGTTAGCTGGATCTAGGTAATATCAATAACATATCTAAATCTAATTATAGAACTCATAGGTATAAATACTTATGAATATATATATATATATATATATATATATATATATATATATATATATATTGCAATAAGTACATATTTACATATTTACATATTTATATATTTATATATTTCGAAAACAATTTTATTTGGATCATAAATTACACAAATCTGAAATAATAACTTTTTATTAATACTTTTAAGTGTAAATGGTACATATTATTGTAGAATACACTAAATGTGTACACATTAGTGTACCCTGTACAATATACAGGGTACATTGTACACTGTATACTGTACACTGTACAGTGTACAGTGTACAGTGTACAATATACAAGGTAGTGTTCATTATACAATGAACATGTATATAAGAATTTATAAACCAAATACTTTCTGATATTATTATTGTTGATATCATTATTGTTGGGTGTTTTATTTTGTTATCAATTGTTATTTCAGGTTTTATTATTATTCTTATCAGTTATTATTATTATTATCAGTTATTATTGTTCTTATCAGTTATTATTATTATTATCAGTTATTATTATTCTTATCAGTTATTATTATTCTTATCAGTTATTATTATTCTTATTAGTTATTATTATTCTTATCAGTTATTATTATTCTTATCAGTTATTATTATTCTTATCAGTTATTATTATTCTTATCAGTTATTATTATTCTTATCAGTTATTATTATTCTTATCAGTTATTATTATTCTTATCAGTTATTATTATTCTTATCAGTTATTATTATTCTTATCAGTTATTAATACCGGTGATTGCTCTAAGACCTACCTTCAATTCATTCTCGGCAATACATTTCTTGAGTCCGGCGAGCAATTGAGCTTTGGTGAACCTCGGCCTAGATCTTTTCACTGCATCCGACATTCCAAAGTTCGATGTCACTTTCTACAATTAGCAGAACCTCAGCAAAATCTGCGGACAATTATAGATTGTTTATATATTATTATTTATATATATATTAATAATGTATTGCAATTTTATAAAAAAACTTATTACATCAAACTTAGATTACTGTAACAGTATATTATAAAATCTACAACAAAAATATTGCAAATGACTTACAAAATAATGAAAACGCAAAATCATATTGTATAATCAATAATTTATCAAAACACCCACGTACCTCAACATTTATAAAGTAAATGAAATAGCTGAGATTAAAAAAAGATCTACTAACAAACTACTCCCCATATCACACATTACTATTTATAAAAAACATCTCAAGTTATCTAGATTCCCATATTACCAAATATATTATTTATAGAATCAACCTAATAAAATCAACCAAATAAACTTAATCTTAAAATCCATGACTACGAATAAATAGTTTTCCTACATCCTGCTTATGAAGTAGTCCACCATCTAAATTACAATTTGAATTATTTTAAAATCCTTCAAAAAGTAAATACTCATTTACTTTCATTTAAAACTATTGAAAAATTTCTATTCTCGAACATACTATAACTAAAAATATAAAGTTTCGCCTACTAACCGTTCTTTACTACTTAGAAACTTCCACATCACTTGCACTATTCTCTATGGTCTGCTATTTCACATATTAAATATCAATCACATTCTTTACACTTATATCAAACATACATAGGGGAGCCTTACACTTATTTATTTATTTTTAATTCGTATTTATTTTCTTATTTACAAGCTTGATTAAATTGGCTTAGAAATATGTGTATATAAATCTTCCAAATAATAAATATGCAAACATACATATACACACGTACACATACATACAACGAAATACACATATACATATAAATATATATGTTTACACATACAATATAGAAATTAACAATTTCCATTGGACGCCAAAATAACTTCATATTTAATAATAATTACTAAACAAAAGCAAACATCAAAAATGAAACAATGTAACAGCTAACTTTACTAATTAAAACAAAAGTACTTAAACAGAAGTATTTAAACAGAAGTATTTAAACAGAAGTACTTAAACAGAAGTACTTAAACAGAAGTACTTAAACAGAAGTACTTAAACAGAAGTACTTAAACAGAAGTACTTAAACAGAAGTACTTAAACAGAAGTACTTAAACAGAAGTACTTAAACAGAAGTACTTAAACAGAAGTACTTAAACAGAAGTACTTAAACATAAGTACGTAAACAGAAGTACTTAAACAGAAGTACTTAAACAGAAGTACTTAAACAGAAGTACTTAAACAGAAGTACTTAAACAGAAGTACTTAAACAGAAGTACTTAAACAGAAGTACTTAAACAGAAGTACTTAAACATAAGTACGTAAACAGAAGTACTTAAACAGAAGTACTTAAACAGAAGTACTTAAACATAAGTACGTAAACAGAAGTACTTAAACAGAAGTACTTAAACAGAAGTACTTAAACAGAAGTACTTAAACAGAAGTACTTAAACAGAAGTACTTAAACAGAAGTACTTAAACAGAAGTACTTAAACAGAAGTACTTAAACAGAAGTACTTAAACAGAAGTACTTAAACAGAAGTACTTAAACAGAAGTACTTAAACAGAAGTACTTAAACAGAAGTACTTAAACAGAAGTACTTAAACAGGAGTACTTAAATAGAAGTACTTAAACAGAAGTACTTAAACAGTAGTACTTAAACAGAAGTACTTAAACAGAAGGATATAGGATATAGGATATAAACTTAAATATAGGATAACATATATATAAAAATAAATATATTACATACTGCAATACGTACCAATCTCCCATAAAATACATGAGATTAAATTGTATTAAAAAAGTAAAATAAACTTAGCACTTCTAATATCATTCTCGAATAAAGTATCGAATAATCTGCCCACGACAATAACTAATGAGGATCTATTACATCAATTTAAGAACACATTATAAAATACTCATCCAAACTATAATGACTTATTGCACTAAGTATACTGTGCACAGGGTGCATTGCAAATCCGACTACCTACTGGCACTCATCTTCATAAACAACTATTTATACTCACTCACGTACTAACAATTACATATACTTATATTCAGCCTAATTCGTAACCTAACTCGTAGATAATACCCCTCACATCCATAGAAACTCGCTCACATCTTCACACCGTTACTTCATTTCCTGTAACTGTTTCTATAACCCATACTCAGGTGCAACAGATCTTATTTTGATTTAAAAGAAATACATACCTACATAGAGAAAATGTTAATATCTCTCACACCCGACATATACACATACAGATATATCGCCCAAATACCCTAAAATACCATATGTTACCCCCTATACTATTATATACGTAAGATAAAGCATTAGCCAGTTACATTGTCAAATAAACAAATGCACCTCAGAGCATCCTGCCGGTTCTACCAATAAAGGGAACTACTATAAATTCTACTAAAGATAAGCATATCAATATTGAATGTAATGGCGATGTACACCGGCGAAAGATTGTTGATAAACTACGTCTTGCCAGTAGGCGTGGCTATAGATATTGCCGGTAGGCGTGGCTATGCGTATACGTCATTAGTACTTACTATAGCTTTAATGGCATGCCAGCCATTAACGGAGAGGTGATGGGTCAGGACACTTAGATGTTGTTTTGATGAGTCTCTCTACTCTATTGTTGTTTACTCTATTATTTTACTGCCTAGACAATAGAGTAAATTCGGTCATATTACCCTGGCCGGTCGTACCATAACCAGGCATTACGTTACTCCGGTTACCATTTTACCCAAATAAACAGTCTTCTCAGATAAATAGCAGTGTCTTTAGTAATGGAGTGGATGTTCGGTTCAAGTAAACTTTCACTTGTTCAACTCGAAGATAATATAAAGCTGTAAGTGATCTAGACTTCATTACATCGTGCTCGCGTTTGTTTATCTATTCTAGTGTTTCGTTAACTACGTTACGTATTGATACGACAAACTTATTATATAATATATGTATATTTTTTAAATGAGGGAATTTTATATATTGGTGATCAGCTCACGTGAATCAAACTTAAAATAATGGAATATAATTATATAATAATCTTGCAATCACCAGAGGTTCATAACATTGGATTCAATATATACATATTTTTACTTCCTAAATGTGGTAACTGTTTGAGTTTATACAATTGTATGTGATAATGTATGCGTGTGTGTGTAGGTGTTTATAGGTGAGACCATATGCATACGTGTATGCAAGCTATAGTTTAACGTGGACACGCTGTATTTAAACGCACGCCTCTCACTTGATTATGTCCAGCGAATATCAATCTTACTCTTCTGAAACCAACCTGTAATGGAATTGTCTTAAAGATGTGTAGAAATGTTTCCTCCTGCTTTGAATAGGTTACAACGTTATCACCTTGTGTGTGTAGTTTAGTCCTTCAGAATCATTAGATGACATTTTCTTGAGAAATGTTACCATTTAATAACTAATATTGTATTGTATGATTTATCTAAATTAATGGTTTATCTACATAACTGAAAAGTATCAAGTCGTTGAGTGTGTGGTATAAAGTATGTTACAGTATACTGTAATGAGGTGTACTGTATACTAAACGTTGCTGTGTTATAGTGCAAATTGTAACTGATAGACGTTCGAATGCCTTCTCCTTGGTACGAAGCATGCAAACTTTTATGTCAGGTCGTGGCGTGCGTTTGCGTGCGTTTATTAGATCGGAGTTCTCAAGCGAAGCTCGTTAGTGTGAATCGTATTTAATAGGTTTTACAGTGTGCCTGGTCACTATGTAGAAGAGAATGAGTAGAATGTGCTCCGTACGATATAGGCAACCATATTTGTTATCGAAATATCTAAATATCGATACAAATATTCCATGATTAATGAAATTCGGTATTAAATGGAAACTCAAAGACATATGTCCCCATCTAAAGTAGAAATATGTCGTATTAAATATCCACAATTATTTGGGAAACTCCAATATAGTAATGCATATTAATTCACATTAAAACGAATACAACATGAATGTATTAGTATATATATATATATATATATATATATATATATATATATATATATATATATATTATAAGTTAAATCACGAATAAAAAAGTAATATAATCTAAATAATATACCTTATAATAATGAATACAAGTATTTCATATTAAATAATTGCATGAACTAAATGCACCACTTGCAAATCACAAATGTGCGTATTATTTTATTTATCTCCATTAGCATCAACCATAGTGACGTATTAATTTTATAAAACCGCTTTTATATCATCCGAGTAAACCATCCAGATATTATGATTTTTGGCATTGCATACTTTATTTAATATTATTTTTATTTTGTTAGCATATCAAACATATTTTTTTTTAAATATTACTACATTGTTTTCACACGCATAACTAAAATACAAATAAAAAATGAAATCAAGTTATGCAAACTATTGTAATACTTGTATGGTATGTAAGTTATCATATATTTAAATTGGATTTTAAATATATTATATTTATTTTGAAATGAGAATTTTTCTAGAGTATTACAGATCCGGAGGATAGAGAAAGTCAAACTACCAGGACACATTTTGGAACCGGATTTATTTAGATCTGAGATGCTGACAGATATCTGAATACAGAAAAATCACGGGAGAAAAATAAATCTACAAGAGATTTACCAAATGCCATTGCTTAAAAGTGATATACATTATATTCATCAATTATTTACATCATTAACAATATTTATACGATATCTCAATCGCAGATCATATTAATATAGTTTATTTATGAATACTATATTGAACATGGAGAATATAGATAATATATTAATGAATACGTCGTATTACTAATTCATTTGATATCATTAGAACGGGGAATATGAGATGAGATGATATTATTGATCTTAACGGAAGATAATCTAAAAGTTATCATCGTGCGTTCAAAGGTTGACCATGAATACCGATTTATTTCAATCTTACCGATACGATATGTTATTAAATATTTTAAATACAAGTTAAAGATAAAGTAATATAGGATTGCAGAGTAGTAATTACCAATGAGTAATATGATGAATTGATAATAATGACCTGGATTACTTCATGTATAAAGATAACTCTTTCAAGAACTTTAATGTGGAGGAAAGCTGAGAGACCGTAGATTTTGAAACTTATATAAACTTTAATATGTAAATATAAGAGGATATATTAAATTAAGATTAGCAGAAATGTATAAATATTGTTATACCTTTCTGTTGATCAAGGATAGATTATTTAAAGATTTAAGTATAGTAAACCTAATACTCTATGTAGATTTTCTAAAAGACTCGGTCTAGATTATATTACTAATTATAACTATAAAAGTACTTTTTATTATGGTTACAAATGTTTTAAATATATACTTAACTAAGCAAATAGTATAAATAATTATATAACTTACAATTTGACAAACCAGTAGGTAACCATTGCTAAGTAATTTCAAATTACACAAATAGTTTAACTAATATACACATTAAATAAAATCTATTATTTTGTAAAAATTTCTTAAGCAAATAATTCTTTTATATAATAATTTAATTAAAAGTTCTATTAGGAAGTATCCTAATCAGATTTACAATGACAAATTAATGTAAATTAACTAAATAATATTTTTTTAATAAAATAATAATATTAACTAAATAATATCTACTTACCAGTAAACGTACTAGACTCAAAAGTATGAATCAAGGAATTCTCAGTTATTGCACCGACGGTATGGAACACTTTATCAAGAAATATAAGATCAGTTGAAAATCAAAATAATGGACATATTTCTATAACATGCTTATTTATCTAAACTATAAAGTTTCCGACTATATAACATTTGTCTGTACAAACCCACAATGCCGATATTGTCTAAATAAATAGTGGTTTTAGTCAAGGTACACGTCGATGTTTTATTTAAGGTACATAAATATGTTCAATTAGGGTACACAAATATGTTTTATATAAATTAAACTGATAAGTTTAACTTAGGGTAAATATGGGGTACATATTGGCACAAAAATTAGGGTACAGGAGATATAAGTATAGGGTGCAATTCGTTTTATTTCTTATATACCCTAATTAGAATACTACTATATGGAAACGGATTGTACCTTAATTTTCGATGCCTATATATCCTAATTTATTACAGGGAATGGTATACTTCGTCATCCGTTTTTATCAGTAGTGAAGTCAATATTTTAATTCAAATGTTTTGGATTGAAACATATCCTCATAGGCTCTGCTATTATTTCTAAGCAATCACTTTCAAAAATGCAACATAACTTTATGCTGGATACTCAAAGAGACTCAAACCTTGTATTCTTATTCCAATACCTATTTTACTCATCTGCGGAAGTTCGGCTGCTATTCGCTATAATGTAGCGCCATCTATAGGCCCTTTGGATTACTTCTGATACCATGTATAGTATACATTGTATACCTAGTTGTATGCGTAAATTAATACACTAACTCGATGAGGAAAACAGTTGAATTCATGGATTTCTTATAACATATTTGAGTAGGCATTGCGCCTTTAGAATCTTAGCATGATGGGGATAATTTAATAAGGTTATTAGTGTTATAGGGCGTGGCAATGTGTTATAGTCTTTTGTTAGTGAATGATCTGAGGGTTGGATAAGTTATTCTCGGTGTTAGCCTATGTACATTTGTCATGGTGAGGCGTTGGAATAAATATTGAATATACGCGTGAGTTATAATTATTGTAAAGATATTGTATTAGGGAACATTTTCCTATCATTTGAGACTTAACATCAGAAGTCTGTTATTTACTTTATAAAAATGGATATAATATACTCTGCTGTTGCGCGTGATTGGTATATTGATATTAATAGTAATTGGAATTATTGTATTACAATTGGAAAATTAATTTACCAATAATAATTTATTGGGCGCACGGATTTTGAGAGTTTCTTTAGACTGGAGAAAATTCTAAATGGTAATTGAATAATTGTTTTCAGATTATTTTTATTTTTTAATTGCATATTTTATATTAATTGCGGTATTTACATGTCTGCAAACACTGTTGTTTGTTTTAAATGATTAAAAGAAATAACATAATGATTATTATTAAAAAAAGATATTAATATACTATTTAAAGAATCCAGCGGTATTTTCGTGAACTATGGTTTCATTGGATGAAATTACTTTATAAATATATCTTATTATTTCATGACTTTTCGGTTTTAATTTTCTTCAAGGAATTTATAATACTTAAAATCAAACCTAAAAAGGCTAAATAAATAATTTAGGGATTTTATTTTTGCATCAAATGCTTTATTTTATTTTATATTGTTTTTTATTTGTATTGTCAATAAAACAATTATAACACTCTATTTTTAGAAGATAATCAATTTTTGAATAAAGCAGAAGTTTTTTTAAATTACAATCAAATTCTGTAATATAATTTTTGGGATTACTTTTTTATTTATAAATTTATAATAGTTTACATTATCTATTGTATTGATTACAGTTATTGGTATGGTTATGTGGATAGTTATATTATATATTATAATAAGTAAATACACTACATAATATATCTTATAGAGAATAGTGTCTTTGCATAATAATAGTTTAAAGATATTTTAAATCATTCATCATACATAATTGACATTAATGATATTATAAAGTATACTATAGTATAGTGTATAATTAATACTTAATAATTATATAATTAACGGTATATTACTTCATAATGTTCGCATACTATTATTACGATAATAGAAGTCGGAAACCTAATGGGTGAGTCCATTTTAAAATACTTATTGCTGATTGGCTGTCGCGATGTATGACGAAGTCCATCACTATAAATACCCAGGGAAGATACGTAATAGCATCACAGTTTAATATGACACTGGATTATATTATTATATATTACATGACACACACATACATCTCTTTATAGTTAAACATATACCATATAACGACTCAACAAGCATAGGTTTATCTATATATATTATTTATTTACTATGATATGGCATATATATAATAATATAAAATATTGTGTAGAAGTTATAACATATTATTAATTACAAATATACATCCAGAATATGTATTCATATTTATTTTGTATGCGTGTGTGTGTATGTCTGCGAGTGTGTTTGTGTACGTTTGTGTTTATATTACTGTACTTAGTATATTGTAAAGTATTAAACACGCAACAATTACTAGCTTATGAATTTATCAGGTAATATTTAAAACTCTAAAATTACACAACAGACAACTTGAATAATTGACCTACTGACATACGACTGACTAAATCATATACACATGTTGTAAAATATATTAACATTTTTTTTAGATATCTCTATCAGGTATATTATAAAAATTATTGTATTTATATACTTATACATGTGGGTTTTCCATGACATCAAAAACTAAACAAATTAATAAAATCGTGATATCAAAAAACATAGAATCGCTGTAGAGAATGATAATAGGTTATTATCATTGTGATTGTTAAGAAATAGGCTTATGAATATGTATTTAGAAGGACCAGCAAAATAACCTGATATGAAATCATATAGACAATATTTGTGTTTTTAAATAATCCCATTACTATAAAATATATTTTATATATATTAGTGATATTGTATTTGGGAACAATGTATATGTAGAATATATAATCCACACTCCATATTCCATATAAGGACTATATGAATATTTGTACCTCTAGCTTAGGTCTGTAATATATAGTCTAAAGTACAACATACAACTGATTAATATGTAAAGTACATATATTATCATATACGCATCTTTTAAATTATATTTATTATATATCATATATTAATACTATAATAATTAATGAAAACATACACTACGATGTTTACTATATTGTATGTACCTTAACTTTTTGATACAGCAGTAGTGGGCGATGACGCAATACTACAGCGTAATAATTATATTACAAGTCGATAATATCATAGCGGAGTGACGTTTTCCATGTGTTCAATCAACACATCAACGAATTGTTACTAGTATTGGGTCACCTGACACATGTCAGTTTCCAGCCAGATCTGCGCTGGGTCTAAACTCTAGCTATTTATTACCAGATGCGAATTTCTGGTAGAAGATAATCCCCATATCCAGGTGCTATTGAAATTTAAAATAACTACATTGGGCAAATATTTGTGAATTCGAATGATAATTAATATAAGTTGATACGAATACAAATAAAACATATAACATTGAAAAAAAATAGATTTAAATTAAATATGTGAGAAAAAAATAAAATTGATATAAATAAATCAAGTGAGTAAACTATATAGCACGTATGTTTATAAATGGATATATACCAATAATTATAACCATGTATAATGATTAATTAAAAGAATAAGCAATACATATTTAAAACTATATAAATAATGTACAATTTTATTAATTCTAAAATATAAAATATAAAAACGGTAATAAAAAATAGTAGGATATTGAAATATTATATAGCAATATTGAAAAGGCTTTTCTAGATAAGAAAACGGTTACTATGTTTAATTTAAAAGTGTAGGGAGGGAGGGGAGGGGGAGAGGGAGAGAGAGGGGGGAGATACACTTATTTATTAAACTAGTTAAAATATCACTTTCGTTTTGTGTTAATTCTGGTAAATTAATTTGGTTATCTACTATAGCATTGCGTGTAGTGTTATTGTTAGACTATATTTAATTTAACATCGAAGATAATATAATATGGTATATCTGTAATGAGGTAGTGTCATTCATTTTAGTATTCAATAAGTTTTTTTTTAACTTCTATTATATCCTGTATATAGATTTTGATATTTCCTCTTAGTTTTAATATAGATGAACTTAGAATATATTTTGAAAGAATTACTAATAGTGGGATATATTCCAAATAGAATTTTAAAACTATATATGCATATAACCATGGTTATAACATAAGTAAGTAGATAATCACTTCTGGAGGCGCAGAGTTAGAAAATTGTCTTAATTGGCCAAACAAACAGTAATAATATATAGTATAATTATACAATATCATATATGTTTTTTAATAAAAAATGTTTCTTAGCCATCTATGATTATTTAATAATACAATTATTTCTATAATGCATAATGTATTTGAATTTTATTATTTATTAAAATTACAAAATTATTTATTATTTATAGATAAATACTTTTTTTTGATGAAAAATATATGATACCTATATAACATTATCAAATACATAACATAAGTTAATTAAATATTAACAAATATACTTTATTTATTATATTATGTAAATTTCATGACAATTACATCGAATAATTGTATATTCTACTAAGTAAAACGATAATATAATATTTTGTTAATTTATAATTCATAAATTGGTTATCGGATGACAATACTGTAATGTATTATACCCATTAAAATACTTGAATTGGTTGTTTATGATATTTCACGATATATATACAGTATATATATATATACGATGAAAATAATTTTCCATATTCTGTGTTATTTTTGTTTTTCTTTTGTTATTGTAATTTTATATTTCAAAATGGCGATAACTTAAAACTGATTTTAATTCAATATTTTACTGTTTTAACGATATAGTTTTTATAAATTGATATACACTTTTGTATAAAAATGGTAGATACGAAAGGAATAACTCATGGCTATGTTGAGTCATGTGCACCAACAAAAGAGGTGAATATTACAAATATTAATTTATATATTTCAAAAAATGTAAAGCGCTAAAATATTCATTTTAATTTCATACTAATATTTTCAAATATTGAGTATATATTGCTAATTATTAATATAATGTTTATATTACAGAGTGTATTTACTGGATTTACTAAGGATCAACTTCGAATTAGCAGGGATAGGCTAATAACATACGAAAATAATTTATTCAGATATAAGTCATCTATTAAATATGGAACCGAATTTAAATTAGGTCAATTTAATAGATTTACAGAATATCACAGGAATAATCATAATATTGAATATATTCAACAAAAATATCGCAGATCTGTAAGTATATAATATAAAAAATTAACGTTTATCATATATATTTTGAATACAAATAAATATTATTTCTAATTTGTCTCTTTATATATATATTTATACTACTATTATGTTGATTATTAAATTTATATATATTTTATAGGTAAAAGAAAGAAATAAGATATCGTTTAGATCTAAATTAAAATTACCGATAAACAGGAATATTAAAAAGGTATATTTTAAATTAAATTATTTAATATTATGTACTACATATATAAATATATATTTTGAAACTTTTTACTTAGTGCATTATAGTTTAGTTTTAATATATGAATATGTATAATATGTATAATAATTATAGGGTATAGAAGTTAAGAAGCCAATTAAGAGAGGAAACAGAGATTCTGCAATTAATAAAACCAAAAAATTGCTGTCGTCCAGCTTTTTCAAAAACTCCACACCTGTTCTAGTATCTCGACGCGCTCGTAAAGTGAAACCTAACAGCCGCTACATCGACCTAGTGAAAAACTACGACGCGAAGGCAACTTTACCTCTGATCCCACCGCTGCGCATCAGCAAATCGCTATTCACCGTCAACCGGCCATCCATTCCCATCTCCGCGCACCACTCGCCACCGCACTCTTCGAATCACTATAATACGCACGGCCCCATACTGCTTTCTTCCGACCAATCATCGACGAGCGGTTCCGGCAGCTCCCTGTTCTCCGATGTCAGCCTATCGTTGGCGGTGAGTCCGGTTTCCGAGACGTTCGACTCCCCGCAGCCGACGCTGCCCGCATTCCCCGGCCTACGACCCGATCGCTCGTTCGGCCGGATGTCGGCGTACAGCGATTCCGACTCGTCGAGCTACGACGTGCCGTTGGCGTTCACGCGTCGAAAACTCTACGCCGAAGACGAACGCCTGACGCTGCCCGACGAAGCGACGCTGATCGACTACGTCGAACAGACTCACGGCAAACGCGCCGCCCGACTTAGGAAACGGGTTAAACCGCCGCCGCCCGTAGAGAAACCGCCGCCGCCGCCGCCCAAGGGGAAGCAGAAGGTGGGACGTCCGAGGGGCAAATGCCGTAGACGACGCCGTCGCTACTTGGCAAATGTTGAAGCTGCCGGATCCGGCTCCGCTGACCCGAACGCCGCAACGTCCTCGACCGCTCCGGTTGAACCAAAAGTAACTCCGACGACGACGACTCTTTCCTCCCCTAACTCGCCATCCATCGTCCGCGGATCTAATCGCGAGTCGACGCCCGCCGCTATAAATGCCTCCGCCGCAGTTACGGCCACACCCTCGACGCGTTCCGCGACGAAACCGAGACCGCCTCGTATACACATTCACTCGTCGTATCGCAGCCAAGGGAATATCATCTCCAGCCCCGACGGCTCCCCGTTGCCGTCCCCGCTCGTACTCATCGAGAAGTCGACGCCTCGGCAACTTAAACTAGCCGGCGTCGTCGCCGCCGAACACGCCGAGCTAGATCCCCAGGTCGTGGCGGGGCTACGGGAAGAGTCGGAGCTACCCTATTTCCATCGACCTCTGATTGTGGTCGGTAAGCGTGTTCGTAAGTCGAACAAGTGGTTCGATAAAGATGACGAATACGAATCGCCAGGTTATTTACCATCGCCTAGAACCTCCTACTAGGGGCCCCACATCCCACCCGGATGGGGGTAGTTTCTAAATAGTCCTCTAAAATCAAAAAACCCGACTCCACACTATTAATAATATTAATAATCCTTTTCTGAATAGTTTCTAAATTCAATCGATATTTCTACTTTCCTAGTATAAATCTTTCGCCTCTCGTATTTACGTCAGTTGACTGAATTCCCTGCTACCCTCGTACAGCGCACGCAGGCGAACAAGGAAAAACATGTCTGACAACGCCCAAGGAAACTAAAACCAAGGTATCGCCGTGTCACAGCGGAACCGTTAGCAAACCCGTTCCCGACCTAGCGACGACGACGACACCACTCCGAGTTGCCACGGAAACGTCAACTGCGGATCCTTCGCTGATGAAATACCGCAGCCTCTCCGTCTACGGACGCGTGCAACTGCAATCGACACTCGACGCCGACATGTTGAACGGCTACTTGAAGCTCTGTCTACGCGACAGCCTGTTCGATACGTCTATTCGCAGCATGCTGGTCGCGAGTGGATTCGAGGTTGATAAACCTGTTGCGCCGGAGTTATGCCGAGGTCGATTTAGTTGACCGGTGGTCAGCGGCTATTTAATACAGATGCTTTAGAAATGTAGATTGTATAAAGATTATTAAATATATTCCTTTTCGTATAAAAATATCTGTATTGTAGAAATTTGATGATATTTAAAACTAATTTAAATTACATATTTTCCTATTATCGCTAGTTTTTGCGGTGATCAGTCTATTTTTAGGTGTTTAAATCAACTTATGATCGGTGCGCATCAATTTTATTTTTGCTTATGAATAATAACCCATAATGCAACAGTAACTACCGTTATACTCTATTTATTTGTGCGTATTTCGGATGAGTTTGTTCTAAGTACAGTTAACAATGTACAGGTGGATACAGTCGAACAAGCCTCGATACACGACCGACTTGAAATCGACGACCCCATGTTTGGCAAATGCTACATCTGTCATATCTTCATCGTCAAGAAACTCACCATTAGTTTGCAATTTACCATTGTTATTAGTCCTTTTATTATCGATAAGTTTTCCAGGGCGTAGTCTCTTATCGCATATCCAGCACATTTCGTCAATTTCATTCCCGCAATCTTCGCGTACATTTCAGGGAGGTTTCATCGAATCTGTTCAACGTGCAATACTTTCTGGAAACGACGAATATTTGGCAAAGGAGGCCAGCATCTAAAGTGTTTTGCCCATAATGGTTTGTTGTTGTGGTAGTTACAGTAACAGTAGCATTATTACTCTTCAATGACCTTCTCTTGAATATATACTATATATAACCTCAATTTAGCTACAATAGAAAATAACTACAATTTAGCTACAATAGAAAATAACTATAATATAGCTACAATAGAATATAACTATAATATAGCTACAATAGAATATAACCATGCCATCGCTGCCTTTCATGTAGTTTCTAATACAGTTCCCTACATTCATAATCTCCTCCGACAGGCCGTTGCAAAACGGATGCTACCGTCGCTCCCTCGGATAGGTGTCGCTACTGTAGGTTTGCAACCGTCGCTTCAGCTCTTCCCGCTCACCACTCCAACCTCTCCGACGATTACCGCAATCAAATCGACGCCGTCGTTTTGTCGGTGATTCGGGAGCTGTCGAAACCTACACCAGTCGGTGACCCTTTGCTCGACCCCGTCGACAACAACCTCACGGTTAGTTGGTGAAGTTGAACCCGGGGACAGTTCTGATAAGCTACTCTATAACGAGGATGTGGATGGTAGAGTTGGACTAGCAATACGGGTATAATAAAGATACTACAGATATACGGTCGTCAACTGAAATGGTGTAGTCTAGTTGTATATAAAGGATACCGGGGTTCTTTAAACACTAATATTAACACTAAACTCTGTATGATTTAGTGTAACGACATGTAATACCTAACCCCATACAGTCCGATCGAGTAATCGACATGGGCTTCAACACGTTGATCTTGAATGCCTGTCAGGCAGCCGAGGAGGAAGATAAACCACTAGCGAATCTGGTTGTAGGAGAGAGCCCCATTGAAGGTTCTTGACATATTATTAGAGATCTGCACAATCTACACATTCTGTTCATTTTCCCCTTGTCTTTATTCTGCTCATCCCTTGTATCTATTCTGCCCATCCCTTGTCTCTATTCTGCTCATACCTTGTCTCTATTCTGCCCATCCCTTGTCTCTATTCTGCTCATCCCTTGTCTCTATTCTGCTCATCCCTTGTCTCTATTCTGCCCATCCCTTGTCTCTATTCTGCTCATCCCTTGTATCTATTCTGCCCATCCCTTGTATCTATTCTGCCCATCCCTTGTCTCTATTGTGCCCATCCCTTGTCTTTATTCTGCTCATCCCTTGTCTCTATTCTGCTCATCCCTTGTATCTATTCTGCCCATCCCTTGTCTCTATTCTGCTCATCCCTTGTATCTATTGTGCCCATCCCTTGTCTCTATTCTGCTCATCCCTTGTCTCTATTCTGTTCATCCCCTTGTCTCTATTCTGCCCATCCCTTGTCTCTATTCTGCTCTTTACTTGAATCTAATCTAATCTTTACTTGAATCTATCCCTCTCATATTCCTCCCTTCTCATCCACCCCTCTTCTACCCACATTCCTCTCCTCACAGCTGTGCAGGAATTGCTATCACCTGAACATGACAAGACAACAATAACCACCATTATTCAAGACATTGGAGATAAAGCAGAAGATGAACAAGGAAATCACGTTGAAGAGTTATCAAGCGGGGAATTATTCGACGAAGAGATGTTTGTTGATGAAATTGAGTTAGCATCATTGAAAATAATATTAATAACACCTATAGTAATAATTAATATATTCTTATTCTTTATTATAATATCTATCTACTCTCCTTTACAATCATAAACACTGCTTTATACTCTCTATACTCATTACACTCTTTTTTCACTTCTTTACACCTCTTTACACTCCTCTACACTCATTTCACTTCTTACGGACTTTATCTATAATCCTCCTATGAACCTAAACAATCCTCTACCACACCCTTTAACACCCTCTCTCGATGACCTTGACCTTTACAGTGACTCGACCTCTAGCTGCAGCGATTCCGAACCCTCCGACAGCGACTCTTGCTATATTTTCGATTACATGCGGAACATCAGCATTCAGGCTCTGGATATCTTTCCTCCCCTGGACAAGGTAATGCCATCAGAACCCTGAGACTAGCAAATCTGTATTTGTCGTAATATAAAGTCATACGGATGTAAATGAAACATATTTATAAATGAAATTTAGTTTGTTTATTTTGTAGATTTGTTACTTTTGTTTGGTCCAAATTAAAAATACATCTGTTTCACTAATATATATATATATATATATATATATATATATATATATATATAAATATATATATATTTAAATATATATATATATATTTATATATATATATATTTAAATATATATATATTTATATAATATATTATATATATATATAATATATATATATATATATAT
>OZ038314.1:28001936-28106144 GCA_964035775.1 Osedax frankpressi
AAAATTAAAATGACCTGGATTGTTACCAAGTATATACACGGTGCATACATTTACAAAATCCGGTTTTACTATATATAGTATACGTATTCATATACCTGCGTAATCTATTATTATTATAAATGAACTATAGTTCATTTATAATAACTATTGTTTAGGAAGTATATGAATACGTATAGTAAAACCGGATTTTGTAAATAAATAAGGAATTAATATGTATTTCTAAATATGTATATATATAATGTAAGTATATATTAATTAGTATAAATAATAGAGTATTTAAAATATGTAATATTAAAAATGCAATATATTTCATATTTTAGAGTATATTTGAAAGTTAACTTTATTTATTGTCAGTATACATATTATTCACTTATCACTGCCCATTGATCATTGACCACCCTTTACCAATACACTAACTATGGACTAACACTGAACAATATATTTTCAAATACACTGAAAACTACACAGATGAATATATTGACCACTACATTGATCATAATGTAGATCAATGTAAAATGAGAAATATACTTATTTCTATACTGACCACTATACTGATCACTATATTTACCAGTATACCGTTAATTAAATTGACTACAACACATATCGATGCTTACCACAAATTACAAAATGCAAACAAAAAAAATGTTTACATTAGTTATTGTCGTTATAAAAGCTAAAGTAAACGTCCTACTATAGTAACCTACAGCGTAGGTCATAGCTCCGGAAATAATCCTTCCCTGAGTGTTGCGGACAAATGTCCTAGTACGGTCGGCGGTCAAATAGCTGATGGTGAAGTTCACGGCCACGACCTCGTATAGCTGAAGAAGGGTCAGTAGGGCAACCGGAAGTCCGGGCTGACTCGGTGACGCAATCATGCGCATTTCGATCCATCACAGACGATTCCGCTAGTATCTAGCCACATCGGAGAGCTGATCGAGCTCATGAACTACCGCCATGCGGGCGATAGGCGTATCTCTCGCTATCTGGAGTGGGGGGCGTATCGCCTGTAGACAGTGGGCGTGGTTTCGACGGACGAGTATTGCTCGTCGAGTATTGCTAGACCCTCCTGCATACAATATACACTGTACAATGTATAGTGTACATCGTACAGTAGGGTGGATCACTTTTTCAGAATTAACTGGCTCACTCAGCATATAAACTATAAGGCATATAAAAATTAATCATATAATTAAAAAAAATATTTGCAATATTAAGGTAGCGCCAGAAGTCTGAATTTATCGACTTATTAAAAATTATAAAGATGTTTGAAAAAAATGTCCTGTTAAAAATAAATAAATACTTGTTTATTCTATTATTTCAGATATTTCTGATTCTTTTTTATACTATATATTTTTAAAAAAATATGTTTCACAATGAAATTACGTAATAAATCTCCATGTTATGCTTTATTTACACCAATAATGATGAGTAATCGGCAGCTTCCAATTTATATATATTGTCATTTAAATTATCCTTATAGATTAAGTTATCTCAAAGCAACAAATACAATTTTTAATTTTGCAACTTTAAATAATTTTACCTACAATATCCTATAATAAATTAGATGTCAATTATTATTTTAAAAAGTGTAATATATATTTAGGTATACATCTTAAATAATAATTACTTATTATTAATAATTACTACTGATTTAGTATTATTTCTAGGTTTAATATTAATATTAATTATTAATATTTATAATTTTTTTAATTCTAGAATTTACAGGAATAATTTTGAATATTCTAATATTAATAAATTATCAATACTACTATATATATTATATATACTAAATAATTATAATTTATATATAAATAGTAAACTATATATACTAAGAATTATAATAATAAAATAGTTTAAAATAAGGTAATAATAAGTAGTTGTTCGACGCACGTTTTTAATACTCGCAGCCGTTTCACCAACTACTCCAGCGCCCCGCTCTCTATTTACCTTAACCTCGCGACCGCCGACTCCGCCCCAGCCAACTCCGCGAGGTCCGTGAAACGCGACGTCCCCGGCCGACCTTCGACCCGCCACCACACGACCTCGCCGCTGACCTCGGGTCAACTCGAAGACGCGGGTCCGATTAAAGACGGAGTAAACGACGACACCAACACCCGCAGCAGCTCCGGTAGCAGCAGCGACGAGACCTGCAATTCGTACGGTTGGTTTGAGAACCAAGGACCGTGGATCACCGGATTCCCCGAGTACGTTAAGAACGAGATCAGGAATACGTTGCTCTACTCTACGGGTTAGTGGTTGAGGGTTAGGGGTTGCACTGATGGTTATGCGTTAGGGTTTAGATATTATATTAAAGGTTAGAGTTGTAATGAACCTTATTGTTTATAGTAAGGGTTAAATTATGAGTAAGGGTTTGTAGGGTAAAGTTTAAACACTAGCGGTCAAGTTAAAAAGAAGTTCACCAGCTGTAATAATATCGCCGAGAGACAAATTCACGATCTGCACATAGTTTTGTGATCCGCCTTATTTAGTTGTTAACCTAACCTCTGTACTCGGTAACCTCTGTACTCGGTAACCTCTGTACTCGGTGACCTCTGTACTCGGTGACCTCTGTACTCGGTAACCTCTGTACTCGGTGACCTCTGTACTCGGTAACCTCTGTACTCGGTGACCTCTGTACTCGGTGACCTCTGTACTCGGTAACCTCTGTAATCGGTAACCTCTGTACTCGGTAATCTCTGTACTCGGTAACCTCTGTACTCGGTAACCTCTGTACTCGGTGACCTCTGTACAGTGAATAAAGAGAATGAATTTCAACCGGATTGCGGTCAAACTGCGAAACTAGCAGATGAACAATCGACAGCGTCGAAGGAAAACGAATTAGGCCAAAGTTCCGAAATAGTTGTGAAACCATTCAAAAAACATAGTTAGACACACACACACACATACACACACACAACATACACACACACACATACACATAGACACACACACATACACACACACACATAAACACAAATATCTCGCACCTTACAAATTGTTTCCTTGAAAAATTCTATTCTTTACTTTAAACACATTTAAAACTCTACACTTAAAAAACTAATACTTATCTAACCTTGAACTTTAACCTTGAATATTAATCCTAACCATAACACTATATCTCATCACATTATAGGTCACTTGAAGCGAATGGCACGCTGCAATAAATGTAAAGGATGTACAACTCCAGAATGTAGTGTCTGTTCAAACTGCAGGTCCATGAAAAAATTTGGTGGAAATGGCACAATTAAAAAGGCTTGCTTGTTGGTAGTCCTTTCACTTACATACAAAATTGTGATTTCAAACGATTCGCTTTCAACTTTCTCATCTCAACTTCCTACTTAGATTTCTTATCTTCGCAAGTTCTCCCGACTAACTTCCGACTTCCACTTCCACTTCCCTTCCACTTCCACTTCCCTTCCACTTCCACTTCCCTCGCTCCGTCTCCCATAGAATGCGGCGCTGTCTGAACCCTCAGTACCTGACGAAATCCGCCATCGGAAGTCGCATCGACTCCCAGCGAACCAATACTAAAGTTGCGCAGAATTTAACGAAGGAACGCAAGAAATCCGAAAACCACAACTTGAAACGTAAATACTACTCGGATAGTTCTGAAGGCAAAAGCTCTCCAGTCTCTGACACAGGGTTTCTTTGCAAGAATATTATACTATATATTATACTATATATTATACACTATATACTATATATTATACACTATATACTATATATTATACTATATACTATATATTATACACTATATACTATATATTATACTATATATTATACTATATACTATATATTATACACTATATACTATATATTATACACTATATACTATATATTATACACTATATACTATATATTATACTATATACTATATATTATACACTATACACTATATATTATACTATATATTATACTATATACTATATATTATACACTATATACTATATATTATACACTATATACTATATATTATACACTATATACTATATATTATACTATATACTATATATTATACTATATACTATATATTATACTATATACTATATATTATACACTATACACTATATATTATACTATATATTATACACTATATACTATATATTATACACTATATACTATATATTATACACTATATACTATATATTATACACTATATACTATATATTATACACTATATATTATACTATATACTATATATTATACACTATATACTATATATTATACACTATACACTATATATTATAAACTATACACTATATATTATACACTATATATTAACTAATGTCTAATACTGCACATATTTTGCATTCCTCTCAAATCTTCTCTCGTTTATAGCAAATCAAATATTTCAAATTCTGCCCTTGGTAAAGATCCAGACTATAAGCCCGGAGCTGTTGTTTCAGCTACAATTGAGGTAATGATTCTATTACTTTTTATTTAACCGTATCCATGGTAACTGGTACTCACACCAAGCTTTAACAACTATGTTATAGAGCTAAGTGAGACCCGGGTAGAAAATATAGAAGCAAATCTAATATACAATAAGCTATGCGATCAAAAATAAATAATAGTAATTAATAATATATTATTTAATTTAATTTATTAATAATAATACATTAATAATAATTTTAATTTAGATAAGAAAAATTGGGTATATAAAAAGAAAATTGTTTGTTTTGTTTATATTACAAAGATTATAATATTCGCTAATTTTTATATTCAAATTAATAATCGCATATTCCAAGATGTGAACATTTTGTGTACAAATTTTTTTTGTTGCTATTTGAGTAATTCTGCTCAATAATTGAAATGTAAATCGCTTTAAAATTTGACACTGAAACAAATTTGTAAATCACAAAATCATGTTGGAGAGTTCTAATCTATTTATAAATTTTATACTTTATACTATCTTAATTTATACTATCTTTATTGTAGAAATTGCCAGACTGTATAAAGTTGAACAAAAAACGAGGCCGACCTCCTGTGTCTTCATTGAAATATCCGGTTAAGTTCAAAGGTTAGGTTCAAACAATGTACTATATATTTGTACTTCATACATTGTAATACCAATTGTATTTAATTTTTTTAACTCAGCCACTCACTCATCATTAGATTGACACTATTTCCTAATCACTCCTTCCCTCGCACCACTAGCTGACGGAATCCTGGGTGCTTCCCCTGTCCGAGTTGACTGCCTCTGGAAAGGTATTGTATCGAATGCCTACCACCTGCGGCATTCTGTGTCATCTTGGTTTTAGCGTTTACACTTCCTCGTGTCTCGTAATCAGCGTAATACTCCATTAACCTTGGTACCCCTATTTTAGACCTTGGTACCCCTATTCTAGATCTTGGTACCCCTATTCTAGACCTTGGTACCCCTATTCTAGACCTTGTTACACTTACACCAGACATTGGTACATTTAAATTAGTTCTTGGTACAATTAAACTAGACCTCAGTGTATTTAATCTTGACATTCAATTTGACCCGGGCATAATTGAAACAGCCAAGTTGCCTGTTTACCAGGCCGAGGTTATAAGCACACGTTCTTTTATTGTAAATCTCTGAAATCTTATTTTTCAACGACCAGACTCATATTTGTAAGTCAAAATACTCACATCTAAACATCATTTCATTTAAAGTCCAAAATGTAAATATGCCTATTCTGTTTCCAAATATAGACTAAATAATATTTATTAATGGAAAGGTAGACATCGTAGATTCAATTTGAAAGTTTATTTGTATGGAAATCTTGTTTATTATGTAATCTCTTGATGAAGAAAATTGACCGCGAAAACTTCAATACATTTCTGTGATTTTTTTAACTTTACGCCGATATTCGGTAGTTTATTTTTTATCTGTTATTTTTTTAAAAAAATAAATGTAAATCATTTTTTGTTGCTTCACTCTTCTCATCAAATTATCATTTTTTTTAATTCGATAACTTTAAATAATTTTATTTATTACTTACATAATAATTTCTAAACAATTTGATATAAAACTCTCAGATGATATATTGAGTAATAAGATATTTCTGTAATAATATAACACTGCTGCTAAATACATTGTTATGCTATTGTCATTCATGTTTATTAGTTAAATTTAATTAGTAGACAAAAATGAAATTATTATATTTTAATTCATGTATAACTACTATACAAATATCACTACAACTACTACTAATTTAAAAGCACTAATACTACAACTATTAGTAATTTAAAGTACTAATACTACAACTACTAGTAATTTAAAAGCACTAATACTACAACTACTAGTAATTTAAAGTACTAATACTACAACTACTAGTAATTTAAAGCACTAATACTACAACTATTAGTAATTTAAAGCACTAATACTACAACTACTAGTAATTTAAAAGCACTAATACTACAACTACTAGTAATTTAAAGTACTAATACTACAACTACTAGTAATTTAAAAGCACTAATACTACAACTACTAGTAATTTAAAGTACTAATACTACAGCTATTAGTTATCTACAAGATACAAATAAAATAGTTCAATCACAAAAACACCTAAACCGAAAAAAGACTTAAAAACTAAATAAACACAAACCAATTAAAATGAGCTCCAACGACTACAGAAAATTCCAAATAACTTCAAACTTCATTTGAAACCCCATTAACCTACATCTGTACTTAGCAACTAATATTGAGTCAAAGTAGGTCAGCGTTCCTGTGTTACTTGACCTCGATGACTCCAACACTACTCCCTTCGTATCGGGAAGTGAAACCGCCCATTCCCGTAGTGAAATTAGCTCTTCTCCTCGCCTTTCAGTCTCTCATCTCATCTCCCAGCTCCCCTGCCCTAAGCCCCTTACGCTAGCTCCACTTCCCCAGTGACCAGACCGGTGGCTAGACCTCGACGCTCCACCCACCCTTTGTACCCCGTGTGCTGGCTGACGTCACTGCAACCTCAACACTCGCTGGAAGGCAACGACGCCAGCGTCGAACAATCGTGGCCTTGTTCAGTTGACCCCGACCAGTTCATCAACGTCGTATATTACGTTTATAATTAGACATAATTATACACAATATATATATTTTTATATATATATATATATATATTTATATATCAATATATATATATATATATATATATATTATACTAATTTAGACATTTAATTAGTATTTAAATAATACAAAAAAAAGGAAAATTAAAACTCAATTTTTCAGTGGATTCAGAAATATTGATTTTATATTGATTTCATATTTTAATGTGATTTGACATCGATTTCCTGTTGTATGATTTATATTGACTCAACATTAGATCGAAATTATACCCGATTACTTCAATACAGGATAACCTGAGATTAGCAAATGTTCTGCGATATGGAGTATCTGTGATATCCTCGCAATCTCATTGTCTGTATGCCATCTGCTTACTTTGTGGTAGTGCAGGAGATCAGGTTTATATACTCCCTCTTACACTCCCTCTACTTCTTACACTCCCTCTACCACTTACACTCCCTTTACTTCTTACACTCCCTCTACCACTTACACTTCCTTTACCTCTACTTCTTACACTCCCTTTACTTCTTACACTCCCTCTACTTCTTACACTCCCTCTACTTCTTACACTCCCTCTACCTCTACTTCTTACACTCCCTCTACTTCTTACACTCCCTCTATTTCTTACACTCCCTCTACCTCTTCCCTACCTCTCTCTCTACTTCTTACACTCCCTCTATTTCTTACACTCCCTCTACCTCTTCCCTACCTCTCTCTCTACTTCTTACACTCCCTCTACTTCTTACACTCCCTCTACTTCTTACACTCCCTCTACTTCTTACACTCCCTCTCCTTCTTACACTCCCTCTACCTCTCTCTCTCCCTCTACCTCTCTCACTCCCTCTACCTCTTTCCTACCTCTCTCTCTCCCTCTACCTCTCTCACTCCCTTTACTTCTCCCCTACCTCTCTCTCTCCCTCTACCTCTCTCTCTCCCTCTACCTCTTCCCTACCTCTCTCTCACTCATCACTCAGTTGATTTTCTGTCGTTCCTGCTGTGAACCATTTCACGTATCCTGCCTCGAAGAAAATTCACGCCCACGACTCACCGATGCGGTCAAGCACGACGGAGCAGTTGGTGCCGATGTCGTTCTGGATGGCTGGTGTTGTACACGATGCGTTTGCTGTCGAGTTTGTGCTAAACCAGAAACAGAATTGCTATCGGATGATAATTTCAATATATTCCAGGTACAAAAACTTCAATATTTTATCGTTTAAGAAAAATGAATAACATAATCTTAGGAAATTGACGAACTGCAATAAAAATAACAATTTATTTCTTAGACTCAAATACATTTTGTTTGAAAAAAATCAATTGTTTTCATAACGTAAAGAAATACATTGTATTATAATTTACATATTGTTTAGTTATTTACTATTCTTCATTATTTGCAGATGTTAAAATGCGATGTCTGTTTTTTGAGCTACCATGCAAACTGCGTTTTGGATTATTGGAAGAAATCCTTTAGGAACCAGCAAAATATATGGGTCATTATCTATTGGTATTGTCTATTTACATTGCCATTATCTATTGTCATTGTCTATTATCATTGTCTATTTACATTATATTTTCATTGCATATTGTTGTTGTCTATTGTCTATTGTCTCATACTCTCACTTGTACTAATTCACCTTTACACTACCTTTACATTACCTTTACATTACCTTTACACTACCTTTACACTACCTTTACATTACCTTTATACTACCTTTATACTACCTTTACATTACCTTTACATTACCTTTATACTACCTTTACATCACATTTACACTACCTTTACACTACCTTTACACTACCTTTACACTACCTTTACACTACCTTTACACTACCTTTACATTACCTTTACACTACCTTTACACTACCTTTACACTACCTTTACATTACCTTTACACTACCTTTACACTACCTTTACACTACCTTTACATTACCTTTATACTACCTTTATACTACCTTTACATTACCTTTACATTACCTTTATACTACCTTTACATCACATTTACACTACCTTTACACTACCTTTACACTACCTTTACACTACCTTTACACTACCTTTACATTACCTTTATACTACCTTTACACTACCTTTACACTACCTTTACACTACCTTTACACTACCTTTACACTACCTTTACACTACCTTTACACTACCTTTACACTACCTTTACATTACCTTTATACTACCTTTACATCACATTTACATCACTCATCCATACCCTACAACATGCCCAACACTACATCCTACTCCCTACCACATAACCAATACCATACCTTACACTGCATCATACCCTACACCCTACCAAATAACCAATACCCTACACTCTACCCTACACCCTACCCCATAACCTAAACCATATTTCACCCGCATTCACCACTCCTATAGATTTGCCACGAGTGTGTGATGTGCAAGAATTGTGGAGTGGAACAAAGAAGTTGCCACGAGGTATTGGAGTGGTTTCACAATTACACTCTTTGCTCGAAGTGTATTCATTACATTAAACCAGGTTAGGATTCAATTAGAGTATTTGTATTCAAATGCAAGTATTTGTAATCAAATGCAAGTATTTGTATTCAATTAGAGTATTTGTATTCAAATGCAAGTATTTATATTCAAATGCAAGTATTTGTAATCAAATGCAAGTATTTGTATTCAATTAGAGTATTTGTATTCAAATGCAAGTATTTATATTCAAATGCAAGTATTTGTAATCAAATGCAAGTATTTGTATTCAATTAGAATATTTGTATTCAAATGCAAGTATGTTTATTCAAATGAGAATATTTATATTCAAATAATAGTATTTGTATTCGAATGTAAGTATTTTAAGTTTATATAATTTATCATTTTTTAACAATTAGTCTAAACAATATCTATATTGAATTGAAATATATTTCATTATTTTTTAGTTAATATACGTTAATATAATATGCCTTGGATATTACTCTTATTTTAATCTTATATTAACTACTTCTTAGCCTTATAACCTTTGTAACATCATCTTAACATTATTTTATCTTAATATTAACTTCATCAAAACTTTTTATATAACCTAATTTTAATTTTAAACCCTAATTTAACTTTTCTTGATATCATCTTAAACTAATTTTGAAAGAATATTTGCTGTATCTTAACATAATCTTAAAATCATATTTAATGTAATTCAACCTCTTTTTAACCTCAATATTATCTCACTGTAATCTCATAATAATCTATCCTTATCTTAAAACAATTATAACCTCATATTAACCTTATCTTAAAACAATCATAACCTCATATTAACCTTATCTTAAAACAATCATAACCCCATATTAACCTTATCTTAAAAAAATCATAAGCTCATCATCATATCAATTTAACTTATCTTAACAATATATCTTAACAACTTATCATAACCTCGTCTTAACCTTATTTTAATATCATCTTAACCAAATATTAATCAGATTATAACTTGATCTTAACCATTTTTTATCAGATCTAAATGATTAATACCTTAATTAATTTCTTTATATTTACATGGTAAATATAGAGAAATATACAGATATTTAAAATCTAACTAAAAATTAAATTTTTGATATATTGTCAACATTTTTTGAACCACTTATTAAACCTGTATGCCTTTTAAACTCTATAAAGTGATAATATAAACATATATTTAATCCTGATTATACAATTTATTATTATTTTTTGTTGTGAATAAATTTAACCATTTATTGAATATATACGAAATTATAAACAGAGATTAGAAAAACTAAATAAGTAATTTTATCGGTATATACAATATCAGTCTATTGAAATATGTATTGGATTATATATTTAATAAATATATATTTAATAAATAACAAACAATTAATATAATAAAATAGCATTAAGTAAATAATTGTATATAAATAAGATATGATATAACTAAGTATAATATTAATATAATTATAAATAAATTAATAAATGAAAGAAAGCAAGAATAATTTCATATTGGAAATTTGACTATTGCTTGCAACTTTTTTATTGGTTGTATTTGTCACATGATAATAATATTATTAATATTTGACAGGATTTGTAGAATATTCAAATATAGATATAAGTATTTGTTAAATTTGAATATCTGTAATATTAATTAGATATAATTGTAATAATGCATATAATAATAATATTTATATATTGTTATTAATAATTTTTAATTTACTACATATATTGATTTTTATGATCTGAAACTTCACAATTATAATTAAAATATATAAACAAATCTGAAAATATTATAAAAAAATCAGTGAAAATTTAAATTAATACTTGACAACTACGACCTCTTGAGTGAACCTTCGACAACTCACTTCATTTACAGAAAATTCATGTACGCTTTGCAACAAAACTGTTTACACGGACGACTGGTCTCCAACCCTGTTGCGTTGCCTTTCCTGCAGTCTATACAGCCATGTGCAATGTGAAGGCATCAATGGTTAGTCTAAGACAACATCTCTCGGCATTTCTTGCAACAGACGATTCTATTAATTTCATTTTTTTATCTAAAAATTAAATTTTAAATATAGTTTTAAACATTTGCAAATATATTACAAATATTGTAAATAAGAACTTGATTATCGCTGATTTTGTAATAACTATAATTTATATATAATATAATATAAATATAATATAATATAAATATAAATATCTATAATTTCCCAATAATTTTGGCTCGTAACCATTAATATGACCGTCTAACATATAAACCATGATTTCACCTCATAACCTATGACCTCACCTTTACAGAGGAACACTACCATATGATGGCAGAGATGATTAAACAGGGGCTCGGGGACGATCTATATTTCAACTTTCACTGCCGAAATTGTTCGAAAAAAAAGCACAAGTATTGGATCAGCGTTCGTTTTATAGGAATTAAGTATTATTTTATAGTATTGGTGTATATTTATATACTGAGTAAGGGAATGATTTGAAATTCTCTTGTTATTAACCTTGAAAGATCTAAGAATTAATAGGTTTACTTTAAATCTGAATTAAATTCGATGTCAATAAATTACTTTAATATATAAAATATAGATGTGATGATATAGTTGGCATATAGAAATCTTGTAAGTAGAAATCAATTAATTTCGCAAATCTTAGTACGGAAATTATTCATGACCTAGAGATAAACTTTGAATTCTTTGAAACCTGGAAGATAGGATTAAATCACAAAAAATTATATATTGTTAAATTAGCATTAACTTAAACAATTCTCTTATGATTTGACTGTAATTCTAGTTAACAAATATATACTTCTATAGACCTTACATTATAGATTTTAATAATTTGGAACATTATTATACAATCATAATATAATTACAAACAACATTAATCTGTTAATTATAATTTTTTAATAAACTCTTTTATAATGGATAGATTCAGTCTAGTATGAATAACATATACTTTGCATATACTACTTACTTGATCTGAATTGGCTTAATTATCATTAGCTTCTGAAGGCCAAGAGATTGAACTGTCTACGAGATGTGTTGCTGAGTCTGATGACCGACGAAAATAATACACTGATGATTTGTCCCGATGATTACATTGACCCTAAAAAAAAGATGGTTAGAAATAGGTAGGAGATTATACTCGTAAGCTTATATATATATTTATATATATATTAATGACTATTATGTTGTATTTTATATTATTTTTCCTTTACAGATTCTCAAACCAAAGTTTGAACCAAATACGTTGATTGCGCAAGGTGAACCTAAGAGAAGAGGTCGAAGGCCTCATAAAAAAGGTCCGTTGTTTCGGCAACAAATTTCTGAAACAAAACCCGCAGAACTTGCCTCGAAAACGCAGGACCAACAAACAAACGAGGATGTTCACGCTACCCTTCAAACCGCCGCAAATGAAAGCGAACTGCAACCGGCATCGGTTCCCACTGAACACCTGCCCGATCACTTCGACGATATGTTGAACGAAGTCATTGGCGGTATCGACATCGACCTCAATTTGCTCTCCGACCCTTTGAACCCTCGCGATCCCACCGCAACGGGAGGCATTATGAGTGATTTCGTAATGGATTCCGAAAACGACGAGGACTTGCCAGCTACGTCGGCTGCAACGGCGCATAATGACACAACCATCTCCGCAATCAACGCATCCGGCCACTCATCGGATGACTTTCAATCGGTGAAGCAGTTGCGTAGTGAAATCGATATCGAGAGATTCAGTGACGATGAGGAGGAAGATCAGAATGAAAGATTGAATGAAGGGGAATATGACAATGGAACAATGGATAAAGAGGTAGAAGACAATGGAACAGTGGGTGAAGAGGTAGAAGACAATGGAACAGTGGATATAGAGGTAGAATACAATGTAACAGTGGATGAAGATGAAAATGTAACAGTGGATGAAGAGGAAGATGAAAATGTAACTGTGGATGAAGAGGAAGATGTAACAGTGGATGAAGAAGAAGATGGCAATGTAACAGTGGATGAAGAAGACAATGTAACAGTGGATGAAGAGGAAGATTATTTAGAAAGAAGTGATGAAGATGATGTGAGGGAGATAAGAACTAATTTGGATATCAAAGATTCCCAGGTGAATTTCTCTGAAGAAAACATTTACGAAACAAATGAAACTCAAAACGAAGTTGTCAACGAAGTTCTCAACCGTAGGAATATTTTCATTGACAATGTCCTCGAGATTGACAGGACAGACGATGTAGAGTGTGAAGCAGAAGAGCTCATGAGCCAAGAACTGCAGAGTAGTGAAGATGACATTGACACAGACAGCCAAGATGAACATCGGAAACAATACCCTAGGCTAATAGATAATAAGGATGTGCAGTTGACGAGCGATCGAGATGAAGACAATGGTGCAATAAATAATGAAACTGACGACGAAATGAGCGATGTTGAATTTGAGGATGAAATGAGTGATAATGACGAAGATGGAGATGACGAAGATGGAGATGATGGAGATGATGAAGATGGAGATGATGAAGATGGAGATGATGATGATGGAGATGATGAAGATGTAGATGATGAAGATGGAGATGATGATGATGGAGATGATGAAGATGTAGATGATGAAGATGGAGATGATGAAGATGATAGAATAGTTGATATCGATGATGTAGAAGACATGAGTGATGAGGAAACTGATGAAGGGAGTGAAAATGATGATAATGATATTTATGAGGATGTTATAAGTGACGAGGACGAAGATGATGTAATATTAGATAATAGAGTAGAGGAAGGAGATAGTGTAATAATAGATAATGAAATGGAAGGTGAAATCACCGATGATGAATATAGACAAGATGGAGATAATGAAGATGCTGTAGGGGAGGATTTTAGAGAGGATGATAGTGATGATAGTGACATAAATATTGACACCGATGAGATAGAAGTTAGTGATTTTGATAACGATGTTTCTGGTGAATTAGAAAGAGAAGATGTTCTTGATACTAACAATGAAAACAAAGACGAAAAAGACAATAACTACAATAAAACTGACAATAGCGACACGGTAACAGAAAATAACTTCATAGAAAGTATTAATAACTACGGCAAAGATTGCGATCGATATTCCATCGTCGAAACTCAAACTTCGCAAATTATCCTTGAGAACAATACTGACGCTGACCTACAACCTCTTGCATCGCCATCTTGTAATTCATTGCTCAACCTCGACGGTCAAGACGATTCCGATTCTAACTCTGCTCTTAATTTGAGCGCGACATTAGACCACGTCCCCCCATTAGACCACGCCTCCCCACTAGGCAACACCCCTTTTTTACCTGCTACTTCCATAGCATTGGCACCCGCTCTCTCCTCTCCCCTGAACCTCAGTACCGGAGTCATTGCAGGAACTTCTATGCCACCCCCGCTCAATCTCACACTAGGTGGCAATACCGTTTACACTAGCCAGAGGCCGTCCATTGATATTCACTCGATATTACGAGATGCAGGCTACAAAGCAAAGCGAGACTCCCATATATCACAAGCCACGCCTACTTACACCCATATGTCACAAGTCACGCCTACTCACACCCATATATCACAAGTCACGCCTACACACACCCATATATCACAAGTCACGCCTACACACACCCATATATCGCAAGCCACGCCCACGCATTTTCAAATGCCATATGTAAAACCTACCGGTATTCAAAAATCACTAGACAATTCTACTCGAATCTTTGATTCTATGCAAACCATACCTACTTCCTGTAATTTATTAGAATCTAACAATACTTGCATCAATAAAATGCAAAGAACTTCCTTTAAAGTTGAAACAGTAATAAACAGATCCACGCAACCAAATAATGGACCAATTACAGGCCCCAGTAATAACACATTCTCAGCCCTACCCACAACCCATAACCCATTAACATCTCTACCCAAACCCCAAACCCTACTGAGAGCACTACCCACTGCGTCTAATATCCACTCGCATAAGCTGAATTCTCAAGAAACTGCAATAAGGAAATTTGTAAACCCGCCCATAATGATCAACGGTCTTCAGCACCACTTACAGCCACCATCCCCACACCAGCAATTTGAGGTCTCGGCACCACTCGTAGGCACCATCGGGAACTCCGTATCCGGTCTCACCGTGAAACCGCCGCCCATCATGAGCTCCATACGCATCTCACCCGACTCGCCGGTGTTCACCAGATCCACCGGCGCCCCGCAATCAAACCCCTGCGGTGCCCTCGGACCCATCGACCCCATCGCTACGACCGCGACTAACTACTCGATGCAACCGATTGCTGTCAACCTACCAAACACTCCGGACAACGCCAACGTTTTCCCGACCCTATCTCCCGGCTACACGTTTCTCTTGCGGGCAAATACTATGGCGGTGCCTAGGAATCTCCCGCCGCCCCCACTTCTCCCGCCGCCCCCGCTTCTCCCGCCCCCGCTTCTCCCGGCCCCGCTACTCCCGCCACGGCTCCCTCCACCTCGGCGGTACCTACACGAGCCGTTTATTCCGATTTGCATGCCGTCGATGATAACGACTCAACCGTCGGCTCCGTTGACTCGTAACCACGGCAACGTAGCTGGCGATAGGATCTACAGCACTACCCTCGCGAGGGCAGGTAGGGCTGGGTTTGTTAGACTACCCAAACCCGCTACCTCGAATCCCAACTTCACCTTCGTGCCTAATCCTAGTTGTACGTTTAGCCCTGCTGCCTCGTCTAATCTGACTTCTGCCGGCAATATGGCCGACGCTATTTCTATCTCGCCGCCTTTTGTAGTCCTGCCAATGCCAGGATCTACGTCGACTAACTCGGTCGTCGTAGCAACCTCCGGGTCCGCTGTAACTACGACCTCTTTACAACATCGCGTTGCGTTTACGAAACCGTCGTCGCAGATATCCAGCGACATCGCGTTAACGAGGGCCACGCCCACAAACGCCACGCCCACAAACTCCACTACGGCGTCCGCAAACACGCCTACGCCCCCTGCTGTGAAAACCACCAAACGCAAATACGCTAAAATGACCCCTCACGCTGAGGTCATGGCTAAAGCTAAGTTCAAACGGTTTGTAAATCATAATTCAATAAAACCTCGACTATTGTCAATTATTATCGATTGCTAATTATTATCATATGCAAAATGGAACTTAACATTGCCTACAATGTTATTTACATCCGAACACTATTTAATAGATTCTTAAAATTATAGGAAATTATTTAATACATTGTTTGCAAAACATAGAAATGATTACAAAGTTTTAAAATGTTTAATTAAAGAAATATTATTTTGTATATTCTCTCTTACACAAAATCAAATAAATCTAATTTTATAATGTCAATTTAATGAATCTAAACGTTTAGTTCAACAAATATTGTTAAATAATGTTAATTAATGTTAAATAAATATTACTGATATTTTATTTAAATATTAATAGCAAAATGTATAGCATTAAATAATGAAAGCAAATGTAATTAGTATTTTTTTGTAATATATATTTTTCAATTATTGTAGTGATATTTATTTAAAGATAACAAATAATATCATATTGTATACAACACCATTATATTCTTATATTCTCTATTAGCTTCCATCATTCTCTATTATCCTCTATTATTTCTGATTATCCATTATACATTTAAATGTTTACTTTAATTTAAATTCAATATATTTTACAGACACAAGGGTCAAATAGGAAGAGCTTTCGTAAACTCAATAAAGGATATACCGGTATCATTGAAACAATTATATTCGAAGATAAATAAAGCAGAATGCATAACAGTGGTTTGCTATTCTCTAGAATTATTTATATTATCTGTTATATTAAAATGTAATGTTTTATAAATAATTAATTATTTTTTGATAAATTGTAATGAATATCACATTTATTTAAAAAAATTATTGTTTTATAAAAGATTTCACTATAACTCTCCTTTTTTTTCTAAGGCTGAATTCTTTCAAGATGTTGTCAGAATAATCACCAGAGGCAAACAAGTGGATTTATATTCCGTTAAACTACAATTCGATAAAGTCCAGATCATCAATACACTAATTAAAGTTTTTACTATTATATGATATTATTATTTTACAATTATATTTATTAAAGTATTTTAATATATACTAAAATATTGTATTGTTTAAATTCAGATTAAAATGACGACATTTTCTAATAATCAAAACCACTTCGTCGAATTTCACCACAGGAAATCGACAAATACTTTCCGTGGTTCAAGGCTGCATCGCCGATGCATTGGAAACGTGAAGAACGGGGTCAGAGATCATCCCGCGTAAAGGTCAAACTTGAAAACAACCCCGTAATCGCGGAAATCGGCTCGATGGCAGTTGATCAAATCGTACAAGAAATGACACCCACTCCAGCTGATCACGATTACTGTTTGACTGTAAGAAATGCAATGTCAGTGGGAGGAGCTACTGCCCCTACAAGCTCCATTGCATGCATGGATGTCATAGGTTAGCTTAGTGGGTACTTGAGTACTTGGAGTTATAGAGTGGCGTGTAGAGTTATAGAGTGGAAATTAAGAAATTTAAGATATGATATAATTGCATTCTGATTAAATGTGAAATAAACTTTAAACATTTTATGACAACAGTTGAATGAAAAATATTTCAGAGTGAACTCTCTTAACATATAATATCTTATATTGCCCTAATGGTGTTCCCACTCCCATGTTCCCACTCCAATGTTCCCACTCCCATGTTCCCACTCCCATGTTCCCACTCCCATGTTCCCACTCCCATGTTCTCACTCCCATGTTCCCACTCCAATGTTCCCACTCCCATGTTCCCACTCCAATGTTCCCACTCCAATGTTCCCACTCCAATGTTCTCACTCCCATGTTCCCACTCCAATGTTACCACTCCCATGTTCCCACTCCCATGTTCCCACTCCCATGTTCCCACTCCAATGTTCTCACTCCCATGTTCCCACTCCAATGTTCCCACTCCAATGTTCTCACTCCCATGTTCCCACTCCAATGTTCCCACTCCAATGTTCTCACTCCCATGTTCCCACTCCAATGTTCCCACTCCAATGTTCCCACTCCCAAGTTCCCACTCCAATGTTCTCACTTCCATGTTCCCAGATTAAACTGCTCATTCCTTAATCTATAGCTAGTCATATAAATCCCGACCCTACCCTTACCCCCACCCTAGTTTACCTCCCATCACCCCATTATTCCTAGGCCTTGTCCGACATAACCCCCATTCAGAGATATCCCCATCCGCAGACGGTCCGTCCATATTTAGAACCGACGTAGACTCCCGTGTCTGTTCCTTCTGCGGTCAGTTGGGGGAGCACTCGCGGCCGGAGTGGAGAGGCCGACTTCAAGACGTCGGTCGATTACTCTACGTAGGTCGCGACCTCTGGGCTCACTCCCTTTGCTGCCTCTGGTCGGCGGAAGTATACGAACGTTCCGACGGCTCCCTGCAGAATGTTGACGCAGCAATTCGCCGCGGAAAGTGTCTGGTCAGTGATCTAGGCACTCATAATTCCATTGTTACCGGTTATCTGAACACCGATGGGAAATCTAAATTTGTTGAGATATTAGAATAGCAACTTATGAATTATCAATTAATATTTACAATTGTTTTAATATTTATAGTTATAAGCTGATTATTTAAATTGAAATAATAATTATTTTCAAAATTTCTCTATCGACATTTGTATTTATTACAATTATTGTATATTATAATATTTATAATTCGATTAAAATCCATGAACAATTAATACAAATAAAGTTGAGGTGACAGGATACAAATATTCTCTAATCGTTGTGTTTGGTAACATTATTCATGCGTCCACCTCAGCGGTGTAACTACTGCGAACAGTTTGGGGCTACAGTAGGCTGCTGCCACCTGCAGTGCAAGAACACGTACCACGTAGCATGCGCACGTCTATCTCGAGCACGTTTCCAAAGAGACAAGCGTGTCTATTGCAAGTCACATGCCAGACAATATCATAACGAGGTCGGTGTAATGTGACTAATTAGTTACAAATTACCTTGAATTAGTTATAATCAGGTAGATATTGTTATTATATGTATTATACATTATTATACATTAATTGTACTGCAATTCAATCTCTAAATCACAATTATCAATACTTTATATACTTTATATTTCTCCATTGTTTTACCATCTTCTAACAAATATCTGACCATTGTCTCATCGTTGTCTCGCCATTGTATCACCATTATCTAATCTCTGTATCCCTATGATCTCACCATCACCTCTCAATTTTCTTGCCAGGATAATGTCCTGGATGCCTACGGTTTCGACTTTCAAGTGCGTAGAAGATGTTGTGTGCAACCTGAGTTCAACACGGGCCTAAAAATGCATTCAAATTGGGATAATGGAATAAAACTGAGAGAAATTCACCTTAATATCGGTTTGCTTAATATCCATTTCTCTAAATTGATAAATATGTAATAAAATTAATTAATGTAAATAAAATATATATTAATAAATGATTAACACATATTCAATGTATTTTTTGGTACTATGATGATGCAATGTTATATTACTACTTATAATATAATTTGTATTGTAACTTACTTTTAGTATGTATTGTAACTTACTCTATGTATACTTTATAAAAAAGATACCAATATTAATTTTCTTTAATATTCAGATAATTTTTTATTTAAAATATAATAAAATTGTATTAAACATTAGTATTATTATATTATAATATAATACAATTAAAGATATCATATAATATTATTAAATATATTAAAATGCAATTAAAAATATTATATCATAATATAATTTAAAATATTATAATATTATATAATTTAATACATTATATTGTAATATAAGTTAAAATATTATATTATAATATTATATTATTAAATATAATATTTTGAAATTAAATATATTATATACAATATAATTTAACATTTTATAATATCATATAATTTATCATATTATATTGTAATATAATTAAAAAATTATAATATAAACAAATTTAACATATAATATAATTAACTATAATAAATTATATTAAAAATATTATATTATAATATAATTATCATATTATAATATAGTATAATTATCATATTATAATATAGTATAATTAAATATAATATATTATAATATAATTTAATATATTATAATTTAATTTAAAATATTATATTTTATTTAATTTATCATATAATATAATATAATTTACCATATTAAAATATTATATAATTTAACATATTATATAAGTTTATTATAAGTATTATAACATATTATTTATAAGTTAACAAATTATAATATAATAAAATGTAAAATATTATTATATTATATAATTGATCATTTTATAATGTAATATAAGTTAAAATATTCTAATATAATATAATTAAATATAATATATTATAATTAAAAATATTATTTTATAATATAATTTAATATATGATTTAATACTATACTATAATATAATTTAACATATAATATATTATAATATAATATTATTAAATATAATATTTTAAAATTAAATATATTATATACAATATAATTTAACATATTATAATATCATATAATTTATCATATAATATTGTAATATAATTAACAAATTATAATAAAATTTAACATATAATATAATTAACTATAATATATTATAATCAAAAATGTTATATTATAATTTAATTGATCATATAATTTTATATAATTTAATAGATTATATTGTAATATAAGTTAACATATTATAATATAACTTAATGTAATTTAATATATTGTAATATAATTGTAATACTTCAATTTAACATATACTATAATAAAATTAATGACTTTCAAATAAATATTTATAGGTTCGATGTCTTTAGAATGTCTTGGTTATTTGTCTTCTTTTTCAAACTGTCGCCGTACCTTGTACCCAGTCGATTATTGGTAAGTGTGAGTTCAAAGGTCGCATATATTAACGACCTTTTGATAATTGTAATTAGACCGTAGCTTTAATTTAATTAAAATGAAATACAAGCATTTTTATGAAATATTTCTATAAAATATTTGTAACATTTTATTATGTTCATATTTAATGATAATTAAAATTCAAAGTAATACCCATCCTTTAATATATCTCATAAGTTTTATTATAGAATTACCGTGATTACCTGATTACAGTGACATTTGCACTGAAGGTGTATTGATTATGACCACCCACTATGCCATGCCCACTTTATAAACTCCACCCTACCTTTGGTAGCATATCCCGACTCTACTGGAGCGTCGAGGACCCACGACGTCGGGTTGTTTACAAGTGCCGAGTGTTTGTGTCCTCTCCGAATAGCTCTGAAAGTTGTGATTCCACCATTGGTGAAACGAAATCCAGCCGATTCTCGGAAAATTACTTGGAAAGTACGATTACCCACGATTCCCTTCATCCAGACTACTCGTTAGTCCACAGGGATACCCATTCGAATCCATTATTACCCGTATGTAACATCTATACGCCCTCCCCTCAGTCTCATCAAGACACAAGAGTTAAAGGCGCGAATACTTTCTTTGATCTGTCAGAATGCTGAGAGAAACTCTGCTAGATCTCTCAAAGAGATTGAGGAGAGGAAGCAAGTCAGTTATCCTGTTATCTAATCTAGCAAGTCCGCTAATTCTACCTACTGCTACTTTGTCGACACTATGGACACAGTCTATCTCCGAAATGCTTCATTGCTAATCTTCGTTTTCTGTAACTAACTCTTACACCGTTATTGTTATTCCGCATACTTCCTTTGTTTGCAGATTGAAGTGCGAAACGACGAACGTCGAGCCGTTCGCTTGCGTAAAATGGCGAAGGCACGAAAACTTGCCGAGGCCGGGGGAGGAGCAGGAACTCTGGGTGCTGGCATCCTCGGTGTCTGCGGAGAACTCGACCCCGTCGACATTGAACTGCAGTTTCCCGAGGTCGTGCCTGAAGAGTATATGGTCGGAGCGGAATGCGAAACTATTGATAAAGTTAAACCAATTATTCGAGCGTCAGGTTTTTATTTCTATCTTCACGTCCTATAATATTTATTAATTGTTTACGCTACCTCTACATATCTTAATGTATTTACTTTTGAGTTACATTCCATATACCATTGTAGTCTATGATAACAATGGTTTTCAACACTAGAATTCATCTTCGTCTATAATCGTTGTCTTATAATCAATGATTAGTAATCGTATAGTAACTACTGTCAACAACTATTTAGGTGGTAAAATCGTGAAGCATTCGATTGGTGTAAGATGTGCGACTGGATCTTCTGGAATGTCGGATCAGAGGATGGAGATGACTAGAGGTTTGCTGGAAGAAGTAGAAAACATTAATCAGCTTCTTTATGAATTAATGTTCAATGTTTATCGGCGTAATTTAATTTCCCACTCTTCCTTTTAACAATTCATCTCAACGAAAAATGCGTAAATATAAAGTTAAACTTTATAGAATTTAGATTGAATTTCACTTCTTTAAAAGTGTTTACTTCAATTTATATCTCGTTTAAATTCGCCACATAAATTCTGTACTACGCCCTCTCTACGCCCTCTCTATGCCCTCTCTACACCCTCTCTATGACCTCTCTACGCCCACTCTACGACCTCTCTGCGCCCTCTCTGCGCCTTCTCTACACCCTCTCTACGCCCTCTCTACATCCACTCTACGACCTATCTATGCCCGCTCTGCTCCCTCTCTATGCCCTCTCTGCGCCCTCTCTACGCCCTCTCTACGCCCTCTCTACGCCCTCTCTACGCCCTCTCTACGCCCTCTCTACGCCCTCTCTACGCCCTCTCTGCGCCCACTCTACGACCTCTCTGCCCCCTCTCTACGCCCTCTCTACGCCCTCTCTACGCCCTCTCTACGCCCTCTCTACGCCCTCTCTACGCCCTCTCTATGCCCTCTCTACACCCTCTCTACGACCTCTCTACGCCCACTCTACGACCTCTCTGCGCGATCTCTACGCCCTCTCTACACCCTCTCTACGACCTATCTATGCCCGCTCTGCTCCCTCTCTATGCCCTCTCTGCGCCCTCTCTACGCCCTCTCTACGCCCTCTCTGCGCCCTCTCTACGCCCTCTCTACGCCCTCTCTACGCCCTCTCTACGCCCTCTCTACGCCCTCTCTACGCCCTCTCTACGCCCTCTCTACGCCCTCTCTACGCCCTCTCTGCGCCCTCTCTACGCCCTCTCTGCGCCTTCTCTACACCCTCTCTAATCCCTCTCTACATCCTCTCTACGCCCTCTCTACGCTCTCTCTACGCCCTCTCTACGCCCTCTCTACGCCCTCTCTGCGCCCTCTCTACGCCCTCTCTACGCCCTCTCTACGCCCTATCTATAACTCGCAGCGCTCATCGAAGACGATTACGAAGCTCTGCCAGAGCCCACCCCCCGTAGGACCTACAGGACAGCTGGTAGGTCCAACGTCGCCTCGACGAAATCGACTTCGAAATCGACTTCGAAATCCCCGAGGTCGAAGTTCCTCGCGAAATCAGTCGAAGAGTTGAAAACTCTGCATTTCGCGAAACGCCGCGCCCTTCAGAACCACCATAATAAACTGTTGAGGCTTCAGGAACGCACGATGACGAATGCTTCCTCACTTCCGGAACCGCGAAGCAGTCGCGTCGACGAAGACAACGACTTCGAGGTAGAAAGAGGAACTCCTCCCCCCTACCACCATCGCAAGAAACGCGCGCGAAGGGTCCGCGGACCCTATCGTAAGACTCTGGCCGCCCGACAACTACAACAACTGCTCCTGGAGGCCACTGCGGCTGCGAAGGACACTGCCCCCGCACCCCGTACCCCCGTTCCCGCTCCCGTCCTCACCCCCACTCCGCCCTCGGCTCCGACTCCGTCGCTCTCCGAAATCCGTTCGAAACTCGCCGCCGTCCGCAATACCCACGACTCCGTAGAGGTGCGAAGGCGTTTCGACGATGCCAGCCGCCAGGTGGTGTCCACTCATGGCGACCTCACGAGACTCTCAAAGTCTACGCTGAAAATGCTCGGTTGGTAGCTACGTGATATTACCTTTATATTCTAAACTATATATATTATATACCTAAACTATATATATTATATACCTAAACTATATATATTATATACCTAAACTATATATATTATATACCTATACTATATATATTATATACCTAAACTATATATATTATATACCTAAACTATATATATTATATACCTAAACTATATATATTATATACCTAAACTATATATATTATATACCTATACTATATATATTATATACCTAAACTATATATATTATATACCTAAACTATATATATTATATACCTAAACTATATATATTATATACCTAAACTATATATATTATATACCTATACTATATATATTATATACTTATAATATATATATTATATACCTAAACTATATATATTATATACCTATACTATATATATTATATACCTATACTATATATATTATATACTTATACTATATATATTATATATCTATACAATACATGTTATACAGTAAGGTGGATAACTTTGATACATTTTTATGTAGGAGTTAAAAATGAATATATATAAATTTATAATTTTGTAAAAATTTTAGCCGAAAATTTATATTGTTTACTCTAACTTACATTTCTAAGTAATGTTATATTAGTTATATTTATACCCTATAAAATATGTAATTATAATAAAATATTAACAATTTTTAATGCCAAATATTATATTTCAATAATTTTTTTAATTATGTTGGTGGCTGAAGATTTCTCATCATTCTTGGTGCAAAATGAAGATTTGTCATGTAAATATTAAAACATATAATAAAAATAAAGAATACGATATTATGGATGATATTTTTGACAATAAATTATATTTTTATATAATTTTCACATAATTACATTTTTTAAAATCGATAAATTCAGAAATTTTGAACAACAATATTGAAAAAAAAATGTTTTTAATTATATGATTTTTTCAATGTTAATTAAATTGTATATATTATATGAGCTTGATTTAATCTGCATTACTTTACACTATAACACTTGATTTGCAATATCTCTTTTACTTGTCGAAATCAGTTTTCTGTAATTTGTAAGTGATTCTCCAGGAATGTCCAAAAGTCTTTTGGAGAACGGAGGATGTGCGATTAACAAGTTCTCTCTTCCTTGTCCTGTTGACGACAACGACCTTAAATTGGGAATCAACTTTGGCTCTACACTGAACCAGGTCAGCTATTCTTCTTTCCTCTTTAATACCTCCTCTTCACCTTTGATCTTCTCTTCCATCATGTCCTTCTCTTCCATCTAATTCCTCGGCACTTCTTCCCTCCTCTCTTATGTCACTCCCTCCTCTCGCCACCATTACACCTCGATAACATACACCTATCTACTTGCCACCTTCACAAACTTCACCTACTCCCTCGTCAACTTTAAACTTAACACATTATCTTTAATTGCAGGCTGCCCGTGAAAACAAAAATGAAAACATCGTTACGGGTTTTTAAAACAAATTTTTATTTCGCACATTTTTTAAACACAAATTCTCGCTTCGCTTCAATCGACCGAACGATTAACCTTCGACCTCTCCGCAGGCGAATCGTATTCGTTGCCGTACGTACAAGTCGTACGACGCGTCGGCAACGCGACGCCGATCTCCGCCCCCGGCAACGCGATCTACGCGAAAATGGTGGCGGCGCCTCCTACGGCAAAACGCCTGCGATTCGAAGGTCCGCCGGCCCTACGTCAGCCTACGGCCCTACAACCCACGTTACGGAGTCGCGAGTCCAACCCCTTCATCGGCACCAACGCCCCGCTGGAGCACTCGTCTACTCTGCGAGCTCGACTGTCGCGTGTTTCGACGCCCGCCATCGCGCCGCCATTAGGGGGCGTGTCGTACGTCGTCGACGAAACGCAGACCATTCGTTTGGTGTCCGGCGCCACCGTGCTCCGGATGAGGCAACCGGTCGTCCGTAAACCCGTTCTGCTGATGCCCCGCTCCTCTTCGTCCTCGGCCTCGTTGTTGCCGCCGACGACGCAGTCCCTCCCCCAACGCAACGCTCGGTATCGTAACACCTCTCAAGCTTTCCGACCCATCTCCGTGAGCACGACGCCATCTAGACCTTTTACGGTGCCGCAACAAAGGTCGTCGCAACCCGCCTCCGTAGCTCCCCAACTACCGCTGCGAACCCCTCAACGGAACCCTACCCCGATCTCTTTGTTATTGTCGGACCCGCGAGTCCAGTATTCTCGGCCGTCGTCGCATATCGTGAATCGCAGCGTCGCGCCGCCAGGCGGCGTCGAGTTCAAACGCCGCCCGGCGACGAGGCCGCCCGTTATCCACCGACAATGCACTCCGGTCGGAGTGCTCGGTTCGTTTACGATGGCGCGACAAACGCCGATCAAAAGAACGGAGCCGACGCCCCGCCAACCGTCGCCCTCGTCCGGGACCTACCCGCCCTCCTGCTCGTACGTTTCCACCTCGTCGGCGGCTGTCGTCGGCACCGGGTCCGAGTTCCCGAACATCGTGTCGAAGAAAACGCAGTTGGCGATGAAGAGGGCGCCTTCGCAGCTGTGCAACGTCAAGATAATGGCCGGACTCAAGCAACGGTTGTGCGATCGAATGAACTCCGTAAACCTCGCCCTGACCCGTCCCCCGGATCGAGTTGCACACATAGCGCCGATCTCGTTAAGTACTACCCGAGCAATACCACCCATTACGCAATCTACACCCATTACCTCGGCAACGCTCATCACTCAAGAGTACTCAACTACTCCGAGTTACCAAATCTCTCAAGATGATCGAGCCAAGTCTATTGCTGCTCTACCACCAAGCTGCAATAACGAAGTCGAAGACGTGGTAGGTAATGAAGATGAGGTGTTTGGACACTTTGTAATGCACAGGACATCTAACCCCCCGCAACTAGATGGAATTCAAGACAGCGATTATAGTGAATCTGAGGTTAGATTTCATTGTTTCAGAAGTAAGGTTCAATTTAAGATTAAATTTCTACCTATACATTTACTTACTTTCTTATTTGTATTAACCTTTTCATTATCATTGTTTATAATAAATGACCTTTGACCAACGATTTTAAATAGGAAATTTGAATTTAATAAAACACCTGAATATTTTGAATTTGACAATTTGACTCCACTACCTAAATTACATTTATAGTTTTATTACCCTATAAATCTGTTTAAATTGAGAAATATTTGATTAAATAACATTTTTAAACACATGCCACACACAATTTACGAATTGAAATATTAGTTCATTTTACTATTAAAATATTCATTTGTATACGATTTCACTTATTTCTATATTTATTATTTTGATACAAGAGATCTTTACATAACTTAGATTGCCTGCCAAAGTCGAGGTAATGCATTACCACTGAATACCGTCAATACATTGGATACAAGTGGTGAGTACATTGTATAATGTCATTATTATACAGTATCATTGAATTTAACTTATTAAAATCTATATTAAAATCTCTACAGAATAAGTATTTCAATGTATATAAAATTAAACTCTATTATTTTAGTTGTTGAGTTATTTAATTACTGACTGTTCAATTTAGAATTAAACGATTATCTCGGAGATATAAATTTCAGTCCTGTTGAAAGAGAGTGCCTTATCACCATATAGTTCATTATTAATTCAATTCTATATATTTATTTATAAATCAAATGAAAGAATACATATTTTCTATCCAGAAACAAAGCCCATGGATTTATCTGAGAATGAAATAAACAAATTAATTCATTCCGGATCTCTGTCCTATGTCGGATCTTTTGAATCCAAACAGAAACCTCCTAAACAATCTTCAAAAGTAAATATGATGAAAAATGTATAATAGATTAATTTTATTAAATAGATTAATTTTATTAAATATACTAAGCAAAATATGTATATTTATTATATTTCTATTTGTATTGTGTTTATTTGAAATAGTTTATTTGAATGTTATGAAGAATTTATTTTGAATTGTTTTCCAAACTTTTAATAATAATCTAAACTCTATATCGTTTAATTAAATGAATTAAAAATCTAAATGCCTAAGAGCTGTACACATAGACCTCGACTGCGATTGGTTCTAACCCTACTCTCCCCTAGCTTACCAATGATTTGGATTACAAGCCAGAGTCAAGCATCGTCTCCGTTAACCCCGAAGGACGTGTGCAGCGTAAAGCAGCCTTGAAACAGAAGCACAATATGAAGAAGGTTGTGGAAATGTTTAATGAAAGGCCTCGTAAAGTTAGTTTCTTCTGTGTTTATGGTTATTGTTTATGGTTATTGTTTATGGTTATTGTTTATGGTTCCTTACTGTCTTATAGGTCTTATAGATGACTTTACATATATATTAAAAATGTCTTTATGTGTCTTTATTTATCTTAGCATGCGTCTAGATGTATTTATTTTAAATGTTGAATTTTAATTTATTAAATTAATCTTTGTTTGTTTCTATTTTACAAATATCTATAAACTATTTTCAATAATTCATTTGATGCATTAATTTTAAAAAGTTTGATTATATGATAAAATATTATTGAGAATGAATACAAACTATTTTCTTTCATATATAAATAAACAAACACAGTTAGAAAATATTAACTATATTAGTTAAAGATAATTATAAAATAAATATAATTTGAACCTATACGGTAACCTAAACAGAATAAATTATCATACATTTATTGTTTTATTTTTATATGATTAAATATCTAAATAATGAAACACATAATATATATACTGTTTAATATTTTAATATAATATGACATACTAGATTGTTTTTGTAATGTTTATCTTATAGAGAGTTATTAGATTTTATCAGCAAATGTTGTCACAATATTTGAAGCGAAATTCTGACTAAAAATTAAGTAGAAAATTAGTGATTCATTTTAAGAATTCAATTTGGATTTCATTTTTATTTATTATTTTGTTTTAAAATTGATATTTAATATGTGATAAATTCTTTCGATAGTAAAACCGATTATTAATTATTAATTAATTAGGATATTTATTTTGTTTGTATTAACAATCATATCATTAAGTGACCATTAATTTTGTTGTTTTATATTCGCAGAATAAAGCTGGTGAAAATAACACAATCGTCTACAAGAAATCTAGTCTGCCCTGTAAGGCTAGTAGATGTTACTCAGAATGTAATTGAATGCTATCAATATAACATCCAGTCGTACAATTAAGAAATATAGTTGTAATCCTCCTTTACTAAATCTCAATATTCACACTTTCACAGAGAAGAAGATTCAAATTCAAGACTGTTCGAGGTAATGCAATCAAACGAAATTCTATTATTGTCTTCGAATATAATTTCAGTATGGCGACGTCGGTAGCCTAATTAGATAGGCCTTAGATAGTCCATAGATAGGCCTTAGATAGGCCTTAGATAGTCCTTAGATAGGCCTTAGATACACGCGAGATTAGAACGTATAATAAGTTTATCCCGGTATTTGATAAGAAACTTTGTAGAGATCGTAACATTTGTATTTTATCCAATCGATTTCAGTTAAGTTAAAATAGAGCTTCGATTTTATCTAAATATGCTACAATGTGTAAACCTAGACCACGCATGTTTTAATTTTCTATTTACCATTCAAGCATTCATTTGCACTCATCGTTTCGCAGGAAAATCCGAAATCGCGACGCCGCAAAACGGAACCACCGCCGACGGCGACAAGGAGAACAATGAAGTCGGCGAGTACGGGCTTCAAGAAGACGGCGCATTCGCAGACGGCTTCGAGGAGGAAGAAAACTTATACGACGGAATGTCGGAAGCTTTCGAAATGTTCGACATCGGCAACGAAACGCTGAGCAGCGAAGGCGATTCCGATGACGACCAACTGCAACAGGTCGGTTGCTAGGTACGTTGCTAGGCAACGAGACAACTGTCTAGGGCGTATAACAACCACAAACTACTCGCAATGAGCTACGTTCACATTTGCTAATGGCCATTACCCTCCAACACCGCTGTCCTGTGTACGACGCCCTATTAACTGACCAATCGTTTTACAGATGATTTCGGCGGCCGAGGATGGTTCCCGATTGCAGTTTGAGATCACTAACACGGAGGGTTTGAGAATCGTCGCTGATTCTTGCCAAGGTCTGAAAATAAATCTTCTTTATATGTAAAATAATATTTCCCACACTTATTATTACCATTGTTTCAACCACTCTTATAGTACTCTTTTCTACTACTCCCTTGGGTTGCTCAATTTAACCGTTCAATCTTTTTAACTACTCTAATAGATTTAGTAATAAAATTATTGTATTTGTATGAAAAATAAAAATTAGCAAATTCTTCTTAAAGAACACTTCTTAAAAAACATTATAGCAATAAGATATAAACAAATTCAGTTGCACAATTCAATTATATTCATAATAACCAAACTTCATCATCTCACCCACTCACTTCAATCATTAACCCTTTCATCTACATATCCGCCAAGAGAGGTGTAGGAGAATCATCTCTTGCTATCTCATACAGTAGACAATCCCTCTATATCTCTCTAACTTCAGCCGAACACCTTTATCCTTGGTAAACTACTCTCCCTAACAGAAGCATGGAACAGAGTGACTGATCGCCTCGCCACAGTTCGACGTCGTTGCGGAATGTCGAAAATTTCTTTCCGCGGCGTCGACGGCCTTTCGATGTTTGGTCTCGACCACTCCGCAGTCATTCGCATGATTGAACAACTCGAAGGAGCTGCCAACTGCCGCAACTACCGGCCCAAGTACTTCAGACACGCGTTCAAGGTTTAAATCCGCATTTGCTGTATAAAACGAGGGCTGTTGACTATGTTCCTTTCCGAATACATTTTTCCTTTCTATAAATAGATTCTTATATATAATTATAATATTTTAAATAGTTAATATAATATATACCAAATTTATATATATTTACTATAAAATGTTTTCAATTGGCAAATTTATAGATTCTATATATATTTTTTTTGTATCTTGGTTTTATAATGTTTTTTAAGAAGATTACCATTTGCTAATTTTATTTTTCATACATTATTAACAAATCCAGTATAATAATCATTTTCACTAAAATCGCTCGTTTCATTAATAAGGAGCAAAAGAAGACATTGTCGGGAAGTGCTCGTTGCGATGAGTTCTTTGCGCAACGTCGAATTCTCCCGGAGATGTTTTCGTTTCTAATGTCGCGGTACCGCCATCGTCCAAAAATCATACCCGCCAACACCGACAACGACATCGAAGATTACAAACTGAAATGCCAAATGTTCGTCTGCCGGTACTTTTGTCTTTTACGCGATTACAATAAGATTATTGCCTCGTAAACTGTTTCAGTTGTGTAGTGACTTATCGAGGTTCCAATAATCTGGTTATAAATGATTAAATTTAGATTTTACGAACCTTAACGTCTTTCTAATATAGTTTAAATATATTATACTCAAAAGTGTAGAATATATTATAAATATTTTATTTAAATAATTTGGATTATTTATCCAGATTTATAAAACAAAAGTTAAACAATAATTATATCTTAAAATAATATATAGAGCTGTAAAATTAATTCCTACTTAAACCGGAATATCTTAGACAAGAGTGGTTGAGTTTGGGATAGTTGTTGATAGTTATTGTTAGCTATAAGTTACACTTCACCGAATATCCATATAGCTACCTAAATCAAGATCGTAATCCGCAATTCATAATTCACTTTACAACTTAGATTTTAGATTGCTTTCCACATAGACATTCAGGATACAGTTAACATGTGTACAATAATTCTGCACTAGAGATACTTTAAATTGAGAATACTGTAAACATCATTAACTGACAGCATTTTCACTTTCGTAGGCGACAGACGACCTTGAACCTTCCAATGGCCATGCGATTCCGTCACCTCAAGGACAACTCGAAGCAAGCTTGCGGAGTTTATAAGTTAGTGATGTGAATTTTGAACTGTTGGAAATCAGATATTTTATACTTCAAGCAATATTAAAATTATTCTTAATATTTTATTATAGAGCAGTTTGTTCATTTTAATAATTGCTAAGGTGAAATACAATTCGTCTGAGAATTATCATGTTGTAAACAATGTCAATGAATGCGATTTAGAATAATTTGACTTTAAAGATCATAAAATAAAATATATTTATAAATGTCACAAGAGAGTAAATTTCAGATTTGTCAATTTCCACACTCAACAACAGGAAATAAATTAATTTATCTTCCGTATTTTATTTGAATATTGTACAATAACTACTTTCCAATACCCCACCAACTAGCTCCAATTGAACCTACTCCGAACTCCTCACCCGTACCCTCTACCCACCACCTAACCTACCATCCCTCACTCCAAACCCTTACAGATCGGATATTCACGGCCGAGGTTTATTCTGCAAACGTGACATCGACCAGGGCGAGATGATCATAGAATACGCGGGTGAGGTGATTCGTTCTTGTATCGCCGATAAAAGAGAACATTATTACGATGAAAAGGTTTCCATTCCAGCGTTACTCTCCTAATAACGTGATCAGTTCACAGATGATTCCCTTACAGATTACCTTTTTATCAAATATATTTCCTATTTTCTATACTATTATATATACTATTATATATACTATTATATATACTATTATATATACTATTATATATGCTAACAAAAGCTTATTCTTTTCCAACCTCAAATTAATTAATCGCAGAATCTCCCTTTGTTTTCATTTCTCGCAGGATGTTTTGTCGTTATTCTCGATATTTTACTTTTTGCCTTTAATAAACCAAACTTATTTATTGTTACCAGGGCATAGATTGTTACATGTTTCGAATTGATGAACATCACGTAATCGATGCCACCTACATGGGAAATGCCGCCCGATTCATCAACCACTCATGTGATGTAAGTCATTTAAATTGTTCACAATAAGTTATATATATTTATATATTTGATTTATACAAGAAAAATCCCGGGTAAATATATAAATATGTATACTAAATATATATTCTAATTTTATTGAATAAATGTTATTATTATTAATCATAATATCACCACAAACAGCCAAGTTGTACATCAAAAGTTATTATTTTAGATGAAATGAAACACATTATTATATTTGCCATTAAATCGTTAGTTTAACCTCGCATATGAGAATTTCTTATTTAATGATAAAACATTACTTTTATCAGCCTATATTCATGTGAGTACAATATAAAATATTTACTCTTGTTCTTTTGCAGTATAAAGTGCGGCGAGGAGATGACTTACGATTATAAATTTCCTATTGAAAATGATAAAATCCGATGCAGATGCAGATCAAAAAAGTGCCGAAAATATCTGAATTAATATTTTTAATTTATGAATATATTTATTTTATTTGTTTTTGTACAAAGTAAACGATTTGATCTCATTAGATCCAAAATATCCTGGTGATTACTATTTTATGTACATAATATTTGTTATTTTATTATTGTTTATAGGATTTATATTTTTATGACAAATTTAGGATATTTTATAAATAAATTTAATTATATTATTTCATAGAATATTGATAAAGTTGAATAGACAATTATAATAATGTATGAGATTTTATATTAATTATATAAACAGTTATAATTAGTTATAGACCATCTACAAATATTATTGGCGGTAAACTTAGTTTAGGTTTAGAAACTAAAATATAATAGGAGGGATTATAATTTATGTGAACAAATTGATTTATTCTGGTCATTTGTAGTACAATCTCCTTAAAGAAAATACAATATTCTTATTTATACACATATGTGGATATAAACAAGTGAAATTGATTCACAGTTAGGTAATTAAATAAACAAGTATATCAAAATTGCAAGATTTAAACATAAGGGAGGCACTCCCTAGCTGTCTCATGTAATACGAGAAAAATATTTAAAATGGCCGAACATGTAAACAACCATATGGTCATTTTTCTAAATTTTTATTTAAATAAAAATTTATGTTTTATGATGATATTATAAGTAATTTATAGTATTGGTATATAAGTATATAACTCTACTAATAAGTAAAACTTATTAAAAGACTGCGATCATTGATAAATAAATGTTTTTATGGTGATTTATAAATTTGACAATACAAATAATATTTTATAAATTTCATCTATTTATTAAAATATCAATTTATATTTAGTTATATATTATATTATATTAAATTATATCAGATCATTGATAAATAAATGTTTATTGGTGATTTATAAATTTGACAATACAAATAATATTTTATAAATTTCATATATTTATTAAAATATCAATTTATATTTAGTTATATATTAAATTATATTAAATTATATTAAGATATATACTAAATATATAATTTAAAATATGTATTGTATATAATACTTATTTACATATGTTTCAATATTAATAATTTTCGTGACTTTCAAATTCTTTTTTTAAGGGTACAAATTGTATCTAAATTTTAACTAAAATATTTTTTAAACGTATACATACAAAATAATTAATAACTTTGTCACGAATTTGACAGTTATCACAATAATCAAAATAAATATTATTAACAGAAATAATATGATTAAACTTTACAAATGTTTAATTTATACACAATATCGTTTATATAATATTTAAATAAAATATATAACTTACGAACATAATCAACAAATATCGTAATTGGTCGGAACCTATTATTATTGTATACATTCTTTGATTTATCCATAATTAATAAATGATCACTAGAGAAACAATTTGATGCAGACATACAAATTAAATAAATACATTTTGTATAACAATATTTACGAATATAATTACATATATCAAGTGCTATCAATACAATAGAATTATCTAATAAATTTGTGATAGGAAATATAGCATATGGAATAATTTCTGGATAAAGGATAGTAGGTATAGGTGTATTTGGAATGGTTCGAAGCTGATGCAGTTTAACAAGAAATTCACCAGCATCTAAGTTGAAATTGCTCCCTGGTACGTGAGTAAAGAGTGAGTCGACCGTAACTTTTCGATATTTTGCTAACAATTCTTAAGCTGTAGGGTTATCGCGATTCCCACCTCCAGACCTCATCAGTGAAAAGAAATTTTCAACATCATCTTGACAACAATTATGAGTAATTAGATAATGTATATTATGATTATCTCGAAAAATGTAATAAGCATAGCGCAGCTTAAGATATTAATAGTACGCTGCTGAGAAATTATTTTCTTATTTTCTACTTTATAATATTCCTGCCTTAATTGTGGGTCTAGAGATTCTTGTTTCATTTGTTTTTTCTATTCTTGATCTTCAGCAATACGATACTGTGATAGTTCACCTATGTTGTTCCCAATTGGGTATATTACTTTAATTAAATTGTTTACCATAATACAAATATATAGTGAGAATTGATCTTCAAATATATAGTGAAATACATTACATTGTAAATATATATAAAAAAAACTACAAGCTTATATTATAAATTATTAATATTTTAATGTAAAATAAACCTGCTTGAAGTATTATACATAGTATCGTTGAAATGCCTACCACAGATTCGTAAATGTTTGAGTGATTGAATACCAGATTCCTTTATTATTTTCAATAAGGTTTAATTTCTTATATTTATAGCCCATTTTTTACAACTATATAATTATATTAAATAGTAAATTATAATTCTTATAGATATGATGTTTAATATTATATGTGTTGACATAAAATACATAGTATGAACATTTATATCATTATTCATAATAAAAATCAGAAAATTAACAATATTTTTATAATTATAATTATATATGACATATATTATTTGAATCAAATAACAAGTTATATTAAATAATAAATTAAACCTATTATATATTTGATATGTTTTATTAGATATGTTAATTATACTACATAGCATGAAAGTTTATATAAAAGGAATAAGAATAATTAATTATTGAAATTTAAAAATATTTGTATATGAGTCTTACCGTTCTTCTTCTAAGGGAATATGTGCTATAGAATGTATCTCTATTTTGATCATTATTACAATTTATTACAGAACATCGTAATACAGTCTTAATGGTTGAATTACTACAGTTTAACATACTTTTTAGGATATACGTAATAAAATAATTTATTTGTCATAAATTTTAAAAAATGACCATAATGGCGGATATAAATTCAGTTGTCAATATTACGAATTCTCGTTTTCGCGCGAGTGAAAACCCTTGGATATAAACTAAATATAAATTCTGACATGAATATTAACAATTTAGATACAGGTATAATTAATTATTTTTATTTATACATTAGAATTATAAAATCGTTGGAAATATATTATCTCCAAGTTTGCATATATGATATTTATAAATTATATTATAGTTTAATTTTTATTGATATGGATAACATAATAACCATTATCATTTGTTTTTATAATTATATACCCGTTAAAGTAATTAAAGATCGCGAAATATAACAGTAGTTCACTTGTAAACGAAAATAAACAATTTGATAGGGCGAAATAAGGAAAAAGACGGGGAAAATAATCTCACATAATATATAAATTTATATAAGAATTAATTCAATATATATAAATTGATTGAATAAAATAAAATATTTTTGTGATCATATTTATCATCGTATTTATATTTAACCGATTTAATTAAATCAATATTATAATATAATATTATCATAATCTTGGCAACGATTATAATATTACAAAAATACCGCTAGATGATAAAATGGATACAAATCTACCATTGATCTGAATTTTATAATTTTTAATTTAAATATTATTTGTTTATCTTAGTAACACATAATTAGTGTTGTCCTATTTAATGCCCAAACAACCATAGCAACCGAATAAACAATTCATAATTATTTCATATCGCCACTTTGTGCAATATTGTCATATTTCTTATATTTTTTATATTATCTATTTCATTTTGAATAGACAATCTATTAAGAATTTAAGGTAATTTATAAATATAAAGTTAATAACAATCTCTCTCTCTCTCTCTCTCTCTCTCTCTCTCTCTCTCTCTCTCTCTCTCTCTCTCTCTCTCTCTCTCTCTCTCTCTCTCTCTCTCTCTCTCTCTCTCTCTCTCTCTCTCTCTCTCTCTCTCTCTCTCTCTCTCTCTCTCTCTCTCTCTCTCTCTCTCTCTCTCTCTCTCTCTCTCTCTCTCTCTCTCTCTCTCTCTCTCTCTCTCTCTCTCTCTCTCTCTCTCTCTCTCTCTCTCTCTCTCTCTCTCTCTCTCTCTCTCTCTCTCTCTCTCTCTCTCTCTCTCTCTCTCTCTCTCTCTCTCTCTCTCTCTCTCTCTCTCTCTCTCTCTCTCTCTCTTTCTCTTTCTCTTTCTCTTTCTCTTTCTCTTAATATCTTAAACTACATGTTGCAGGATTTTTTTGTTCTTTGAAAATTGAAAACATTTCCAATTGATTCAAGATTTATTATGGTATGTTATATAAATGTATGTTGTTCGTTAGTTTAAATATTTATATTATAAGAGTTATACTTTCACTTTATTTATACATACAGGATGTAATTACACCACAGAAAGTTGAACTGGAGTTTAAAAAGAAGAGTCAAAAAAGAAAACGATCACAAAAAGAAACTCCCACTAAATTACCAAATCCTAAAAGAGTTTGTAGAACAAAAAATAATAATAATAAAAAAAAAGCTTCCATTACTGCTGTAGTAGATAAGAGCTCTGATAATGTTTTAGTTGACAATATCGCAGTTATGGTTACCGATAATGTTCCAGAGAGTGAATCAGACAATGCGACTTCTTCCGATAAGAAAACCTCTACTACGTATGCCGGAAGTAGTTCTATTTACAAAACGAAATTTCGCTCCTCAGCTAGCGTATGCGATGCCGAATCGAAGAAAACCAACTCCGAGACTGCCCCCGTTTCGTCTATCGACGCAAAACCTCGGTTGCCCACGTCTGCAAATGCTCGAACGACACGAGCGGACGTCGAGTTAGCGTTAGCCGCGGCCAGGAAAAGTGGATTCAATGAAGTGGAACGCAAACTGATGGAACAACGCCGCGCCCAGGTGCAATGCACCCTGCAACGCAAGTGCCCGTCGAAGAACTCCCGGGGCGGAAAATTCTCGCGATTCCGCGGAGTGATGAAGTTCGACAAGTACGGTAATCCGGTCACCTACGGTATGATGCCGGCGTTGCTATCGCAACCGACGCCGGTTGCCATGGATACCGATGCCTCGGCCGGTCCGCCGGCGTTGCCTGCCCGCCGGGCGGCCGCCGACTCCACGACGGTGGTGAGCTCGGTTCTCGACGACATCTTGACCGACGTTTTCGAGATCGCCGAGTACGTGGCCGTCCAGAGATCGCAAAGCCAGATGGGAGACGACGAGCTCGCCATGCGGCCGGTCTACGCGACTCGGGAAGCCGACTTCCAGGCTGGCTACTACGTACCGCAGACGCTGGAAGCCGGCCAGTACGTCGATAACGGACCTGTGTTTACTTTCGATGAGCGGGTACCGGCTGGTATGCCGATGCAGTCTGTCTGCGAGCGAATGGGGGCGGATGCGCACTACGCAACTCCCGTACCAACGCAGTACGCCAACTCAATGGCGGAACAACAACGTCAGCATCTTCCGGCTCCGATGAATTTCGTATCGCTGGAACATTCGTTTGCGGCGCTATCCGCCTCTTCGCTTGGCAGATCCGCCGAGGAAAACAATATGGCCGGCGAGCCTTTAGAGCATACGACTCGCGCGGACGTGCAGACGAACTGGGCATCGGATGTGAAACTGGATGCAATCGAAGCGAACTCGAGCAACGTAGGCTTTAATGACGAGGATTTTACGGCATCCAACGATATCGTGAACATGCATTATGATGAAATGCAAGAGTATCCCCAACCAATAATCCAGGTATGTTTTCATTATTTACATTAACATTAGTTTTTATATCGAAAAGATTTTAAATTTACTTAAATATTTCGAATAGGACGAGATGTATTTGCCGTCTCAACAGCAATCCTACCCGATGTCCGAGGTTGATGACATTACAAATAATATTTACGAGAAGGAAGAACAACAACTGGATTTCTACCAGCAGGATTCCCAAATTGACCAATTGCCGATTAACCGACTTATTGCCCAAAATGACCAATTTCAATATGAATCCCGAGTTTTCGAAGCGGCTGATTACGCTAACGTGCGAGAATATCAGTTCCAAATGCGCAAGCAATTCTCACGAATGCAAAAGGAGAAGTATCAGGTTCAGCAGCAAGAATATACTCGGATCAGGAAAGAAACTCTGGCGATGAAGCGAAGAGAAAAAGCGCAAATAAAAAAAGACGAAAAACTACGCAGACACGAAGACAAAATATATTTGCAACTTCAAAAAGAACAGGATAAAAATATTCAGAAACAATTCTTGGAAGGTAAGACTTTCTTCAAACGATCAGTTGAGGATACGGTTGTCTGCGTTGCGGCGTTCGATAACTGCAACAAGGAAAACCTAGCCGAGTCTAACATCCACTACGTAATCGGCGAGGTAGAAGGCAAACAACAAATGATCGATATATTCATTCCGATGTTCGACGAAGCTGTCGTCGAGGTTGTAGATTCCGACTTCACCGCGAATTTGTCTCTAGACCACTTGGAGGTAGGAGAAATGTTCTGTTTAACTAACGACCCACCACCTGAAAGCATTGCAGATGCGCCTTCCAATACTCCGATACATCTTCAATGCCCAGTGCAACGCGATGTTAACAAACCTGCTTTGAAAAAAAGTAAGGGACGTTCAGAAAAGAAAGGACAGGCTTCAATGAAAACTGTTGAGATGATAAAGGTTTGCACAGTAATTACAAAAGTATACTATTATACCAGATTTGTTTACTTTGCATATATCATATACGCTGGCGTATGCACAAGTGATTGTAAATATATTGATTAAACAATATATTAATATAGCTCGATACATTAATATATCTAGAATACATTGTATTGATTCGTAATTAAAAAAAATTATATGTTAAAAATAAATTATATATAAAATATAATCTGCATTTTTTAGAGAGAACATGGCTATGGCTTAATGGTAGAAATGTAACTGACAACTCGCGATTGCTGCTATGGTGAATATTTAGTATATCATTATGTTATATAATCAAGTAGACATTTCTTTATATTATAACATTTATAAATAATTATTAAACACATAATATGAAGTTTATCATATACATACTATGCAATGTTCTATTATAAGTTATATATTTTATAATGTATACATTAATATTATATAGAAATTATATTCAAGGCTCAATAAATGGAGAATTCAAATTCTGGAATAGGCTCGAATTATTAATATTAATAGAATAGAATACTGAGAACTACTGCAAGCCTAGATATTTATTCTATATTACTATCGTATCTTCATGATCAAAATTAACAAACTTAAAATATTACCTTTCATTGGTATCACTCTATCTTAATTATCACTTCATTTATTTTATTATTTTATTTAATATTACTATATTTATTGTATTCATTGTAAATCTAATGTAAAGTATATATACCATCATATACTATGTATCCTCTTTTAGTTAACGTATATATTATTTATATAAATCGTAGTTATTTTTATTATATGAATAAAAATTGATTAATTAATATGAATTTATCATTGTAAATTAAAAATGAGTCACTGTAAAATAAAAATGGATAAATTCATGCTATGACATGCGCACATAGATAATGGGAAAATAATAGTCTAATAATATTAAAATATATGTAATAAGTAAACCATTATTATATTTATACCCAAATAATCTTGGATTATGCTTGTTTATCATTACATATTTTTATATTAGATTTGGTTAGTTTATATGTTATGTTATGTTATGTCTAGCTATAACAAATTAATAAATTACCTTCTAAAGGAGTAGACTACAATCTATATGCATTATCAATTTAAGGAGCAATAGTATTTATATACTATAATAATTAAATAAGTTAGAAATAATAATTATTACTGTATAAAATATCGGCTAAATTGAAAACAGTTCATTTTATTATTTGAAATGTAACAAGGCGTTTCGAAATCATAAATAAGATTTTGAAGAAGCTCTGAATAATATAATGCAATTTGTAACGTGGAAAAGAATTTTAATATCAAATATATAATGTACACACTATATCAACCATAGTTCCCTCAATTATAATTTAGAGAAAACTGTTAATTAGAAATGGTAAATATTTATATTATTTTTGTAAATTGTTGGTCAAAAAAGCAAATTATGATAAACAGAAATTCATTATACTAATTATTACAGGGAGTATTTTATTATAACTTATGTTTACGAATTATATAGGAAATAGAGTAATGAAGAAGAAGATATTATTGTATCACTAATATTGGATTTGTAAAATAAAATATTATAGTTTTGATGAAATAAATATTAAATATTTTGTTAATTAAATTTAAGAAATTTAAATAGAATATATTCCAGAGTAAATAATAATTAAAACTCTCGGGCAACATGTTATAACTAGTAGCATACGTTATAATAACTAGTAACGAACTATCTGTTATTACCATAGATTTCTATTTTACAAAAATAGAAATCTATAGTTATTACATATAATGTACCAAGTTGGTATATATCTGATTATAGTTATGATCATGTTTACACATACATATAGTAACTGTATATCTGTAGAAACTTCGGGTTCATTAACATATATTAAGTAAACGATATGCTTGATAAAATGTTTCTATACTTAATGTACTATATGTTATATTTTTCATATATGTAATAATGTTATTATTATTATTATAAAATTTGTGTTTCGCTCTCACCAATATAAATTGAAAACATATTGTTTTAAATGATATAAATCATTATTTATATAAATGTATACTCTAATATACTATCATGATAAATGTATTTAAGAATATATAGCTCATACTGTGAATGATATCATACATACTGTATTTAAAAAATATAATAAATATACTAAAGGATATATTATATAATTTATAAATAACTAATCATGTATCATATCAATTTTTATGAACTAATATAACTATCAAATATTACCAAACAAAATAAATATTTTAGATTGTTTTATTATCTTTTAATTTCATATAAATACATTTCGATATAATCTACATAAACTAAATGCACACATAAATAATACAAATAATAAATACAAATAAGAATGATATGCATGATTATATTAATAGTTAATTTTTATATTTAAATAACAAATGCAAAAATAAATTGTATACACAAATATATTTTATTTTAACAATTGATTAGTATTTGTCATCTTATTTTCATTTTTGTCAAGTATCATTTTACTATAATTACTTATATAATATATAATATATGCATGTATTATATATAATTGAAACTTTTCTAACTTATTTACAGAATATATTTTACAAATTGATTGAATATAATACAGATGTTATCAGAAGGATAATTTTAATTATTATTAACATGATTATTACTAAATAAACTTTATTTATTTAGTAATCAATATATTATATAATATATAGAGATATTGTTTCTTCTGATTTAAGTTTGAAGTCTATTGATTCATAATCACTCACCATTTCATAATTTTAACATTTTTCTGTTATTGTTATTCATGTCAAATCTAAAAATAAATTGTACACATTTCTTAAATTCAATAATAAAACTTATTAATCAATATTAATAACTCAACTAATTGATTATCTATATGCATATGGATCGGTCATTATAGATATAATATGTTGACACATGATAACAAAAGCATTGCTATAAAGAGTATTCTATATATACTTATGCCCAAACGATACGATAAAGTATCGTTAACCATGGCTATTATTGTTCAATTAGTGGTAACATTGAACTGTGGAGGAGAATGGAAGGAAACTTATGCATTAGCAGTGTTATTCATTATTATTATGCAATGAGATATACACGCATACACACGCACACACGCACACCCACACACACACGCACACACACACATACGCACGCACACACACACCCACACGCACACATACACACGCACGCACACGCACATGCACACACCCACACACACACATACACATATTCACACGCACGCACACACACAGACACACCCACACACATACACACCCACACACACACACATAACCACGCATACACACACATACACTTGCACGCACACACACACACACACACACACATACACACCCACAAATACAAACACAAATATATATACATTGTATAGAGAGCTAAAACAATATTTTCAAAAAGGTTTAAAAAGGTTAAAATACATAGTTAAAAATTATAAATTAAAAAAATATTAATATTTATTAATATTAATATAATTTGTTTATTAATATTACATATATATTATTATGCTATAATAATAGCAGATATAGTAATTAATATTCTTAACTTATTTTAGCTTATGATAAGTAGCAGATGCCTGATAATTATCACAATTCGTATAGCTATACAATGTATGGTATATTAGTTAAATCTCTATATATGTTTGAATGTACATATTAAATGAATCCAAGTTATAAGCTTATTAGGTCCAGTTTTTAAAAGTAAAGGGCAGTTAATAAAATACATGTATTTGTAAATAATATGGGGGTCTTATAAATAATGAACACCTACAATAACGGATATAATAAATACAAGTTTAATAAATAAATTATTGTTATATTAACATTTATATCGTATATATGTGCAAATTATATAAATATACTGCAATATTATTAACTAATGGTATTTTTAAATTATCCTAATACTTAAACGCCCTTACCATATATGTATAGGTTTACCCTATAGATGTTTTGTCATGGATATATAATAGATAATGTGAAATTAAGAATGCGCATTCCTATATAAGTATAATTACATCAAATATTTTATCAAATATAAATTATATAAATAAATTTTATTTATTTTACAATATACAATAAAATAATTTCAATTTTAAATATTAAATATTCAGAATATATAATGCATTAATACACAGCAGATTTTTTGTCAGGGTGGGGTCCTATCAATGCTACGCATGGTTAGTTTTCAATTGCAGCTTACCCCATTCATAAATGCGCATACGTTGTTTTTAGACAGAGTACATTAGTATATATCCATTTCAATATAGAAATAATTAGTCGTTCGGATAAATAAGCATTGTGTACTATACCGTTTAGATTACCGTTATGGCAAATCATTTTAGTTACGAAATGTGTTATCGTTAGATTATTATGGAATTACATTTATTATTTTCCGTTTACAATATGTGTAATGAGGTCAAATCATACATCGCCAGATATGAATACTCCTATAGCTGTACCATGTACACTGTATATTGTACACTGTACACTGTACACTGTACATTGTACTTTATCTGTAGGTCGAATTTGATGATCGATAGATAGTTAAGATTTCTAGTTTCACAGTAGTTGTGTGGTTGAACTGTAGACTATATCCTATATGTAGACCGACAACATAGTCATATAAACTCTATTATATAATATACATCGTAAATAAACGAACTTGATTAAAGTAAGCTCGATGTATTATTAGAAGCTACTTTCATTTATTGATCCATAGTATATGAATACACGTATCGTTTACTTGTCGGAAAAACGTTTGTATATAGGTTTGTTAGTTTATTATTTACTAACGGGTTTTGTTTGGACATTTTTAATATCCAATATTATCATAATCTGAACTACGTGTTTTTTAATTATTTGATATCGTACGCAATTAATGAACACCGAAATAAACATATCTAATGTATGTAACTGCAAAATATGAAAAAAAAACGAATATTAATAATAATATATTATACAAGTTGTTCTAGTTGAATCTAATTTTACAACGGGAATCAACATTGTTATTAAATATGAGTCATCGGTGAGTTCATGGTACGCCTTGCACTTAATTACTGAAACTTATAATGCTATTACAATACCGCTAAAAGCCACTCTATAGAAATGTAAAAGAGTATAATAATAATTCTAATTCAATTATTAGTATAATGACGTAGACATGTTTACCCGTTTAACTAAATACATTAATAATTATACCACATTCTTAAAAAATAATTATCCATATGAATTTATATTAAATTATATTGGGTATTTTCTATTATAAACTTGAGTTTATAAATCACATTATATTATATTTTTAGACGTGGAAATGCATTTCACATTAAAGGAACTATGTGGTTTATATTTTTGTGGTAATAAAATGACTTCGGCTTAGACATCTTTCATAAACGATAAACAAAATAAGTATATTAAATTAAAAATTAGACTTCCGTTATATATATATATATATATATATATATATATAATTATATGTATATATACAACCATATAAATACATATAATTTATAATAAAAAATCATAATAACATGCAATAATATAAACTTTGATATTATTATTTAGATGGATTTACCCTATTGCTGTAAATTATCCGAACTAAATTAAATAAAGCAAATCTGTAAGTTCATAGGAGTATATTTATTATATAATATCGGAACATATTACGTATTGCATTGTTATACTCTATAATTGCTATTACATAAATACCAATAACTATTTGATACTATTAACTATCTGATAGATATCTACGACCAAATACATTCAAAAGAACACTAATTAAGAAGGGAAAATCAACCCATAAAATATACGTTGGTAATAAATTTAGTATATCAATACATAATACATAATCATAACTTAATTTGTATTTAAGATTAATACATAGATTATCTCATCTATTTTACAATGCTATTAAATTCAAATGATCTATTCAAGTAATGTAAACTTTAAATAACTAATAATGTGAGTCAATTCTATTAATTTTCTATTTAAAAACACTTCCCGTTTTTATGCCAATACAAATATTAATATATAATTCAAGTAATGCCAAAATCAAGTATACCTTGTTATAATACGTCTATTATAGAGGTCGTTTCGGTTATATAAATTAAAACTACCGTGTCTTTATATATAGGTCATATTATATCATTAATGTAAAATTGATGTATGCATTCGTTAAATTAGTTTACTTAATTAATATTACTAATAATGATAGTTTATTAAATTAGTTTACTAAATTAATAATACTAATAATGATAAAGTATACATTTGTATATATTTGTATAATATACATTTATATTTCTAAATAATTTCTACTAATGAGTAATTATTAGTAATCAATGTTAATCTATATTATATTATTTAGTCTTATTTAAATGTATATATTTGATGATTTAGATTTTCCGATAAAAATATTCTATTTTATAAGTTATTTATTCTATTCTATATGTAAGGTGTTTTATTCTATAAATGAATTGTTTTATTATAGAAATGAGTTATTATAATCTAAAAGTGATACATATATTTTAGCAAAGAAATATTGGGGATTTTCGTTTGTAATTTCAAACAAAAGTATTAATTAATTAATATATATTACATTAAATTAATATTTGATTATAATATATATAAATATAAACGTCTTCATTCATTTCTATGTGTGTATTCATATCCTATATGGACTATTTATATATATATATATATATATATATATATTATTGGGGATTTACGATTCACATAGTTTATATATACTGAGAGTAAATATGTATATATATATATATATATATATATATATATATATATATATATAATACGTATAATAATACGATATATTATATATAAACTATCTTGAGCCGGAAGAACTAATTTGCTATAGTGAAATAGCGTCTAAAATGCGATGTTAGTGTACGTGTTTTATTCATCTGCCGATTGCATCATGCAGCTGACGTGGCTTAAAATAAGAGTTATATTCATGCGCATGACAGAGAAATCACTAAAAAATTTTGCGTATATACTAATAGATGGTTTTCTGTATCGAAACAAAATAATGAATGGGATTTATACACACGCAAACTTACGATTATGACGTAGGCAACACTAAATAAGCTATAAATACAATATGCTCATACCCAAAGAGCAACATTGCCTATTTCTATGCTTTACTTACTCGTCGTATTGTAATAATCGTATCGTAATATTGACCAGTTAACCAGATACCAAGAAAATAAGGGATACCGATGCGAATTTGTTAATTAAATAAAATAAATAAATCTAAAAGTATATAAACTATAGTATTATAATATATTATATTGCAGGACTTATTTGATTAATACTCTACCGGTTAGTTTATAAATACTTATATTTATTAATGTTTTGGTATTATATGTAAGTTTTACGGTAACCACGCATACAAACTACATGCCTACATTACATGCCTACACTACATGCCTACACTACATGCCTACACTACATGCCTACACTGCATGCCTACACTACATGCCTACACTACATGCCTACACTACATGCCTACACTACATGCACTACACTACATGCCTACACTACATGCACTACACCTCACGCATGTAACTAAATGACGAGAACAAACATTGTACATTGTAAATACATTTTCATTTCATTATAATATTGTATTTACAATATCGACGTAGATCTATTTAAATTATGTTGCGAACATCGTACATCTCATATATCTTATATATAATTATTTATTATAATAATTATAATAATAGCGTTTATTAAAATATAATTGTTATAAAAAACATGCAAGTTAATTATTAATTGTATTTACATTTGTTATCTCTATGGTTACTATTTCACACTATAGACACTTTTCTATAGATTATAGATGTCTACACATATGATATGTATACCTAGAGTTTAGATATATCTACTTAAACCTATCTATCTTATGCTACTAAATATTGGTATTAAACCTGTACATATGGTGTAGTGTATTGGTGTACTGTGGACAGTGTTCACTATACAGTGTAAAATGTATAGTGTATAGTATATATAGTGTATAGTATATAGTGTACACATCTCGCTCTACAATTTACAGTATAGAGTGTATAGTTTACACTGTACAATGTACAGTGTACACTGTACATTGTACATTGTACACTGTACACTGCACAGTGTACACTGTACATTGTACAGTGTACAATATACATATGCAAAATACGATATAAGGCGTAATTAATGACTTCGTAGGTATATAAATAATGCAATTTATTAAATACGTTTTATTTTATCTATCTTATTATATAATAATATAACTGAGTACTAATAAAATGTAACCAGAAAATAATGCAAACATTATTTATTATGCAGTATTCATCGACCGTTGTAGGGGCTTTACATAATAGGGCATACGACCCCAATATGTACCCATCAACAATGCCTGGTTAATTTTACGTTTTTCATTCAATATGATCTGAATATCTAGCATTGTTGTTAATATAACAAACGGAGGGAATTAGCAACGCCGTATTATCCGGCCGCCTTTGCAAATTATAGTCATCTGATCTCCGATAACTGACCTCTAACCTCTAACCAATAACCAATAACATCTAACCTCGCCCGCTTAGAGTAGCGCCTCGACACTCTCCGACCTCAAGCACGCGCAGCATGCGACTACTGGAGATCTCGGCCGACTCCAACGCCCGCCCCGAAGACACCCGCCACGGCAACGCCCGCCTCGCCGGCACGCACCACAGCAGCACCGGGGACCTGATGGCGCCCGCATCCAGCGACTACTACGATACGTCGCCGCGAAATCGCGACGGAGATCCGGTTCTCTGGGTGTTCGGCTACGGTTCGGTGCTCTGGAAAACCGGATTCGCCTACGAGGACGAACGGGTGGGCTACGTGCTCGGGTACAAGAGAAGGTTCTGGCAGGGCAGTTGCACGCACCGCGGAACACCAGAAAAGGTTGGTCGACTACTAAATGCCGGTAGCGAAATCTATTTATAGATATTTATAAGCGCGCCGTCTCGCAAAAATTGGCATCTTAATCGAATACATATTATTAAGTAATAACGAATATAACTTATGATATAATGTTAATATAAAAAGGTAATTTTAGAAAAACTATTTTTAATTGTGTTATATTATCAGAAATTATTAATGTCATTTAATTATGATTAATTTGAAATATACACAAGTGTAATTACTTTATTACACCTGAATATAGCGATAATTATAAAATATTTCAAATATATTATGTATGGATAAGTGCGAATTACATCATACTATTGCGTATTTTAGAACTAGGTATTTACATCGTATATTTAGAATGAAATCAATAACAGATTAGTGATGAAATCCGATGCACTTATTTCGTCAGTTTATATTGTTCTGCGAGGTTTGAATAACAGCAACGATACATTAGACATGACTCACATTTGTTACCGTTCACTTACCCGTAGTCACTTCATATTTCGTGTTGGTCTATTATCTCCAAGACGCCGGAGTGATGGCACGATAGTTTTGTTCTCACTTCTCTGAATAAAATTCGTCGCGGGTAATTCTTATCGTAATACATAATGCATCGATCTCATTTATATATTAGCATACAACTGGCATAAATGTTACTGATTGAAATCGTATTCGAATTCATTGTCTATATATTTTTATATATACTACCTATTTATCATTTATGAATATATATATATATATATATATATATATATATATATATATATATAGAATAAACTACATAATATTATTGGTTGACATTATTTGAATAATAACTTCTATAAAATCAGAATCATGAAGAAACATAGAACTACTATAATTATCTACACTTAAAAATTCTTAAATGTATGTTGATTATACAATATATAGTTTACACTGTACATTGTATAATGTACAATATACACTCTACACCATACTATATATACTTTACATTGTACATTGTACAGTGTCAATATAATATAATAGCATTTAGTGACTATTTTATACTTTTATCTTTATCTGTTCTTTATATTATGTAACTGCATACTTACGTATAATTATGACGTAATCAATAATGAATATTTCATAATATTAGTATAAATTAATGACACCCATATCATATATATATATATATATATATATATATATATATATATATATATATATATTTGAATTTATTTTCCAAATTTGCAAATAAATAAATATGTATATTGTTAAGTATTGTTAAGTAATGTTTTCACTATAATGTTGTATCTGTATTCCAGTATATTAACGTGTTAATTCCATACTTCAATTACATTCACTGACTAGTTGCCATTGATATTATGACTTACGGCACTTTTCATAATAATTATATAACAAGGTCGAATACAAAATTCATCATATTTTGTTTTTGGGGATAAATTTATGAATTTGTGAAATTTGGGAACCTTTTCCTAATTAAATAATAATATCATTGTTTCATGATGGTGATGTCCGGAGTAGTAGTAAGGATATAATTGCCACAATACATGTACATTATAATATAGTTATTGTTGATTAAATATATGTTCTACGATGTGTTATAAAAATATTTAATTGCAATCCTGGTAAGGCAAACAAAAATAGAATTGAAGGTTTTTATTTTAGATTGGATTTGCCATCAAATTGATAATATGAATTCAATTATGTACATATTTACTATACCGATAACAATGCTCCTTTTATTATAGACGTATTACATTTAATAGGTGATAATTCTAAAACAAAACGATTAGAATTGTTTTTTAATACGTTTCAAAAATATCCGTTAGTCGGAAATTAGCAACTGTATTTTCGATTCATTAACAAAAAAGTGAGATAGTGAGAAAGTGAGAGAGTGAGAAATTATGAGATATATAGAGAAAAATAGAAAATGTGCGAGAGAAAGAAAAATAGAGATACAATCATTGTTACATGTGATTTTTGGTTATTCATTGAAGTTACCTAGTACCTAAATAATACATCGAGTAAATACAGTTTCATATGCGGTACTCATTTCTAGATCACATATTACGCAATAACGGGTTTGCATCCATGTTCGTTATGTAACAGTAAATGATTCCAACAGTAACTAACATCATAACATTCGTGACTATGTTAATCGATAAGTTGGTGTTATTAATTATGATAATATGTTATGTTACTAATTATGTTATTAATTATGATAATATGTTATGTTACTAATTATGTTATTAATTATGATATGTTACTAATTATCTTATTAATTATCATAATATGTTATGTTACTAATTATGTTATTAATTATGATAATATATTATGTTACTAATTATGTTATTAATTATGGTAGTATGTTGTGTTATTAATTATGTTGTTAATTATGATAGTATGTTATGTTATTAATAATAGTAATACAATGCGATATGTTTTTTTTCAATGTAGACATTCTAGACATTCTAAAAATGTAGACATGTTAGGTGATTTCATTGTTTTAAGAGGTCCGATGGAAAGTATCGTAGATAAGCTAGCAGGATATTACTAGTAGTATATAGTATTAGTATAATTAGTAGTACGATATAAAGTGTGATTTGTGGTAGTGTATATTGCGTAACATTGTATTCATACACGGTGAGAAGATTATTCACGGGTAGATTTATCAAGATCGAGAATCTTCATTTTTAGATTTTTTTTACCACATAAGTATTCAATTAAAAATAGCTGTAATTCCATTTCTCCAGCTGGTATATAAAACAGGAAATATATTAATTCACTAGTTTAAGTCCGTTTAAAATATTAAGTGTACTTTGTCCTCTTTATTAGTTTGAATCAATATGTACAAAACCTCATCTTAATTTAAGAGCTATTAAATATATGCTATACACAGTATACAATTAATATAGTACACTCTACAGTGTACAATGTACTATGTACACTGTACATAGTACCTATTATGTATAAATTATGAATTCTCCATTCGATACTATATAATTTCCGGATGTGTATATTTTGTTATAAACTCAATATCTTATTTATTTCAGTAAGCTACGTATAATCTTCGTAAAACCTGAGCAGTTAATATGAAATTAAATATTTGTATATTAATTAGTTATTAGCGTGACATTTTCAACTATCGCAATTCTTATTAAACCAATTAATGAGTCTAAATTATCAAGTGCATAATATCCGGCCATACGTTAGTTTATATACCGGAAATCAATATTTGAGTTAAACATATTCAAAGTATGCATTACTCTAGTGATCTTGACACAAATATACATATGCATACAAATACCCATACCTCTAAACTAATACACACAAATACACATTTAAACACATTGCATACAATTATATATATAAATACATTAGTATTAGCAAGTATTTGTATATAATCTCCTTAATTTAAATTTTGATTAAGCATTGCATTATATATTTTATTGTATTTGTATATATTATTTATATTATTGGTTCAAAATTAACCAGATGGCTAAAGTCTATATTACAGCATGCATTCGTATTATCAACTCTATTTAGTTCAATTAGGAACAATTTCTATATGCAGTTCCTTTTATTACATCAATTATTTATCTACAAAATCATTACCTCCCGTTCACATTTAATTAAAGTTGATTTGATTATTAATGCATGGCGTGTATTATCTTTTTACCCAGACTATATCCATAAAGAGTTGTCCTCGATTTGTAGAGTTGTCACGCATTGGTTAATATTATTATATATATATACATGGGTATGTATTCATATATATATATATATATATATATATATATATATATATATATATATATATATATATATATGCGTATCTACACATACATGTGAATAGTACCAGTATTCGAAGATATAAATCAGTGAGATAAATATTCAAACTATGAAATCTCTATTTGGGAATTCCCTGAGAAATTAAATAAGTGAATACCCACATTTCTAGATTCGTTATTATAATAGCGATATATAAATAATGGATATCAATCAATAATGTACTATGTATTATATTTACAATATAATATGGTCATATATTATGAATTATATTATATAATTATGCTAGTTTCTAATATATATCAACATGTATACATATAAAGTTTATATGTATAAACTTAATATTTATACATGTTGATATATATTCTTCAGATATTGTAGCCTTATTTCTTTCTTGACGTTTTAAATCCGTTAGTTGGTCAGGAAGATATTATGCTCACTTGAAATCCACAATATGTCATATAGCTGTATTCACGTATTGTATTATTTCCCAGGCACACTTGACATATTTACACTAAGATTACCAATATTACATGAACATTTGTAAATATATTATTATTATCCAACAGCCAGGAAGAGTTGCAACACTAGTTCCAGATGCAAAGGTTGGTAGATATTATCTTTATATTAAATTGGTTATGACTTGGCGATGTAACTTAATTCGTAATTAATTTAATTTGTAATTGAAGTTTCATTATAAATTAAACTTTTCATTTTATTGATACCATTAATTCTAAGATATAACGGTTATATATATATATATATATATATATATATATATATGTTTATACAATGCAATTAACATAAAACATTTACACAACCAGGGAAAGACGTGGGGGAAAGCCTACAAGACCGTGGGCGCTAAGCAAATCGACGCTTGTCTCATGCACTTGGGACTTCGCGAGTGTGCATTGGGAGGATATACCCACAAACTTGAGAAGTTCTACGAACGAAAACCGTCGGCGCCGGCGACGTCCGCCACGAACGCCACGCACTCCACTCACGCCACGCACTCCACTCACGCCACGCACTCCACTCACGCCACGCACTCCACTCACGCCACGCACTCCACTGAAAGTACGCCGCATTTCCTGAGCGAATCTCATTCCGCCGGCGAACTTCGCGCGGAACGTAATTCATCGGTTACTTTGGATGGCGACGACACTTTAAACGAATCCTCGCGCGCCGACCGCGAACCCAACTCCAAACGAGACACGGCGTCGTTGCAATCCCGAAGACCGTCCAGGATGGTGTTGTTCTTCCTTGCCACGCCGGACAATAAACTCTGGCTCGGCGACAAGAGCACAAGCCAACTCGCTGAAGAGGTTACAACCCGCTCCGCGACGTATATTGTAGGCGCCAGTGGTGGTACAATGTACGATGTACAATGTACAATGTACAATGTACAATGTACAATGTACAATGTACAATGTACAATTGTTTTGTAAATTCCTTCTAAAGTACTCATTTTCGCAGACTACATCGGGTAGCTAATGGCAACGTAATTATACTAGAATTATTTACAAACGTAACTTTATATATATTAAACAAAACACCAGGTATTAGATGTACTGTGATAAACTTAGTACTAATGTACACACTACTGAGTCAATCCATAGTAACAGATGACATACTAAAATATACCATACTAACATACGAAATACTAATTTATGTCATACTAGCACTATAATAACGGATGAAATACTATCGAATGCCATACTAACGGATGAAATATTAATGAACGTTATACTATCGCACACTATAATAATAATTATATTTGTAGTAGCATAAAACCTATGCTAGCAAAAACTAACATATGCACGCAACCAACCAGAGCACTCCCCGCCACTCCTGCGCAACTCTACTAACCTATAGGTTAGTAGAGTTAGTAGGGGTTAGTAGGGAGTAACGTGATGGCGTGTGAGGTATACTCCACACGCCATCACGTTACTCGCTACGACTCCCGTACGGCGTGCGTCGTACGTCGTCATCGTATTGACTTCGCGTTACCCCCTACCACGACGCACGCAGATCATTCAGTGCCGGGGCTACTGCGGCCACAACATCGAGTACGTGCTCCGTATGGCCGACTACATCGCCGAACACATCCCCGAGGAACGCGACGCCCACCTGTTCGGCCTGCTCGACGACATCCACCTCTCGTTGCGGGCGCGAAACCTCTGCGTGGAACGCTTGATTTCGGACGCGCGCAGCTCTTGGCCCGAGGCGATGTGTTGCAGTTCGGCGGAAAGCGATTTTCGATTGCCGTTTCGTTGGCCGTCGACGTCGTCGGAAAGCCAAGTTGCCGAGGTTTCGGCGGCGAAAGACTGCTGCCTGTGCAGTGGTCGTGACGTATGCCGTACGTCGGAACGTCGCTGCGTGATAAAAGCCAAACGCGCCACGAGCTTGAGTGACGCGTTTCGTTTTCAGAGCGATGAATCCCAGTATGGGGGGAGGGGTAGCGAATAGGACACGGACATGGAACAAGAAACTATTTTTAGTTGGTAATAATTGTGTGATAAATGGCAATTTAGAAAAAAATTGTAGCTCTAAATAGAAATAATACAACATTATTTGGTTAATATCTCAATATTTGCCCGCTATATTTGTTCATGAATAATACAATATGCTCAATATAATTAAATTTCATAAAAAATAAACTTCCAGATTTCAAATACTATTTATTTGTATATTTTTATTTTTAAATATATTGAATTTTTTTTGAATTTTGAATTTATGAATAATACATTTTTTCCCTTTTACCCATTTTTAGATCAATCAAAAAATATAAATATATATCATAGGACAAAAAATACAATTTCATACAGAAGCTAAATTGCAAAATGTGCCCACATAAATGACGAAACGATATCTTAGTTTCAAGAATCGTAGATATGAAATTAAAATACTAATTAATAATTAATGTCTTCATAATAAGTTCATATTGTACTGCTCCAAGTATTGCAATAAGCGCCTGCAATGCAGGGCCTGTATTCATATATGTAAACGTTATTTTAACTGTACTATATACACTTTGCGTATGTATATATATTTATTTCTATATTCGTCGAAGCAAAATTTATGTTTTGTGTAAACTCAATACATATACTCAAATAAAAAGTATGTGATTTATCTAGCATATACGTTACCACCGTGTTTGTACATTATATAAGCAAGTTGATATTTCTTCCAGTGGTCAGTTATTTTTATTGAATCCTTGTTACACCTGCTTGTTAAACATCACAATATCGCTAATTATCAATTGCTCATTATAAATGTTTATAATATATGATAAATTATTGTTTTACTACTTGGATTTTATAATACGTGCTTTATTGATTACGTTAAGTTAGATAGTGACATTTAATATGGTTACATGTATCTTGAAGAATGTTTTAATTAAACAGATAGTGATAATATAATATAATCCAATCTTTATATGAATAGATACTTATATATGAATAGAATTAATAATTATTTCAAATAAATTTTAATATAATCCGTTTTGATTTTTACTCAAGGAATAGTTTTAGCATTTATATTTATTGAGATAATAGTCCCAACTAACTTAGCTATAAATTTCGTGATCAAAATAAGTACTTAAATACTGACAATGTACATTAAATAGACTTTGAAAATGTATAATCCATGCTCATAAATTTAATATATTTATTATATAAAAATATATAAATTTATAATTAAATAAAATTAAAATAATTTTGATTAATTAATTAATTTGATTAATCATTATTAATCAATTTATTATTTTTATAATTATATATATATATATATATTTATATTAAGTTAATGAAAAATACAATGAAGATTAATATATATTGTAATGAAATATAATAAATAATATATATGTAAATATGTGTTATGAATCAGTATTATCATGTTCATTTGCTGTAAAATAATCTATATCTGTATCGCTCCAATAGTCACTTAAATCATCATATTCTCGAGTTATTGAGTGATTTCGGTGAAATTCTATGTAATCTAAATCGTTAGGTGAATCTTCAACTTCATAATCTATTGTTGTATTTTCATTATCGTGATCCGAATTTCCTGAAGTTTCTCTTGTAATTTGGATAATGTCATCCGTTATACATGATTCTTCATCGGTAGAGTAGACTTCTGATTCTGAATGGCTTACGTGGTTATTTCCTGAATGCGAAAATTTGTTGAATGCTCTTGCCGATAATGGATTCATCAAGTAAGCAACATCTCCGTCTCCATTATATCCCCCATTACATGAAGATTTAATTGTCAACCTAGGCATTGTTATTATTATTATACTTATTATTATTATTATTATTATTATTATTATTATTATTATTATTATTATTATTATTATTATTATTATTATTATTATTATTGTTATTGTTATTGTTATTGTTATTGTTATTATTGTTATTGTTATTGTTATTATTATTATTATTATTATTATTATCATTATAATTATTATTATTATTATTATTATTATTATTATTATTATTATTATTATTATTATTATTATTATTATCATTATAATTATTATTATTATTATTATTATTATTATTATTATTATTATTATAAATTGATTTATTTTGTTTATATTAAAATAATAATAAATAAATGAACGCAACACAAATTTTGTATTTGGAAGTGAATTAAATTACTGTTTATATATAATTAATATATACCATTAAGTATATACCATGACTATAATATACTATATTTATAATGTTAATAATTCACTACTCATATTACTAACTCATTTATCTTATTAACGATATCTAAATCTAAATCCGTGATATCGTATTTCACTGCGATATTTTCATTCTTTCTTCTCGAGTTAGCCATGGTTTTCGTTTCCATAACCGACCTGACAAAGGGCTGGTTAACAGCATGTCGATTACCTATTATCTCATGATTTGCCTTGTCCAGCGTTTCTATTACGAATGACGTATCGAATTCCGTGTCATTATTTTCACTATTGACGTTATCAAATGATCTATTGTTGTGATTATCATTTACGCAATTATTTCTGATAATATTTGTATTATCAGATCTGTTAGTTTCAATCCATTCGCTATATTTAGAATACTTTTGGTTTTTACCATTACAATTGGAATAATATTTCGGTGTATTTGTAATTCGTGTGCTATCTGTGTAACACTGTTTATTCTTGTTTAATTTTCTGGAATATAAATTATGGGTAGCGTTATCATTTTTTCGTTGAAAATATAATTTATTATCATTTAATTCTTGCGCTAATTCCAATTTTTGTAAACGCTGTTTGTTTTTTAATAATGTATCATAACATTTCATCTTTTCATATTCCGTTTTAATCAAAACTAATAAATCATCTTCGGTCCTGAATATTCGTTCATTAACATGTGATCCATAAGAAACTTTACCCGAATCTACATGGAAGTCAACATCTTTTGTGTAGTTTTTATGTTTATCATAACGTTCGTATGCGTGCTGTTTTATTTCATTGTGTTGCTTATCATTATTTTGATATTTTTTATGTTTATTTTTATGAATATTTGTATGAAATATTTGTCCTAATTTATCATATTTTGTATAGTGTATTTCTTTATGTGGTATATCAATAGAACTTAAAGAATCATTAGATAAACTTGATATATCCGATGATTTCCTTCCTCTCCTATAAATATTGATTTCTTTGTGTGTAATTCCAGTATTAGTTTTATTTTTATTACATTTCGTACGATCATTATCATTATTGTAAATATTTATATAATCTTTGTTTGACTTATGTTTAGGCAATATTCTGTTTTCGACTAAATTACCTATAGAAAGTAAAGGCTTAGTCACTTTTGTTTCTCCTCCTTTCCTCGTGATATACTTTTCAAGTTCCGATATATCTAGTTTTTTCGTAACTTTCTCTATTAAAATATCCGTATCCATACTGTAGCTAATACTTGATTGTATACGCGTCAACGAAGTTAGAATAGTTTGCGTTTCTCGCGATCTTGTAGGTTCCTTAGATGTCTTGAGATGTTTATGTTTCAATGATTTATACCTGTGATCATTATATCATTTTATCAGATGAATCCATGGCATTCTATATTTTTTATTATTATATAATACTGCCTAATTATTTACTTAATTAATTATTATTTTTTAATTAAATATATTCTTTTTATATGAATATTCTATTTATCATGTATATATATATAAAGGAACAGTAGTCATTTGCTAGGTTTAATATTATATTAATAATAATACATACTATTTATACATATTTATACTACCTACATACACACACATATACATACTCATTCATACACATATACACACACCAACACACACACACACATACACACAAACACACATACATATATATATATATATATATATATATATATATATATATACATATATATATATGTGTATATATATGTGTGAAAATATTTTCTATAAATTTTCAATCTATTTTCAGCTAAAATCAATTAACACATCAGCTAATATTAATTTATTTTTGGGTACAAACCTAATCTTATACGATAACTATATATATAGTTACTTATAAATCAAATACTATAAGGGTTTATATTTACATTCTTCTAAAGTATTCATAGTTATGGTATAGTATCAATTACACGTTAAATACTAATATCATGTCCTTCCTCCTTTCTATATTGATCTAATATATTTCCCTAATAATTTCTATATTTATCTATTATCTATATATCTTTATTAATTTTTATATTTATCTGTTATATATATGTAATCAGTAATTTCTATATTTATCTATTATCTATATATATTTAGTAATTTCTATATTAATCTATTATCTATATGTCTTTAGTAATTTCTATATTTATCTATTATCTATATGTTTTTAGTAAGTTCTATATTTATCTATATATTTAAGTAATCTGTTTATTTATTATGCTAACAATTATTTTTATATGTATATTATTCAATTCATTTTGTCCAATTGTATTATATTTTATCAATTATATTATTAATAGTTTTAACGTAGCTTATAATTGATTATCAATAAAAGCCCTTCGAAACTTAAGCATATATATTAATTGATGAAATTAATATAAATAAATAGTATTGCTTATATTCAATAACCTTCTTTTTTTTCTTGGCTTTCTTGATTTACTCGATTTAATTTTCATCTTTAAAATAATAAAAAATCAAGTATTATTTTATATATATGTTTAGAAATGCACTGTATTAATAATATTAATGCGAGGCGATAGTTAATAAGATACAACTAATTTTAGAATGTCAATCATAACGACATACGTTGCCTTTGTTTAAGACAATATATGGTAGTTTAATGTATAGCGGTTGTATCTAATAATGCACTATTATTGAGTATGTTCTCGTCTTATCACGCCTGGCTGATTTCATGTGTATGTTAATCCTATAAAAAACTCCAAATGTCGAGTCAGACTCAAGCTACTTCAAACAAGGTTGTTAATGTCATTATTGTTATACTTTTCAATGACGTTATTATTATGAATTGCAATTCTCAAGTATTAACATTAACAGTTATTTGTGAATACGTATAGTATTATTTTAATTTAAAATATATATTTATATCCTATTCTTAAATGCAAATACGACATCCAGAAACTATTGATATTTATAATAATAATTTAAATTTTAATAACAACTCACATGTTTGTGTTCTCTACGAACATTTTCATAATTATTATTTTGCATTATTTCTGGAGTTGAAATAAACTGTGATTATAAAATTATTAATATTTAAAACAGCGAACTTTTAAAGTATACTATTTTATATAAATAGTGTTGATACCTATATTTTGTAGAATACAAATATACTTTTTCGAGGATATCATTATAATATATTACAATATTGTAATACATTGATTAATGTATTGATTAAATAGCATACCTTTTGAAGATGTGTATATTCAATAGGAAGTTTTAAATTAGGAGTAGAATGCACGAACTCAACACCAGCTAAAAATTGAATACTATTTATTTAAGAGTCTTGTATTAAATTGTAATTATAAATTATTTACAAATCATTTGTATGCTTATAATTTGTATCACCGATACATTTAGAAAATACTTATTAAGTTTTTATAAATTATTAATATTTATGGAATTATTTAAATTGTAATCTCAATTTAGAGTATATGCTTAACACTCAACGAGTATATATAATCTTATTAATAGTTCATATTTATAATTTATAATATTATATATGAATAATTTCAGTCATGTCCTAAATAAAATGTTTTAAATTTTAGACCAGAAATATACTTACAAATTGCTGGATATTGCTTAACATATTTAGAGTCTTCTCCATTTGGGATAAGTTGTTTATAAATATTAGAACATTCTTTTTCTTCTTTTATCTTTTTATAAATATAGTTGAGGAATATAATATATAATATAATATATAATATATAATATATAATAATATAATATATAATATATATAATATAAAAATATAATATATACATTGAGAATAAATCATATCCAATTTAATAATAGAAACACGATACGATATATATTTAAATATTATATATAAGGTGGTATTATATATAAGGTAACCTTATCATATTTAGCATTGTTTAAATAGTTGTACATATTAATCAACCCGGTATTACTATGTTTGATTTCATCTCTTAAGTCAATCTATTAAATTTACTTGATACTTTAAATAGCTAATATTAAATATATCTTTCTATATTACAAATAAGTCATAAATATATATTTATATATATATATATAAATATATATATATATATATTTATATATATATATATTTATATATATATATATTTATATATATATATATATATATATATATATATTAACCTTTCCGTATGACTCATCATCCCAACTTAATACCTTATCTTGAATTATTTGATCATAATGATCAGCGGCTTTGATATTTTGATTTTCAGCGGAACTAGATATATATAATAGTTAAGTCATATTGATTAATACGAATACGCATATAGACTACAACGTAAGTAATGTAAACGTAAACAGCAATGAACAATACTATTTACAAGTTAAACATTATTATGTGAACATTCAATTAATTACATTTATAAGGATACTAATAGCAATGACATATTATATATATTATAATAGATATAACACAAGATAATATTATTGAAAAATAATTATTTATCTAAGAAAACAGTAGAAAACAGTGGAATGTTAATATAAACAATTCGTTTTTGAAATTTAAATGCTTCAGTAAACTTATTATATATTAGCACAAATGAACTAGATTTCTAATAGCACGTATATAGTGTATTTCATATAGTTATAACATATCTACACGATGTTTAATATAATAAGATTCTATTAGCACGTAAATAGTGTATCCCATATAGTTATAACATATCTACGCGGTGTTTAATTAATAAGTTTAGAAGCTTTCAATTTAAGTTGAAGAATAATTTAATACGAATAATAAACATATAATTCCTTGTGCATACAGTTGCTAAAGGATTTGCCTTATATAGAAATAAACGAAGTACAAATTTATATTTAATTAATAAATTAATTATAACCATGGACGATGTTTTAAATTATTGTAGGACTCGTCTAGTATTCTTTTTACTTCTTTGAGTTGTGGTTTGGGTTGTTCTATTTATAAATAAATCAATAAAAATTTAATAAATATATATATATATATATATATATATATAAAAATTCAAAGTATTAAAAAAGAAACTAATATAAACTATACACATTTTGCGTAACTCATAACAATCTTTATATAGATTATAGCTTTATAAATTAACCATATGAATAACAACTGAAGGGCAAACTTTTCTCTTCTCTTTTCGGAGACTTCTGTATTGAATTCAACTTTTCGTTCCCAAACAATGTAGTAAATAAAGCGTTGTCATCGTATACAAGTGTCGAGTTATATCTTCTATTATAGTTAGATTATTCACAATTATCCCTTGTATTAAATAGTATAGTTATATCGACTAACACTATGCATAATGCAATATATTAATTCAATATAAATTACATTTAAGTATATAAAATATAAATTAGATATTTAAGAACAAAAATATCTAACGATGTTCTTCAACTATTTAAGCTTGATTAAAAGTATTTAAACTATAAATATTTAAGTATCTAACGATACTGGTTCCATATTTTCTTGTACAAATTCGAGTTGGCTCTTTCTTATCGATTCTTTGACTTCTTGTTTCTTCTTTTTAATCTCGGCAAAATTGTAATTGTTATTCGTAATAATCCAATTGTTTTCTAAATTATGGTCGGCTACACTTTGTGTTTTGGCATCGTTTATTCTCTATGTAATTGATACTTGTTATTAGTAACTAACTATTATTTGTAGCTAATAGGTACTACTAGTTTGACATTGTTTATTAAACTCGTATTCGTGTCATAGTCAAATATCTGTTCATTATCTTTGTACATACATTATAAATAGTTATAAATATATATTACCAACATATAATTTATATATATTTACTAATAAATTTTAAATATTAATTTAACTTAGAAAATAAATTGCAATAAAATATTAAATAAAACATATTATAATCAGTTATAGCAATGAAATACAATGTTATAACAATGGACTACACTGATATATATATATATATATATATATATATATATATATATATTAATGGAATGTCTGACAATCAGTCGTTTAAATAATCTAATAATATTGTTATTTTATTATGTCTACTGTTTAAATAATTCATTACTTATTATATTAGATTTATTAACTGCGATTAGTGGAGTCGTATTTGCAATTTAGTTTTATTGTATCATAATCTGTTAACTGGAACATGCTAAACTATTCAAATGTCAAACATATATTAACTTTTGGTTAAGATATCTATAGGGAGGTTTACATCATTTTTAATTATTAAGGAAGCTTTAGCTTTATTCCATGGTAACTAAAGAATAGAAGATAATATATGAAGATCACAATTATATGAAGATTAATAATATAAATATTCCTTTGTTTATAACGAATGTTTTAATATAAATGTTTATATAAAACAAATACTTAATATTATATATGTAATATCATTTTCTCTATGATATATCTCAATATAAATTAAAATTACGATTTTTAACTAAACATTACATTATATACATTATATTTCTTAACTTTTAAAGAAGCAACATATATAATATTTAATATAAAATTATAATTAAATATTGATATATAATTTATATATAATTATTATTACTTCGTCTAATGGTAAATAAATAAAAACAATTTATAAATATATTCTAGAATTAATCTATGTTTACATATCACTACAATTATAAATGAATACTTAGTGATAGCAATTATTTAGCAGAATATATAATCTATTAATAAATAGTTTAATGACAACCTTGAATTTATTCTTCAAATAAGCTGTTCTTTTCTCATTTTGTTCGTATTCGTTGAATTGATTTTCATCTGTTTGCATAACCAATTTAAGATTATGATCCATTGTATAGCTTAAATTTTTATTTTTCATACGTAATACTTATTCATAAATCATAATTAGAATTATACATATATAAATATTTTAATATTTTTTAATAAATATATTTTTCATTGATTTTGTTTTAAATAAACAGATATGAAATAAAACAAACATGAAATAAAACAAATAGATTTATTTTTTTATAAATTAAATGCTAGATTATAAAACAATAAATGGTATTATAATATAACGGAATATTTTTGTATTTCTATATATAAAGTTTTAAAATAATATATCCAATAGTAACAATAATAAAATGACAATAAAACGATTAATAAATAATATAATGTAATCTTAAGGAGAATATTTAAGTGTCCAATTAGGAGTATAATTAAATAGGGACTAGGATTGGACTATATAGAGGACAATAGTACTCAGTGTATACACTTCAAATTATGGAGAATCTTAATCAATTTATGAATATAAAAATTGTAAATTAAATTAATAATATTAAAATTGATCAACTAATAATTAGTTGAACTTATTTTATGAATTTGAAATATAATAAACTTATTGTAAAAACAAATGGTTTGTTATTAATATGTGGAAAAATAGTGAATATAGAATCTGCAAATAACATTTTGCCTCGAATTTAATTAGTATACTACGATTTTTATAAATATTTTCTATAATAGAGTAGTATATTCTCTATTCTATCGGACTATAGTAATTATGTAGTAATTATATATCCTAGTAATTATAAATATCTAATTTCGTATCCAGTGATTAAAATATCTAATATCGTGTCCGAATGATTATAAATATGTAATATCGTGTTCGATTGATTATAAATATCTAATATCGAGTCAGAGTGGTTATAATCATCTAATATCGTGCCCGAGTGAATATAAATATCTAGTATCTAGTATCCAACTGATTATAAATATCTAAGGCTGTTTTCAAACAGAAAATCTGAGTAAAAATCATTGTTTAATTTTGATTGGTGATTTGCAATCAGCTTAGTAAATATAGTAAACAAATAAAAATAAAGTAAAATTTAAAATATAATAATTTTATATTGGAAACATTTCTACTTTACAAATGTTATGATATTTGTTTTATGTTAGTACTCGTCAACTCTATAATATCCTTTACTATATAATCTAATAGAATCATATAAATTATGATTTACATATTTTAATTTTTCAATAATTTATTATTTAATTTTCGGATCAATTATATGTGCTATTACTTCTAAAGATTATGAACACAAATAAATTAATATTATTAAATTAAATAAAAAACATAATTACATTTATAATTGCTTTCCTGTAATACTATGAAAATATTGGAATATACATAGTGTATGTTATATATATAATATAATGTATAATTATATATATATATATATATATATATATATATATATATATATGTTATATAGGTATATATTTAACATATATAACTTAAATACATATTCATATAAATATAAAGTTATATAATAAAATATAACTAGATGTAACTAAATATAACTAAGATTTAAATGGGCGAACGAATTCACTATATTCATAAAATAAGTGTGGTTTATTTCTCTGACTTAAATTTGTAATGGTCTTGAAAATACACTGTATAATTTGAACTCGCCATACAACGGACTTAATCCTAAGTGATCCTAATTTTCAATTGTTAATTGTGATATATATTGAGCCATATTTCTCTATATTTTAAGAAATACCTCTATTATTTATCTTAAATAGTAAATTAATATATTTTTATTTTTAACTATATCAATAATATTTTCAATATTTTAAAATACCATTGAAATTTGTATAACCTTTGTTTGTTTATTTTAAATGTAAGTATACAAAATTGTGTAAATATAAATTGTGTATAAACATATATAAGTATAATATTGTAAGATCGATTGTTAAAGTATATATATATATGTATATATATATATATATATATATATATATATATATATATATATTATATATTACATATATTATTTAATATTTGCTCATTTTACACATATGTGTAATATGCAAATATGCATAATATTAAATTTTACCCTAGACGTATTATATTTATATCCTTATTATATTTTTAAAATTATTTAAAAACTAAATGTTTAACAGAATTAATATTAATTATTATTCCTGAAAGATGCTGCTTATTTAAGTCTGCTGTGATTGGTAAGACTATTAGAAAATAAAAATTGCTATCGAACAAGATTTATATATAAAGAATACTATCAAAATGAGAAGGTATGAGAAGGTATACATGTTATAAAATCCTCATTATTTAAAAAATAAATTATGGTTTTCTAAATCCTAATTGTCATTTCGCGCCATATAATATAATCAAAAGTACACGGTAATATGCGACGTATATTTGTATATCATGATATTTATAGTGATTTCTTTTAATAATGAGAGATGAATTAATATTAACTCGTAAAATATAAACTAATTTCTAATGTAATATATATATAAACTATTCTGGATATATAATGGTATTTAACTGCAATACTTCAACTAATAGTAATGGTCGCAGGGTACTTGACCAGTTATGTACCTACAAATAATATAATATATGTAATTCACAACAGACTGTGTTACAACTTGTAGATATTGCATAATACATTATTAGGTATATTACTCTAAATAACAGACGGTTTAAATATAACTGATATATATATTTTGATATAACAATTATAAATAGAAATCTAAAAAAGAAGAAATCTACTAGAAGAGAATCGCTTTCACCCATAAGTTTGTCATGGGGTATATAGGACAATTTGTATGTAATTAATAATAAGCAACTTTTTCAAAGTTGCTTACTTTTTCAAAGGCTTCATTTTTATAATGTTTACATTTATTAGTTTCTTCTGAAATTAAAGTAACCCAATATTAAGTTATATTGGGTTACTATCAAATTAAGTTATTTATATATAAAAAATTTATAATTTATTTGAACCCTAAGTGTAAATAATATTAAATACATATATAGAAATAAATTTAATATCTATAACATTTAAATCAACCATATATGAAATACAAAGACATGATAATTGCACAAATTAGTAAATATATTATATATAAACAAATCAGCACAGTACATATGGGGTCAGCATAATAATTGTATATCATGAGCTACTCAAGCTATCCGCTAGTATGTATATTAACTAGTAAACATTGAACTCGTGCATTATGCGATGCATAAATAAAAGTGCACACCCAATTTTTTAAATCCAATTTAATTAATATTACTCTATGACCACCACCCTAAATAATAATATCAACTCCGAATGATTATAAATATCTAACATCTAGTCCAAGTGATTATATATATATGTATATATACATATATATATATATATATATATATATATATATGTATATATACACATATATATATATATATATATATATATATATATATGTATATATAGATATAGATAAAATAATATATAGTATTAATTAATCATTACAAATTAAATATCATATTCCCAATTATATATGTATTTACAGCTGGTATGCCAAATTATATCTGTGATTACAAATTATATGCACAATTACATATGTATATATGTAATTATTGATTATATACCTAATTATGATTTGTATTTACAGAATATATATTTAATATTTATTTTAAAATGGTGTAGAGGTTTCATGTTTTATACTGAAATTTATAAGCGAGTAATTGTCGGTAGTTTACTTCAACACGCCAATAACGGCAGCGAAGTGAATCCCGCCGAGAAGCTGTACTCCAGTGGAACGCGTCTCTCCTTCGGCAGGAGGACGTCGAAATCGACGGGCTGTCTACACGCGGAATGTTGTTTTCGTACTCGTTCGGCTACGGGATTCATTAGACTTGCCACGTCCATGTCCATGATGACGGTGTTTTCTACGGCGTTGCTAGCGTATTTCTTCTCCTTGTTAAAATTCGACCCATACCTGTGGGTTCGGTCAACCGTAAACCATAAACGTTTAACCGTAAATCAATATAGCTAATCATAATAAAAATTAATTAAAAATAATAGCACCGATATTCATAATGCAAACATATATATATATATATATATATATATATATATATATATATAACATTCGTGTATTATAAGAATGAAACTTTATAATTTGATTATAATGTAGAGGACAGGATCGAATATACAAATATAGCCTATCATGGTGACAGTACATACAATTATATCACGCATTATAGGCACACAAACATGAATAACCTGTTAATTCTGGTCAATACCTCAATGTCGTCGTCATCCACTTTATACTTTCGTAGCTGGTGTTCTTGTTCTCTGAGAATACGTCTCTCGTAATCGTCCTGAAAGATCTCCGGACACTTCGGTCTCGTCATCTCAACGCGTAACTCTTCCTCGGCGGAGTTGTATCCGCGATTAACTTTACGCAGTGTTCTCGATACGCAATCGGCTTCCATCACAGGATACTTCTCTTCGGCGTAACCGTTGGACCTCGGTTTATCGTAAACATTCTCCCGTTTATTCTGTGTGATTATCTCCCTTTCGCTAATTCGCTCTCTCTTCTCCTCCTGTTCCGGTTCGATATTAAATCGTCTCTGGTAGCGTCTAATAAACTCGCCGATAGGTTCGCTATCAATGCTGCAATTCCACATTTGCTCCTGGTCATCCGCAACCCCAGCGGAAGACGAGGCTATTTTATTCTCAATGCAGTATTCGTGAGAGTATTTTCTGTCTTTAGAGTGATCGATGTAGTTATTTTTGCTGTATATGTAGTCGTTATGATGATCTTTGAAGTCATTTTGACGTCGAATTTGTTGAGTAGATCTACGTTGTGAATTATCTCTTTTTATTAGATCGTTACGTCTCGGGGACGTTTGGATGTTTAGCCTCCCTCTCAACATATGGTTCGTCGGCTTATGGCTACTGGGTTCACGATAGTAGCTATCTTCGCGTTTACGTGAATATTCGGCGATACCTTCACCAACTTTACGATGATTATTATGTTTGCGAGATATTGGTTGCTTACAAATCTGTTGAAGGCGGCTCTTTATTTGACGATTGGATCTGATTATTTCATATCGTCTAGCACTGTTTCCACTCGGAGTATATTGGTTATATGAACTAGATACCGATTCGTTATCCATGGAACTAGCACTCGACTGGCTATCTCTCTTACTTTCGTTGCAAAAGCAACTAGAGTATTGATTAACTACGCCGCTAGGAATCGAAACGGGTAATTTATTCCTAACGCCAGTAACTTGTTTGGATTGTTCGTGACCAATGGTATCGACATCGGAGTCCGCACATGAATGGTATAGGCTAGTGTTTGATGAATCTGAAATATATCGCTTGTATTTATTATTCTGCGCTTGCTTATTGTTAATCGTATTTCTTTGAGTAGATTGTCTTCCTTTCACTTTTTCTATCTTGTGATGGACATTTTTATCTCCCGATTTGTTCATTTTATCATCACTGTTGTTATTGATTACGTTTATTATGTTTAGACGTTCGCTTGTATTGGTTTTATCAGATTTAGTTTTTCTATTTTTATTAACGTATAAATTCTTATTTTTAACATTTTCTTTAGTCTTGATCTCGTGTTCTACTTTAATAATATGGTCTTTCGATTCTTTCTTTGATTTTTCTGCAATATACGCACGTAATTTGGAAATATCAAATTTCTCCGATAATTTATCTAGTAACATTACAGTATCCATACTGTCATCAGGAACACTAAGTTCGTGCTTCTCCGTATCAACTTTAACCTTACGCATTTCCGGAATCTTCGCTGATTGAATCGGTTTCGGAATAGATTTAAGTTTATTTTTAGTAACTGTATTGACTTTACTACTTTTCCTGTAATCATGGTTGCGTATATTTTCATTAATTTAGATTTATTTGTGTTTTTAGTCGATATATTATTTAATTTTAAATATTGAAACCTTTTGTGACTTTTATGTTTTTTAATCTTAGGCAGTTCACTAATTTCCTTAATAAGAAATAATTGATATATATATAAATATGTATAAATGTGTGAGTGTGTATGTGAGTGTGTACGTGAGTGTGTGCGTGAGTGTGTACGTGTGATGCTCATTTGGCGTGTGTGTCCATGTTCGTAAGCGTTTATATTTGCGTGTATATGTGTATATGAATATTTATATGTATATTTGTATGTGTATATTTGCGTGTGTATGTGTGTGAATATATACATGTGTATATATATGTGTGAGTGAGTGAGTGAGTGTGTGAGTGGGTGTGTACATACATATTTAAATTAATATTATAATTTTATATTCAAATTAGTAATGAAGATTAATAACCTTAGGAACATAATGGTATCCATCGTTAAAATTGCCATCTATCATTTTTGTTTTATATATTATAATCGAATATAATAACATATACTATATACACTTATAGATTATACGACAATGCATTCTATATTAGATTACAATATACTTACAATATAATTCCGGTGGTAATGTTAAATCGGTAAATAGATATAATCGTTATATAAATAAACAACTATATAAGTGTATATTATATTTGTAAATTATGATATTTTGTATTCTAGAGATCTAATATGAATATAAACATAAGAAGAGTTGAATACTATTTGTTAAGAAAAGCTTATTTAACTTATTGAAAAATAATAATTAAACAATTAGTTTAGACAAAAGTACAATTAGGTAGACACTGTAACGCTAAACCGTAACGTTCCATATATTTATATTTCTTCACTTGTATTGGTCAGCAATATTGTAATCGAAGTTAAGCAAACCTCCTTTATGTTGAAATTCGAAGTCAGGTCGTATGTTGCGGTCCTGTCGTACTTGAGTTGAGGGCAAATTCACTGTGGCGTCAGCGAGGTCAACTGGGATTCGGTACCGATAGCCAATTTCCGGTTGCGGTAAGTTCTGACTTAGAACGGCGCTAGGCGTCTCAGTACATCGCACGTATTCGCGAGTCGGCGATATAGATTGTGGCGGGTATGGGGTTTGGTATCGTTGTTGTTGTTGTGGACGAGGAGTTTGTCGGTGTTGTTCGTGTCGATGTAGTTGCTGGTAAGGCGTTTGTTGAGTTTGCTGTATGCACGGATACTGCTGCCGTTGCCGGTAACGGTCATTGTAGATGTCCCCGTAGCAAGGCTGCGAAGGAAGTGCTGGTGCAGTTGAATTTAAAGGCAACGCGTTTGGCGTCTCGGAGGTGTAATTCAGCATCCCCTTCGTTCCCAGATCGAGTAATGATCGGTGCTCGATTAACTCAAGTTTCGTCTATACATTCGTAGAAAAATATTAATTGCAAGTATGGGCAATTTGACAAAAACATTGATATACATTTACGAAAATCCTGATAACATTAAAAATCACCACATGCATATATTCGTAAAGGGAATATCGTGAAATTGAGTAATATTAGATTTTAAAAGGTTACAAATATTACGTTTATTTTTACTAACGTTGTTTTGAGACCTTTCCTGTATTTGGGGTATTTGGGATGCCTGTATTTTGTTTTCTCTTTTGTAGTCTTTTAACCAAATTTAGATATTAAATAAAAGAGTATATATTACAAATGTAAACATTTACCAAAAATCAACTAGTAATATTGAACTGTAATCCATTAATATTCTCGTATGACGTTATTAGAAGAAACTGGGGCCAAGATATCTCTAACGTAATATACTAACATAAGTGCTCATAAGCTTATCTTTTATTAATATAAAAATTACTACTAAAATTAATACATTAGCCAGTTTAATAATATAATTGTAAGCCTTTATCAATGATGTATAGATCAACATATACAACATTATAAATAAATATACATCTGGATAATAACATTATCCAGTGTTATATATATATATATATATTATATATATATATATATTTGATATTAGTATCTAACTATTGGATGGTTGGCTTCTATATCTATATGTTGGCTGTAAATAATAATTCGTATATATATATATATACATATATATATATATATATATATATATATATATATATATTGTAATTCAAAGTCTTATTAATTGTTATATACTTTAACAATTAAATATTGTCACTATTTTAATAAAATACCGTTGGTTGGTATCTCATTATTTTTTCATTTCTATTTACAAAACTATTTAAATTTGTTCTTCCTGAAATTGATTATATGAATTATTATAAATTTATATTAAAATAAACAATATAACATATGATTAATATTATTATATGCTATACTCATGTAATTGATATATGATATTTACTTATGTTATACTCTATATATCATCACAATACAATTTAACTTTCGTCGTCATGTAATTGATATATGTCATATGATATTTACTTATATTATACTCTATATATCATCACAATACAATTTAACTTTCTAACCATCTAATCCATATTGAGAATTCAGATAATGATCATTTCTGTGTTCTCTGGAATTCGGGATTAAATCTATACTTGGCTTTTTATAAGCATTGGGAAGTTGAAGCTTACTCTGTTATGAATTGATTTGTAGCTCGGTAAATTGAATAAATATTAAATTAAGATTACGATATTCATTTATTTATAAATCTCGTTTAAAATGTATATATTTTTCATCGAATCGCATCGCATAGTATCGCAACTCATCGAATCGAATCGCATTACATTACATTATATTATATTATATCATATTATATTATTGTTAACCTTTATATCATCATATTTAATTTTAACATTATCATCGCTAGATAAAAGATTACTGGGAATATGCAGGCGGTTATTAAACTTCAGTCTACCGTCTTCTGTTATCTTTGGTTGCGTGCATTTCTTCGGAATTAAGTACGATGTGTTGTTTGCAATTGGTGATCCGATAGAATTGGATTCGCTCTCCGATAGTTTTCCAAATTGCATCAAAGAGCTTGGAATAGTGTTGCCATGTTTCCTTTTCTAAATTATTAAATATCAGTGTTAGTGCAATTTACTAATTCTTAGAGTTTAAATTAGTACCGTATCTTATAAAAAATTACAATATAACTTATGAAACAAATACTTTTTTAAAACTCTTTCTACAAATATTAAAAATTAAATATACAATTTTATATTTTTCATATATTTTTAATGTATTTTAGATTTACTAGTAATTTTTAAAACTCATTTATTTAAATAAATGTGTGAATTCATATTCTATAGAATATGTACTATGGTATAACAATTACCTCGTACTGTTCATTCGTTAATAATTGACCTTCAAACTTCCCGGATCTGACTTGATTTGTTGACGATGCATAATGGCTTTCTTTATTCTATATTGAATACAATGTGCAATTCTCAAAAAAATATAAATAATCGTTATTATTGAAATCGTTTTACATTTAAAATGTATTGTTTTATATTTACGTTTTCGAGTCTATTTCTTACATTGGATACTTCAGATGAGCTTATATCATTATTCGGTATGCATTTCCTATATGGTTATAGTTATATAATATAGCAGAAATGTGGTGTGTATATAAGTAGTGGCTTAACATAAAATAGTTTAAAACATATTACTATAGTTTAATTGTGTTATTTTGTATTCGAGAATTAATTAAAGTGTACTTGGGAGGGATAACTCCCAATTAATGGCGGTCTTTTATATCAAGAATCTCTAAAAACTTGAGACACATAATGAAAACTAATGCTAATTATAATACAATATAATGGAGATATGAAATTTACTTTGATAATTTAAAAGTATATATTAATAAATATTTTGAAATAATTTAAGAAGTATTTAAAAGTATTTATACGCCAGAATCTTTTTTAGTTTTATCATTTATTAACATTATATCAATATAATACACATATAATAACAAGTTATATTCTAACCTAAATCGCGATATATTTCCTATATAACTAGCTGCATTATTATTAGTATTCTTGTTATTTGAATAATGGTTTTCATTTATATACTTTGGCAAACTGATTTAAAAATAAATTAAATAATATAACTAAATTACGAAATATAAATCAGATATAAAAATAATAATGGGTATTAGTGGTATGCGAATATACTATATATGCCCTAATAACCTATCCATTAAACTGCCTATATATAATAGTATACTAATAAATTAGATACACAACTAATACTGTTAAATAACTGTAATTAGTATATCCAGTAAATTATAATTCCAATAGCAATATATTATATAATAGATATCAGAACTTTACGTATACCAACACTTGTTCGATATTTTCCATTGTTTCCCTGTTTGAAAAACCAATTTGTCTTGCACCCCTTTCGGATTCGTTTAGAATCTGCTTTACTTTAAGTAGTTGTGGTTTTGGTTGTTCTACAAGGAAGTAAAGGTTTACTCTTTAATCGATATATTTATAAACAAAATAATAATGAATGTAATTATTATAAAATAATATGATTAATAAAATACCATATGTGAGTTTTATGATTACAAGATTATAGATTATTTATTATTGTATTACATTTTTTTATAATATGAATTTAAAATTGTACATCGTGAAATAAGATTCTAATTTTTCAATAAAATTAGTCATTATTGTTTTTGTTTCATAATTAATTTAGATTTAATGCATTGGTAACTTAAGGGATAATGTATTTTAGTATAATTTTAGTATAAATGCTGACATTTAGTATTAAGGAATATTCGCTGCTGAGTAACAATTATGATGCAATCCGTTAATCTCTGTATAAATCTATTATATATAATTCAACTAATGCAAGCCTGTATATACATGTAGTTTATAATAATAAGCAAACCATAAACATAGCAACTCGCCGGTAGTTTGGAGTCAATATTTCGGGTACCAATTCCACTTTCGCATCGGCTGTTTCCGAATTCAGTGGTCATTAATGTATTGTTGTAATTTACCGGATCACTGAAAAACATAATAAAATATTATAATATGTTATATAATGTAGTAATTATTATTTAAAGAGTAATTTATAAATTTAAAATTAATATATGATATTTTTAATTTATTATAAATAATATTTAAATTATAAATGATTTGTATACATTATCGTATTATATATTAGTATAGTAGTAAACATAATTTTGTAATAATTAAATTTATATTTTAATAAATTGATATGTATGATATATAATTAATAATAGAGATTTATAATATATAGTTATTTATGATATCTGCAGATTTGAAAGTAATACCTGATCCATATAGTAACTCGTATAAGAAACGTATAATACACCTTAATTTTTTTTAATAGCCTGTATAATAACTCGTATAATATCCCTTATATTAACCCATATAAAACCAGTATAATAACCCGTATAATATAATAACCTGTTATAGGAATATCTGTAACTATCTATTGTCCCGCTAACAGGAGTGATCCTGCTCAATCTATTGCCGGACATAGTTGGATCAACACATCTTTGAGAATACTTGACCTTCTGGCTCGGATATTGGAGATATTCTTCATCGCATTTTCCGACCGGCTAGATAGAAATATCGGTAAGTTGTAAACTATTGACAAATTACATTCATATTGTTGAAAATTCAATTTAATAAGAAACAAATTATGAAAGTAATACGTATATTATACACCATGTTAAATAAATCATGAAACGTCAACAATTTTTGAATGCTATAAATGTAAGATTATTCTTACAAGTACGTTCATTATATTAGAAAACAAACATTAACATAAAGATAATTTATAGTGATTTATATGTTCAGATTAATTTAAAATTCTAAACCATCAATAATCCCAATATGTATGTATATATATACAAACATATATTCACTATGGTAACTCTTATACAAATTCTTATATGTATATATATATATATTAATATATATATATATATATATATATATATATATATATATATATATACTATAATACATTATTATATAGATAGGTACGCATCGGTTCATATCAATATTTTCCAGAATACGATTGACAAATTGACCCGAACTTTAATTGTGTATTGATTACATCATAAATAATCAAATCAAAATTTAATCTAAAACTAGATTCATAAATACATATAACGATCACATGCAATATGCGAACTATGCGTGAAAGTATAGAATGATATATAAACATGTGTACTTATTTGATTTAACCTTGAATTTCATTCTCTTCAACCCGGCGCTTCTTCCGTATGTACTTCCCACAGGAAGCATCGAAGCATTATCATTTCTGTAAATATTCAAATTTTTTTCGAAGGTAACGCGTCTTTCCATGTTTATTGTGAATTACAGACGTTCAAGTTAATCGTTGAAAATGCGTATTATTTAATATTAATTTATAATTAATGCATTAATATTTAATTTTACAATAAGAAATATTAAAATATAATTATCAAAAAATAAATTTTAAATATGAATGAATAATATATTATTATTCACAGAATTATAATTAATTATATATTTAATATTGATAAATTTAATTAAGTAATATATAGATAAATATTACAATTATAAATGCCACGGTTAATCCAAGATAATAATTACTAAATACGTGAACATAACTATAGTAATTACTATATTAAATTAATGTATTGATAAGAAATTATATTGTTATAAATACTCAAATACAGCACCGATTTTAAATATTAAATAAATAAACCTGCGGCGTGGTAACTTAAGAATATACAACAGGACTATAGTCTATTAACAGGACTATAGTCTATTATAGTCTATTAACAAGTAGGCGAGGGTATGTAATTCAGTATTCAAATGCATTCTATATCGATATTAAAATTAATGGTCTACAAAGCCTTTAATAATTAGTGATTAGTCGGTATAACAAATACTATATGTATTATGATTATTTTGACTTATTTATCAATATACTTATATATGCAAAATATCTGAATTATCTTTTGTTGTCGTGATATGTTATAATTAACAAATATTAAACTTTTTCTACATTTTTTTAACTATTCGAAATTAGAGTTTTTCAGACATACATGTAACTATCTTAAGTGTGTTTAACAATACATTATATATTGATAGTTTTCATAAGGTCTTACTTAATTTCTATCATTTAATTTAATGTAGAATTAAATAATACTATATAGTATTTAATAAACTATTATTTTGTAATATAACGATAAATATATTATATTATTATTTTTCCATCCTGGGTGACTATTTTTTTTTTTTTTTTTTCTAACTTCTCAATTTTAAAGTTATAATTCCTAGATGTAACGCCCCCTTTTGCAAACATATTCAATATAAACATCCAGAAGGAGTAACATTACACAAGTTAGAACATATATAACTTATACATAATTATATTCTATTATAGTTTATTTTAATATTAAAAGTAAAATTTATAATATAGTAGACATTTATAAATCCATTTTAGTTATATTTTAAGTATATATATAATTTAGATTATTAATAGATATTAATAGATATTATACTATCATTATTAAGCTATATGATATTATATATGGAGGTTATTATTATTTAATACATTAATGTTTGAATTATTTATATATCAATTAAATAATGAACACATTTTTATTTTATGTAAACATATCATTTGCATAATGGTTTATATATATAGATTTCCCAAGAATGAAACATTAAAAAAGAAATGGATAATAAACATGAAACTGTTAGATAAAGAAAGTAAAACAAAGCTTTTTGTTTCTGGTCCAGCCTCAAAAATTTGTACTTCACATTTCGAAGAAGAATATATAGATGTGGAAAATATATTACTTTAAGAGATGGTGCGATATCAACAATTTTTTATAAAGTCACAAGCTAACAGTAAGGTTTGTTTTGATATTTCATTATTATTTTTTGTATTATTATCTGTCAAGAAATTATTTAACAAAGTAATACTTATATAATTAATAGATTCAAAAAAGGATACTGAGATACTTCAAAAGAAATTATGTATTAAGCCGACACATTTGGAATTGTTTCGTCATGACCATAGTTATGCAATTAATATTGATTTAGCACTTATTGACTAATAAAAGTGTAAACATGTAGTCACAAACAAATCAAAGGAAATCAAAAATCTCCAAATGAAGGTAATAATTGATTTATTCAGATGATTATTTTTTTATTAATATTACTTTATTAATGTGAATATAATTATTTTCAGATAAAAAGGCAAACAGTTAGAATTGAAACACTGCTATCCATAACTGAGGATCTAAGGAATAAACATTCGATAACAAATACAGCAGCAGAAGTTATTGAAAGCAGATTTACTCGTTATTTATATTTCAAATAAAATCATTATCTTATATGTTTTTAAGATTACAATTTGATTACACTATTTGACCTTAAGTATGTTTTTATATATTATTATAGGTATACTAAAAAGTATCCTTACTAGAATAATTAAGGGACAAGGAAGTACTAATCAATTTTGCGAAAAACTAATATCTTTTGCCATGACATTACAAGTAAATAGAATATTTATATTTTTTAATTTGATTGATAACATTTATCATTTAATAATTAATATAACTATAAATCATATTTATTGATTCATTTTATTCTGGAAAGGCATACGATTATGTTAAAGAATATTTCAATTTAGATTTACCATCTTTTTCGACAATAAGGAAATATTATTCAATATTAAATGCTTATCCAGGATTTACAGAATGTTAAATATATACATTTATGTATTAATGATAATATATAATATTTATAATAATCTTATATATTTACAGGAATATTCTTTTAGGCTATTGAGGGATAAATCACAAATTAAAAAACTCTATGTATCTTTATTGTTAGATGAAGTGGCCATAAGGAGTCAACTAGTTTGGGATGGAAATCTCAATAAATTCACTGGATATTTTTATATCGGAGTAGATTTCTGTTAGGAGATAAATGTATATTATTAGTAGCAACATTTATGCAAAAGTATAGTTTATAAGATATCATTATTATTATTAGCAGATTTAAAGGATGGTGAAAATATAGCAAAGGAAGTACTGGTTCTAATGGTAGTAAGTCTGATATCTTCTTGGAAACTACCAATTGCAAATTTTATGAAATTTAACAAATTATATTTACAAAACTGTATACAAAATCAATTTATTAATGATATACAGGGTTATCTGGTTCAGAAAAGGGCTAATTTAGTACAATAAGCTATTCTAAAGCTACACGATACAAACGTACAAGTTATAACATGTAATGGACCAGCAAGTCATATTTCAATGAGAGAACTTGGAGGAAATATGAGCTTTCCACAACTAAATCCATTTTTCAAATATTCAGAAACCAATTATAATATTGCTCTACTATTAGATCCTATTAGATCATATTAGATAATATTAGATACTATTAGATTATATTAGATACTATTAGATCCTATTAGATCCTATTAGATACTATTAGATCATATTAGATACTATTAGATACTATTAGATACTATTAGATCATATTAGATACTATTATATACTATTAGATCCTATTAGATACTATTAGATCCTATTAGATACTATTAGATCCTATTAGATACTATTAGATGCTATTAGATCCTATTAGATACTATTAGATACTATTAGATCATATTAGATCATATTAGATCCTATTAGATACTATTAGATCCTATTAGATACTATTAGATACTATTATATACTATTAGATCATATTAGATCATATTAGATACTATTAGATCCTTTTAGATCCTATTAGATACTATTAGATCATATTAGATACCATTAGATACTATTAGATCATATTAGATACTATTAGATACTATTAGATCATATTAGATCCTATTAGATCCTATTAGATACTATTAGATGCTATTAGATCCTATTAGATACTATTAGATCATATTAGATCATATTAGATCATATTAGATCCTATTAGATCCCATTAGATACTATTAGATACTATTAGATACTATTAGATCATATTAGATACTATTAGATACTATTAGATCATATTAGATACTATTAGATCCTATTAGATACTATTAGATCATATTATATACTATTAGATACTATTAGATCATATTAGATACTATTAGATACTATTAGATCATATTAGATCATATTAGATACTATTAGATCATATTAGATCATATTAGATCCTATTAGATCATATTAGATCCTATTAGATCCTATTAGATACTATTAGATCATATTACATCCTATTAGATCATATTAGACCCTATTATATCATATTTGATACTATTAGATCCTATTAGATCCTATTAGATACTATTAGATACTATTAGATCATATTAGATACTATTAGATACTATTAGATCATATTAGATACTACTAGATACTATTAGATATTATTAGATCATATTAGATACTATTAGATACTATTAGATCCTATTAGATCATATTAGATCCTATTAGATCATATTAGATCCTATTAGATCCTATTAGATACTATTAGATCATATTACATCCTATTAGATCATATTATACCCTATTAGATCATATTTGATACTATTAGATCCTATTAGATCCTATTAGATACTATTAGATACTATTAGATCATATTAGATACTATTAGATACTATTAGATCATATTAGATACTATTAGATATTATTAGATACTATTAGATCCTATTTAATCCTATTAGATCCTATTAGAATATTGTTTATTATGTTAACAATGAAACCGTTTCCATTTGTAAGACATTACAAATGGAAAAGGTTTAAACAAACAATTATATTATGCCGATGGAAGTTTAGATTATTTAACATTTATTAAAGAAAAAGAATACAGGGAAAATGCATCACTGTGCTATAGAATTTATTTAATATCCAGCTATAGAATTTACAAATATAATAAAATATATTGAATACATTTTCCTTGAAAAAATTAAGTTACACTCACCAAACGATGGCATAATAAAAAATATATGTAAATTGATATTTTCTTGTAATACAAGTTAACTTGTTTATACAATGTAAAAATCAATTATGTATTCAAAATTACAAGAATATGGTACATTTGTATATAAAGAATATAATTTTTAGTACAATAAAACACAAGAATGAAGATATAGTAAGATACAGAAGAGATAAATTAAGAAAACTAAGAAATTAGTTGTACATATTATTTTTATTTTGTATATAATCCTAATATATACTAATTAATATTTATATTTACTTATAAATTGTATTGAAATGTAATACATTGGTTTACACATATCACAGTATAGTTATTTAACAACATGATTGTAAAAATTATGACAAAACGTATGACAATTTTAAATTAGAATACATATTATATTATACATTTGATTCACTATTATAGTGCATATTGAAATGTAGGCAATAATAATCGAAAAAAATTATAAATAGACTTATGATTGCATGATGTATAATGATGTTAATATAAAGTCATGATCAAAATGAATTCAAATATATCATTATTTTCATATGATATTCATTATATTTGTAATCAAAAATTATTTAAATTACTACTCTGATGTACTGTTTAATTAATTATAAACTGACTTAAATAAAACTTCGGGAGTGTATCTTAAAAACAGCACCCTAATAATATGGTACCTAGTAATATGGTAAATTAATCAAGCCCGTTTTTACTTTCGGCATAAGTAAAATAAATGAAAGATATTTCAGGACAGCTGGAGATTATAAACCGATATAAATAGAATGTGTGCTTTTTTGTTATATTATTAGAGAATATTTCATTTTCTAACTAATATTTGATCTCTTTTAATTAATTACCCTATAGTATTCTGATTATTTAAATATATTTATAAATTTGTTTTGCGTAACCACGCCCTGCTTTATATGCCGATATTGATTAATACGCCCACATTTAAGAATTTGAAAATGCTTTTTTTTAATATCATAAAAAATAATAATAATAGCTGCTATTATTACTAATTATTAAGTAGTTAAGCTGTATTATTATATCATTCTTTTAGATATATTCTGGCACAGGTTCCATTTTGGGACGTGACACCACTAAACTATCTATGATATCATATAAATGTGGGTGTATTTAGAGCGTGCCAATAATAATAATGAAAATATTTATATTTTATATGTGATTTTTATACTCAAAATAATATATTATTCATATTTTATATTTCTACTAGTATAATAATCTACGTTATTATAATGATAAATTATATTAAATTAATCAAATTCAGATTATATAATTTAATCCAAATTTTATAAATATTTTTAATTATAATTTATAATATATTGTCAACATCATGAATTAAATTGCACATTGCACACGATATATTCAATTATTTCATTTATGAGAGTATATTAGTATGTATTATTATATGTAATTGTTATAATTAATTATCGGAGAGATAATATATTTACTATAATATATATATTCAAATTTTCTCGTATATAAATTTTAGATAGATGACCCAATCAATAATATATGCAATTGTTGTACTTAGTCATTACATTTGTAATATATAGTTTTATATCAAACTATATTTATAGTAAATATATCATGTTTACAATTTTTGATAGACACGTCATCTAAAAGTTTAATTGACATCTAGATATCCCTAATTAGGATTTTTTTATTTGGTATAATTGATAATATTTTAAATGCACTTTATCTTATGTCTATAATCTCATAAATAAAACATCTGCACGTTATTTATATATATAAAGTAAATTTTAAAATGTTAGAATTATATTAAATACATTAATAAGTTAACGGCGCTTCTAAATATACAAACACACGAGAACCCATACAAATTGCGCACGACAACACTTCATGGGATTTGACGATGTGATATATTATAAACATCCGGCGTTGACCTAACTGACTATATAATTTGCATTATTATACGTATAATAATAAATCAATGATTATAATACAATATATCACGTAAATAATCTGAATCATTTCATTAATTTTCATATTATCGTTTATATTTAATAGAATTAATTGAATATTTACGATAATTACAATTATTTTTTATAAAAGATATATATAAGATCTTTATCTATTTATTGAATACATATATATTACATATATACATATAAATAAAAATAACATTCTTGTTCAAAATAATAATAGCTTTTAAAAATATACTCATTGGCGATTTAATATAATAGCAACTTTTAAATCATAAATTAGGATATATTTAAAAGTTGCTACTATATTAAATTATGATTCATAATAGATAAATAAAGCTATTAATGTAAGATACAATATAATATAGTAAAGTCATTTTCTGTGATATTTAAATCATAATTATATAAATAGAATATTAATCATTTTAATTATAAAAATATATATATCCTGTTTAATAAATTCACCTAATCTATATATCACTTTTCAGTAAATTATAATTCCTTTATTTCTTTTAATTATCCCAATTTATTGATCCTAACATATTACTGAATGTTACAATACATATATTGTTTAATTAAAAATATAATATCACTTTATAGGTCACTGCTTATATTGTTATACACTATTTACACTATTATTATCAAATAGATGGTGGCAAACATATCACAATTCAATTAGATGGTTGGCCATTAGGGTGATGTGATTCAAAAATTCTTATTTTTTTTTGTAAATTAAAATATATCACATTAATTTAAATTTAATCAAATTAATAAATATTTTTTATTTTATAATCATTATTTATCAATATGCTATAAAATATTTAAATATCGAAAATACTTTTATATATCATCTTGTGGATAATATTTCCATATTATTTTGTAATATTAATCTACAATTATTATATCCATTTAAATTTTAGTTTATATTGATTTTATCTGAGTATTATCATAACATAATATAATAAAAAAAATATTTAACTAATTTATAAAAAAATTTAAAATTTATTTGAATTTTTCATAGAGAATAAAAATAATGAAATCAATAAAAAATTCAACAAAATACTAAATGTAAAATTGAAATAATAAAAGTAACAATATTTATACAATCTAATTTAAAAATCGTGTAGCGAAATATAATAAACAATTAACAGTTAACAGTTAAAAGAATTGCGTAGAAATAAATTGGAATGGATAAATTTATATTACAAGCATGTTGAGTGTGAATAATAATGAGAAATAAAGACATCTCTGTTACAATAATAATCTTATTACAAATCAGCTAATTCTGTTTGATACATTACAAAGAGTACCTAGCAGAGAGCCGATTAAATACGGAAATAGAAGACCAAGATATATACGGATATAACTTGAGCAATCATTATCAAATTCATGGTATGCTACATCGATGATACTAATTCTAATGTTTGTAATAGTGATAGCACAAAAATAATATTCACTTCAAAGTTGAATTTGTAATTAGAACTTGATTATACTGAAAATGAGTTTAAATACATTTTATTAATAATTACAAGTTTACCGAGTACATTGAAAATATAAGAAATTCATTTAATAAATATATTATTATATTATATATTTGTAAATAAAGTTATTTATTATAATATGTATTGTATATAATATGGTATACCATATTATTTAAATAGAATTAATTATATATTTGTTAAGCTTTACAGAGTAAAATCATTCAGAATTCATAAATTAGAAAATTAATTGCAAGTAGTTGCCCTGAAGAACTAACATCCGGCTGTGCTGGGGTGTCGTTGTTTCAACCTCAATACTTCTTCATAAATAAGGTCCTTAAGCTGCTCTTTAGGTAGGTTGTCTAATTCTGCTTCGAACGTAAACGGCTGTTCCTCGATGGGCTGTCATTAAAGTTGTTTGTGTTTAGATTATTGCATTAAAAAGTTGTTAAGATTAGCATAGATTAGTGCTTAAATTGTTGTATTGAAAAAATTGTAATTTAATAGAGTTGTTTGTATTTAAAAGGGTCATTTCAAGTAACATAGGTACATTTTGATAATATACCCCATATTTCGTCTTTACTTTACTTAAATTTTCACAGAATGTTCTTTTAATAAAAAAAATAAGATTCCTAATTTTTTCGGAGTGAATTTTTCAAGCGATCTGGCAAAGAAATTCCATTCAGCATTAATATCGAATTATGATTTATGGTTACAAATTAATAATATTGTTTTTATACTGGCTAGTAGCTCCATTACTGAAATATATTTTAGCTTGTTATAAATTACTTCTTGTATTGTATATAGTTAGTTTACAGAAAAATCCATTAGAATAATCGATGTTTCATTAACAAATATATTTTTCTTTCTTTACAGTAGTGTGGCTATTTTTTGATTTTGTAATGATTTAGTTTTAACTTATTAATTTTTTCTTTGATCTCTTAGACATTGTAAATTTAATTTAATGGTGTGGATTTCAGATATAGCTATATTGCCATTCTTTGTTGTTGTTTAATAAGTTATTAATGATAGTGTAGCTGACAGTAGTAGTTAGGGTGTTGTTTAATAAGTTATTAATGATAGTATAGCTGACAGTAGTGGTTAGGGTGTTGTTTAATAAGTTATCAATGATAGTATAGCTGGTAGTAGTGGTTAGGGTGTTGTTTAATACGTTATTAATGATAGTATAGCTGGTAGTAGTGGTTAAGGTGTTGTTTAATAAGTTATTAATGATAGTATAGCTGACAATAGTGGTTAGGGTGTTGTTTAATAAGTTATTAATGATAGTATAGCTGGTAGTAGTGGTTAGGGTGTTGTTTAATAAGTTATTAATGATAGTATAGCTGACAGTAGTGGTTAGGGTGTTGTTTAATAAGTTATTAATGATAGTATAGCTGACAGTAGTGGTTAGGGTGTTGTTTAATAAGTTATTAATGATAGTATAACTGGTAGTAGTGGTTAGGGTGTTGTTTAATAAGTTAATAATGATAGTATAGCTGACAGTAGTGGTTAGGGTGTTGTTTAATAAGTTATTAATGATAGTATAGCTGACAGTAGTGGTTAGGGTGTTGTTTAATAAGTTATTAATGATAGTATAGCTGACAGTAGTGGTTAGGGTGTTGTTTAATAAGTTATTAATGATAGTATAGCTGGTAGTGGTTAGGGTGTTGTTTAATAAGTTATTAATGATATTATAGCTGGTAGTAGTGGTTAGGGTGTTGTTTAATAAGTTATTAATGATAGTATAGCTGACAGTAGTGGTTAGGGTGTTGTTTAATAAGTTATTAATGATAGTATAGCTGGTAGTAGTGGTTAGGGTGTTGTTTAATAAGTTATTAATGATAGTATAGCTGGTAGTGGTTAGGGTGTTGTTTAATAAGTTATTAATGATAGTATAGCTGACAGTAGTGGTTAGGGTGTTGTTTAATAAGTTATTAATGATAGTATAGCTGACAGTAGTGGTTAGGGTGTTGTTTAATAAGTTATTAATGATAGTATAGCTGGTAGTAGTGGTTAGGGTGTTGTTTAATAAGTTATTAATGATAGTATAGCTGACAGTAGTGGTTAGGGTGTTGTTTAATAAGTTATTAATGATAGTATAGCTGGTAGTAGTGGTTAGGGTGTTGTTTAATAAGTTATTAATGATAGTATAGCTGACAGTAGTGGTTAGGGTGTTGTTTAATAAGTTATTAATGATAGTATAGCTGGTAGTAGTGGTTAGGGTGTTGTTTAATAAGTTATTAATGATAGTATAGCTGGTAGTGGTTAGGGTGTTGTTTAATAAGTTATTAATGATAGTATAGCTGGTAGTAGTGGTTAGGGTGTTGTTTAATAAGTTATTAATGATAGTATAGCTGGTAGTGGTTAGGGTGTTGTTTAATAAGTTATTAATGATAGTATAGCTGGTAGTAGTGGTTAGGGTGTTGTTTAATAAGTTATTAATGATAGTATAGCTGGTAGTGGTTAGGGTGTTGTTTAATAAGTTATTAATGATAGTATAGCTGACAGTAGTGGTTAGGGTGTTGTTTAATAAGTTATTAATGATAGTATAGCTGGTAGTAGTGGTTAGGGTGTTGTTTAATAAGTTATTAATGATAGTATAGCTGGTAGTAGTGGTTAGGGTGTTGTTTAATAAGTTATTAATGATAGTATAGCTGACAGTAGTGGTTAGGGTGTTGTTTAATAAGTTAATAATGATAGTATAGCTGACAGTAGTGGTTAGGGTGTTGTTTAATAAGTTATTAATGATAGTATAGCTGACAGTAGTGGTTAGGGTGTTGTTTAATAAGTTATTAATGATAGTATAGCTGACAGTAGTGGTTAGGGTGTTGTTTAATAAGTTATTAATGATAGTATAGCTGGTAGTGGTTAGGGTGTTGTTTAATAAGTTATTAATGATAGTATAGCTGGTAGTGGTTAGGGTGTTGTTTAATAAGTTATTAATGATAGTATAGCTGGTAGTGGTTAGTGTGTTGTTTAATAAGTTATTAATGATAGTATAGCTGACAGTAGTGGTTAGGGTGTTGTTTAATAAGTTATTAATGATAGTATAGCTGACAGTAGTGGTTAGGGTGTTGTTTAATAAGTTATTAATGATAGTATAGCTGACAGTAGTGGTTAGGGTGTTGTTTAATAAGTTATTAATGATAGTATAGCTGGTAGTAGTGGTTAGGGTGTTGTTTAATAAGTTATTAATGATAGTATAGCTGACAGTAGTGGTTAGGGTGTTGTTTAATAAGTTATTAATGATAGTATAGCTGGTAGTAGTGGTTAGGGTGTTGTTTAATAAGTTATTAATGATAGTATAGCTGGTAGTGGTTAGGGTGTTGTTTAATAAGTTATTAATGATAGTATAGCTGACAGTAGTGGTTAGGGTGTTGTTTAATAAGTTATTAATGATAGTATAGCTGGTAGTAGTGGTTAGGGTGTTGTTTAATAAGTTATTAATGATAGTATAGCTGACAGTAGTGGTTAGGGTGTTGTTTAATAAGTTATTAATGATAGTATAGCTGGTAGTAGTGGTTAGGGTGTTGTTTAATAAGTTAATAATGATAGTATAGCTGACAGTAGTGGTTAGGGTGTTGTTTAATAAGTTATTAATGATAGTATAGCTGACAGTAGTGGTTAGGGTGTTGTTTAATAAGTTATTAATGATAGTATAGCTGACAGTAGTGGTTAGGGTGTTGTTTAATAAGTTAATAATGATAGTATAGCTGACAGTAGTGGTTAGGGTGTTGTTTAATAAGTTATTAATGATAGTATAGCTGACAGTAGTGGTTAGGGTGTTGTTTAATAAGTTATTAATGATAGTATAGCTGACAGTAGTGGTTAGGGTGTTGTTTAATAAGTTATTAATGATAGTATAGCTGGTAGTGGTTAGGGTGTTGTTTAATAAGTTATTAATGATAGTATAGCTGGTAGTAGTGGTTAGGGTGTTGTTTAATAAGTTATTAATGATAGTATAGCTGACAGTAGTGGTTAGGGTGTTGTTTAATAAGTTATTAATGATAGTATAGCTGGTAGTGGTGGTTAGGGTGTTGTTCAATAAGTTATTAATGATAGTATAGCTGACAGTAGTGGTTAGGGTGTTGTTTAATAAGTTATTAATGATAGTATAGCTGACAGTAGTGGTTAGGGTGTTGTTTAATAAGTTATTAATGATAGTATAGCTGGTAGTGGTTAGGGTGTTGTTTAATAAGTTATTAATGATAGTATAGCTGACAGTAGTAGTTAGGGTGTTGTTTAATAAGTTATTAATGATAGTATAGCTGGTAGTAGTGGTTAGGGTGTTGTTTAATAAGTTATTAATGATAGTATAGCTGGTAGTGGTTAGGGTGTTGTTTAATAAGTTATTAATGATAGTATAGCTGACAGTAGTGGTTAGGGTGTTGTTTAATAAGTTATTAATGATAGTATAGCTGGTAGTAGTGGTTAGGGTGTTGTTTAATAAGTTAATAATGATAGTATAGCTGACAGTAGTAGTTAGGGTGTTGTTTAATAAGTTATTAATGATAGTATAGCTGGTAGTAGTGGTTAGGGTGTTGTTTAATAAGTTATTAATGATAGTATAGCTGGTAGTGGTTAGGGTGTTGTTTAATAAGTTATTAATGATAGTATAGCTGACAGTAGTGGTTAGGGTGTTGTTTAATAAGTTATTAATGATAGTATAGCTGACAGTAGTGGTTAGGGTGTTGTTTAATAAGTTATTAATGATAGTATAGCTGGTAGTGGTTAGGGTGTTGTTTAATAAGTTATTAATGATAGTATAGCTGGTAGTAGTGGTTAGGGTGTTGTTTAATAAGTTATTAATGATAGTATAGCTGACAGTAGTGGTTAGGGTGTTGTTTAATAAGTTATTAATGATAGTATAGCTGGTAGTGGTTAGGGTGTTGTTTAATAAGTTATTAATGATAGTATAGCTGGTAGTGGTTAGGGTGTTGTTTAATAAGTTATTAATGATAGTATAGCTGGTAGTGGTTAGTGTGTTGTTTAATAAGTTATTAATGATAGTATAGCTGACAGTAGTGGTTAGGGTGTTGTTTAATAAGTTATTAATGATAGTATAGCTGGTAGTGGTTAGGGTGTTGTTTAATAAGTTATTAATGATAGTATAGCTGACAGTAGTGGTTAGGGTGTTGTTTAATAAGTTATTAATGATAGTATAGCTGGTAGTGGTTAGGGTGTTGTTTAATAAGTTATTAATGATAGTATAGCTGGTAGTGGTTAGGGTGTTGTTTAATAAGTTATTAATGATAGTATAGCTGACAGTAGTGGTTAGGGTGTTGTTTAATAAGTTATTAATGATAGTATAGCTGGTAGTAGTGGTTAGGGTGTTGTTTAATAAGTTATTAATGATAGTATAGCTGGTAGTAGTGGTTAGGGTGTTGTTTAATAAGTTATTAATGATAGTATATCTGGTAGTAGTTAAGGTGTTACATAAATATGTTATTAAGGATAGAAGAGTTTAGGGTTCTTAGGTTGTTAAATTGCTATAAATTAAGGTTAATAAGGTGTTGTATTAGTAGGATAATATGGGTTACCACCTTCTTTTACTTACTCCGGCAAGTCTATGTTTAAGTTACTTTGTTATACTCATTTAGAATTACTCACACACACCATACATGATCACACCATACCTGATCACACCATAACTCACAACTATACCTATACAACTAACATATCCTACTTATACACACCTCGTCATGGGGGTCGTAGTACTGCTCCAGGTATGGGTGAGCCAATGCTTCTTCTACGCCAATTCTCTTATTCGGGTTAAAGGTCAACATCTTATCGAGCAGATCGAGTGCTTATGAAGTGTAGGACGGTACAAAGGTATTAATTTATATACTCGTATTATATAACTCAACAATATAGTTATATACAATATAACAATGGCTATTAAATACCCAGATAATAATTATATAATGGCAACAAATAAATGTTGCATATTTTTTTTACAAATATAAGATCTTACAAAAATACATAACTTTATAAAATGTACAATTTCTATTCTAAATCTATTTTACCTGTAATAGAAATGCTATGATATAATTAGACAGCAAATAAGTACCATCCGTTTTTCAGTAGAAATTAATCACACGTATAATATTATTTTATGTATTTTTCACAATAAAAAATCAATATTATATTTAACATTTAATTATAGTTGTAAAGTTCAGGTTTGGAGAAGAATTTGTAAATAACAGTGAATTAATTACGTAGAAAAACTCAATTTGATTCTTCGAATAAATTAAAATTCAGATGTCTATGAAAAAATTCTAGAAATTCTCATTCCGCCACATAAAAACAAATGCTCACCTTTGGGATCAATATTAGGAGTTCTTGAACTGTACAAACTCGCCCAGGCAAGTTTAGGTCGGTGAGGCAAAGACTGTAAGTAACCACGGGCCTTGTCGTTCACAATGCACTCCAGGTCTTCCTGAGACGGAGAGCCGAGGACGCCGAGAATGTGGTTCAATTGGTCCAAGTCTGCAGGTTGGCGAACACGTGCGATGAAAGAATGGGGAACGATGTATGCGAGAGTAAGAAAAATAAGGATTATCTTAAGGTGAAGACAGGGATGAAAGGATCTGGGAAGATGGGAGAATGAGAGTAATGGATGGATTTGGAAGAGAATGTGAGAAATATGTATTGCGGTAAGAGTAGAGTTAGTAAAGGAAGGTGTTCTATTAGTATGAGTGTGGTATGTAAGGAGTTGGGGAAGAGCAGTGGAAAGATTAAGAGGGGAAGGATATATGACAGATGTATGGAGTTGGGGTGTGAGAGGAGGCAGAGGGAATCAATAATAATGTAGATAAAGTAGAGTAAATGCAGAGTTTGCTAAGAGAGAGGAAAGAAAAAAGGCAAAATAAAAACAGAAAAGCAGACCGTAGACATTTTTAATGCTTCACACATCTACAATGTTAATAAAATATACTAAACTCGGTCATCGACACAATAGATGACCTATTGGATGACAATAGTGGAGGCAATTTATAATCCAGGCAAGGCGTATCAAATAACAATAAACAACTTTACATGTATAATGTCTAAATTTAGCAGAATTCATTTCCAGGTCATTTGACATAGAGAGAAACAATAAGGGGATATAAAATAGAATCAAGTAAAGATAATACCTGGATATATATCAATTTATTAAATATTATAGATACAGGTTTTAGATTACCCTAAATTTTAGAAAAAAGTCTTTTGAATAAGACACAGATATTAAAGAGATGTTGAGAATTGGATGAAGACTTACAATGTTTGCCAGGGAAGATCGGCCGATTCGAGAGCATTTCGGAGAGAATACATCCCACCGACCATACATCGATAGCCTTCGAATAACCTGACGTCGGAAGGTGTAGATGGGGTCATACAATCTCTATAAATAGACAATCAAGCAATTGAGTCCACATTTATATAGAAGTATATTTATAGATAATCAATAATTTATTTATTGTGAAATATTAATGCCAGAATAAGAACGCCATTAAATCTGATGTCAATTCAAATAGAATATTAATGAAGTGACTTCGAGTTGAAATTGTCTACTAAGAAATATATCTTCTAATGCAAACATTACATCAGCATAGCTTAGTATGGTATAATAGTATTAAATAATGTATTTAATGGAGAATATAATGCATTATTAATTAATGTATTCAATACAGTAATTAATACCTTATTTAATACTTCATTTCAAATCCATGTAGATATTTACTATAAACAATATTACAATATAGGCAATTGTCTTCACCAAACCCAACATATCACATTAAGTAATTATATGTCATTATTTATTATGTGATTATTATATTAGCACAACTTGCCAATAATAGACCTCAACACTACACCTCAACACTACACCTCAACACTACACCTCAACACTACACCTCAACACTAGACCTCAACACTACACCTCAACACTACACCTCAACACTACACCTCAACACTACACCTCAACACTACACCTCAACACTACACCTCATCACTACACCTCATCACTACACCTCAACACTAGACCTCATCACTACACCTCGACACTACACCTCGACACTACACCTCGACACTATACCTCAACACTACACCTCAACACTACACCTCAACACTACACCTCAACACTACACCTCAATACTACACCTCAACACTACACCTCAACACTACACCTCAACACTACACCTCAACACTACACCTCAACACTATACCTCGACACTACACCTCGACACTACACCTCGACACTACACCTCGATACTACACCTCAACACTACACCTCAACACTACACCTCAACACTACACCTCAACACTACACCTCAACACTACACCTCAACACTACACCTCAACACTACACCTCAAAACTGCACCTCAATACTACACCTCAATACTACACCTCAAAACTACACCTCACCACTACACCTCAAAACTACACCTCAACACTACACCACAACGCTACACCTCAACACTACACCTCGACACTACACCTCGATACTACACCTCAACACTACACCTCAACACTACACCTCAACACTACACCTCAACACTACACCTCAACACTACACCTCACCACTACACCTCAAAACTACACCTCAACACTACACCACAACGCTACACCTCAACACTACACCTCAATACTACACCTCAATACTACACCTCAAAACTACACCTCAACACTACACCTCAACACTACACCTCAACACTACACCTCAACACTACACCTCAACACTACACCTCAACACTACACCTCAACACTACACCTCAATACTACACCTCAACACTACACCTAAACACTACACCTCAACACTACACCTCAACACTACACCTCAACACTACACCTCAACACTACACCTCAACACTACACCTCAATACTACACCTCAATACTACACCTCAAAACTACACCTCAACACTACACCTCAACACTACACCTCAACACTACACCTCAACACTACACCTCAACACTACACCTCAACACTACACCTCAACACTACACCTCAACACTATACCTCGATACTACACCTCAACACTACACCTCAACACTACACCTCAAAACTGCACCTCAATACTACACCTCAAAACTACACCTCACCACTACACCTCAACACTACACCTTGCCATACCAAACCTACCTTTACTATTCAACATTATCTCTGGAGCTCTATACCACCTCGTGGCTACATATTCTGTTAAGAATCCCGTGTGGTCGTGTTCAGGGTCAGCTACTCGAGCCAGACCAAAATCGCAGATCTGTAGAGGTCATCATAGGTCAAGAGTTCAGCAAAAAGCACTCATTTCCCAAAGAATTAATAGATGTAAATAATGTCTTACTATATTTTGAGAAATCACATCAATAAATAAAAGTAACAGTAGTTTACACAGCTACTTATATAAATTCCATAAAGTCATAGTGAATACATTCAAGTAAATGGGAATACAATATGTAAGGTGATATACTTTAAGAATAAATTGTATTCATTGAGAAGATACCTTAAGGTCACATGTGGTATTCAGTAGCAGGTTGGAAGGCTTCAGATCTCTGTGAAGTACATTTGCGGAATGGATGTACTTAAGACCTCGCAAAATCTGAAAAACAAATTACCTTATAAAAGAAAGTGAACAGGATATGGTTAGTTATATAAAAAGTAAGAATGAGGTTATAACGGGCTAAGGTCTTTAGGAGGTCTTTAGGAGGTTATTTAAATTTTTATTTAAATTAAATTATTTTTAGATATCATATGTCCATAATAACACGGCAAATTATAGAACAAAGTACAAAAACTTGTAATAAATTAGGGATTCATATAGTGAAGTAGATATAGCAGGTAGAATATGAAGATAAGCAAGACGTAGTCTAGAGGTGGTCTAGAGTAATAAGTGAAAGAATAATTACCTGGTAGAGGAAGTAGCAGACGTGGTCATTACTCAGGTGTTGCGTTTTTAACAACTTATACATGTCAGTCTCCATCAGACACTGTACTATGTATACGTCCTTCATCATATCCTTGCTACTCGACTGAATAATGTCTTGAATGTTGATCACCTGGCGAGTGTTAGAGCTAGTTAAAGGATAAGTGATTACAGCATTAGATTTGGTAAGATAAAGGTCGAGAAAGTTTTCGATGAGGGCAGTACGAGGTTGTTAATAGTCCTAGCAGGTGATGTGGTGGCTGCTATATAGCAATAGATATTACCATTAATGGGGTAGATGCAAAAGTAATATAGAGGAGACCCGCAAATATTTAGATAGATGGCAAATGAACATATATTAAATAATATTTATATCTTGTTATCTTATATTAAATAATATTTAATAAATATGCTAAAAATATAATAAACTTAATAGTTAAATTGAAAAACAAATATGGTAAGTATATATGTAAAACTAAATGTATATTTATTCAAAATAAAATAAATAAATATATATAAATATATATTTTTCAAGATAAAGATTTCAACAATATCCTAAAAAAAAAGTTATTCAACATATAAACTTATATCAGAATTACACTTCCAGGAAAACAATCACAGTTTTACATTTTTTGCATTACATAATTTCTTTTATTTTTTAACCTAAAATAATATCGGGTAAAACCGATAATTTTTATATACTTAATAAAACTTTTACATTACTTAGTTTAACGGGTTATTATGATATACCGGTAAAATATTTTAATATAATAGTTTTATAAATTCTGTAATGTAATACAACAATTATTGTATAACACAAATGAAAATAAGCAAGATATTATATCTTAGATTTTTGTTATATAATATAATAAAAAAGAAAATATATTTCATTTGTATTTAAATTATATTATAATTATATTTTATATAACAAATTACATAAATATTTATAAAAATTACATAATCTAGTTTCTTGGGAAGAACCCAAATAAACATGCAAAAAATATCAAAATTGCATTGCATAATTTCTTTTATATGAATTACTTTTTATAACATTTCGAAGGATTTTTACCAAATTTTTATATCGTATTGGTTACTCTATAATTAATTAATGTTAGATAATATTATTAATTACAACAACATTTTATGTTTTATAACAATTATTTAATTATTAATCATAAGAAATCATAAAAAGACATGAAATTACTTTGATTATTTTCAGGGTAAGTTGCCATAATGATACAGTAAATCTTTTAACTGAAGAAATATAAAATCATAAATATTAACATGCATATCTATCGAAGGCCCATTTTACTGTAATCTATTACATTATTTTCCATGTTCAGTATTAATTTGATTTAATATAGAAAGGCAAAATATCCAAGAAATAATCAGATAATTACTTTTATATTATTTATTATTTTTTTACATTCAAAGAATTTTTTTTTACAAAACTACATCAAAACTATTAATAGATAAAAAATAATGGCATCCTTAGTTTTCAAATGATTCAAGAGACTGTATATGATTTTAAGATATAATATATATACTAAAATAGACATATAATTCAGAATAATTTCTCTTTCTTAGGAAGTAAATAATAATTTGTTTATTGAATTATTTATGTTTAATTATTCAATAGTTAGAAAAAGTGACATTTTTATAATAAATGAATATTAAATATAATTTCATGTCTCCAAGACAATTTAAATTCTATCCCATAAGAACTACCACTTCTAACATTTTCGTGGGAGAACCGAGTGAGAATCTTAATTTCTCGTAGGGTGCGTTGGCAGTAGGTACGGTGTTCAAAAGGTGAAATCTTCTTAATTGCTACTTTACGGTTCTCGAGTTTGGTATCAGTTGCAGAACTGGAAGTAATGATAAAAGATTCGAGTTAGTGAGAAAGTTTTCGGAAAATATACTTAATACAAATATAAATTTAGTTAAAATAATATATATTTCAAAATATTTAATTATATTAATTATTAATGTCATTTACTTATAATTAAAAAATATAGTTACTTAATATATATATTGCATACATTATTTAAGGTAAATATTGTAAGGATGTTAATTTAGTCAGAGAATGAATAAAAATAACGGAAATAAATATGCTACAAATTTATAACATAGAGTAATTTAATCAGAGCAAAGTAATAAATGATACTAATTGGTTTTTTATTCATATTTTATTAACATCTAATAAAAAAGTAAATTTATACCCAAATTGATAGATTTTTCAGAATATAAATTTGAATAATAAATATCATCAAATATTTCTTTATATTAAATTTAAAATGATTCAAAAATATATTTAGAGAATATATATAATGTTAGAATTTATAAATTCATTATATATAAAGTATATAATATAATATATAATTCATAACTAAAACATTGCTTTTCTATCTCTATTGAAAATAATCACTATCTAGATCAGAATATATTAAATGTTATTTATATTAGATTGCATATATAAAATATTATAATTTTGATGTGATAATTAAATATGAATAATTAATCAATTAATTGCCTAGATCTAAATATTGCCATACACATAGGAATATATCCAGGTCTCTGATCTATAATGTGTGTTTTTATTAAACAATAAAATTGAAAGTATATTTTATATAAATTAAATATAATATTTCTATTTTATAATTGTAATTACGTTATCTGTTTTTTTGGATATTTATAAGATTATAGAAATAATATGAAAATTATAAATAAATTATTATATTAATATTATAGGTGATTTGTTTTGGTTATGTGTATATGTATGTTATTTCATATATGTGCATGTGAGTATAATGTAATTAGTAAGAGGATAGCCATATAGAGTGTGATAGAGAATGAGAGATATAATGAGAAAGAGAAAGAAAAAAAAAGAGCAACTGAGAAATACTAAGAAAATCAATATCAGTTGACATTAGAAGGCTGATCATTAGAAGGCTGATCATTATCATGTTAATGTAAACATTACCCAACAAACCATCCAGGTCAATTAATTGTTTTAATAATATAAATTCCTCCTAATTATACATGTTACCTAAATTATGATCCAAGTGATAATATCTATATAATTATTATATTTCTTACTCGATCTTAATGAAATAAAATACAAAATATTAGTATATAATTATATTACATGTTGAAATTTGTTTAAATATGTTAAATATTAGTATGATAAAATCAAAAAACATAAAAATATAAAACATATTTCCACCAGTAATAAATAAATTATTGTATAATAGTTAGTAACAACTATTTATAAGAACCTAAATTAGATCACCATGGTGAGCTTATAAAAATAAAATCACCATAGTGCTTATCAAATAAATTAATAATGTAATAATTAAAATATGGGTTTCTAGGATATCAATTAAGAAAAATAAACTTGATTAAATGTAATTAAATAATAAACTTCTAAGATAATTTAACTATTAATATATTAATCAATTAATACACATGCATATTGTGTAAGAGTAAGGTGCCTGGATCTATCTGGTATCAAAGTCAATTATCACATTGTATTCAGCAAAACTCTGGAATAATCCATAAATGTATTTTACAGGATAGTAAACACCTTTTAATAATACAGTAGTATTGATTGGCACAGAAATAATATGATATATTATGTAATATATCATTGATAGGATATTTTTATATATGAAAATATTAATATATATATATATATATATGTATCATTTATATATTTATATAATATTATATATATATATACTTAAACATCAAAATATATATCTGCATAGAATATAATTGACTATATTCAATTAAATAAAAATTAACTAATATTATATTATTATATATATATAAGTATATTATATAATTATATATATATATTTATGTTAAAGTATCCCTAGAAATATGATTACATATAGTTAAATATAAAATGATGTTGCTATATACAATTATTTCATTATTACATTTAACCAAAATATTTTAAATATTTATTATTAATTATCAAAACGACTTATTAGAATTCCAAGATTATAAATGGAAAACATCATAAAAAACAAAAATTATTTTCGAGAATGTGAATTTATTAAATATAATATTAATTAAATGAATTAATGATGTCCAACAAACCATATTATGTAACTATTATATAATTTTATTTAATTATTTGAAGTTAAAAATAAACATAATATCAAATGATCTAGATATTGTTTGAGAAGGTAGATTATGTAATGCTCTGCAATTTCTATTTACATAGTATTTATATATTACAAATGTATGCGAAAGATCTTAATAGGTGTTAGGATAAGAATAAGTTTGCATGGGAGTTATATATATTATTATATGGTATTATATTAGTTTGCAATCAATATAAGGAATGCAAAGTTAAATTAAACTTACCATATCAATAGAACAACATCTCTTTGAACCCTTTTAGTTAATATGTAACAATAGCTGGTGGATACACTTCTATATATTATATAATGACTACTTTTTTAATACTATCAGAAAGTAAAACATTGGCTTATTATTTGACAATCTACACTTTAGACTCTTTATATATATATATATAAATATATATAGATTAAGTAATTTGATTAAATTGAACAAATATTTCTGAGAATTTATAAATTGTTATAACATAAACATTAATATAATAACAAATAATTAATAATCAAATATCATTTAGTGCGTATAAGAAGAAACATATAGAAATATGCAGAATTATCAGCTTAATTAAATATGGTTTAATCACATTAATCACATTAATGATCAGTAAAGTAACGAACATTAATGAATAGAGATCTTTTAATATGTATTTATGCGAAAAAGTGCTTGTTATTCTGTGCGAGGTTCTATATACTGTCCACATTGAAAAGCTCTACATGTAGATTCTACTGGCCTATGTAGGGTATAGTATAATCATTTTATAATATAATACTCGATTAAATATCATCATTAATTTATATTAATATATAGAGATGTGAGAGACAGTCGAGTATAATATATCAATATTAGAGATTTATATAACATTGTCATTAATTAGAAGATTACGAATGTTTGGCCAGTACGGAGCTAGTGGGTCCACGCGTTGGATATAGGGGAAGGGTATAGGAAGCGGGGGCAGTACAGCGAGCTCAGTTACACGCTTATATTCGCTACCAACTGTAAATAGAATAACCAAACTAATCGAATCAGATGTCGAGGACACTATCTAGTGGCTGAAAATAGCCCAATGTGTACAATAGGGATGAAACGCAATGAAAACGTCCAGTAAAACTGATATTGAGGGGCTATCGTATAACTAATACATTAAACGAGACATGGAAAAAAATACACGAGTATTTTACGAGTATAAAAGTTAAACAATAATCAATATTTTACAAACACATTAATAATAAAAATAGCAAATATGTATCTTTTTGTCGTAAGAAAATACATGTTATAAATAATAAATTAGGACTTATAATAACTAGTTTAAATTGTATAATATAAGTATAACAGTAAATGATTTAATATAATTAGGTGAATATTAATATATTTAGAAATTAACAATAACAGAAAAGTTAAAGAAAATAAATATTCCTACTAAATATAATTATGAATTTAATTTGACCTAATTAATAGAATATGTGCTATAATAATTAAATATATTAGATAATCATCATAAAACCTAATACTCATATTATTAATGTACTATGGTTATTATAATAAGCTTATATATATCTTGTAGTGAAGAGGTCATGTTATAATCATACATTGCATTATGCAAGTCATGTGCACTTTATATAGAAATACATCATATATTAGAGCATAAAGATATTAGATAGTACGATAGAATTGTATCGATGCTAATTCTACATATAGAAAATAGTAATCAATTATTCTGTTCTGTACATATTAACTACATAAGGGTTTTACATGGTATTTATATTAATATTTGTAATACAATCTTTTTAAGTATTTTAGTATTTTTAAGTACAATCAAAGTTATTTCATTATTCGATATAAATGAAATAGAAGTGAAATAAATTATAAACATTTTAAAATTGATTCTAAGTTGGCAATATTTTCTATTCTTACTTTTAATATTAAAATTCATAATATAGATAGAATATTCATAATAATTCATAATGAAAACTAATTAATGCATTTAAAAATAGTCTTCTATTATTTTATACCTCGGGATAAAATAGAATTAAAATTGAAAGTGTTATTAAAATCATATCAACTCATTTATGATATAAGAATTATTATATGATAGTCTTAGTATCAAACTATATAAATTCTATTTATGATTAGTAAATTATATTATATTTAGTTTTGATTTGAGTTATTTTACATTTTATAATTATTAATTTAGGAAAAGTTAGGCATAGATGTTAATTTACTGTCAATTGGTTCCCAAAGACATATAAAGTATGTCAAGCTTTATCTTTAATATTCATAATATTTTACAAAATAGATTTAGACATTTTCGATTTTTATTATATATTATATATTTTTTATTATATGTCATAGATAAATGCATTAGATTTATATATTATTGATAGATCATCATTAAACTATGATTTTCATGATTAAATGCTGTTATTTCTGCAAACTAACATTACAAATAATTTCATTATCAACATTTATTTCATAATTTATTCAACTGTTTTTACTATAATTACTATATCATTATATTTGTATGTACCAAACAACTCTTCTGTTCATTTTATTTGTTGTTTTAACTATAACCAGGTAACCTGGATAGTATAAAAAGTTATATAGTTATTATATAAAATGGTTAAAATTTAAATAAATTCTATATCCTTTAATATTATATGAAATATAGTTTTACCCATGAAATATATTATATTAGACTATATCCTATAAAATATTATTAAAAATTATTCTATTATTAAATAAAATGAGGTTCATTAAATAGCTTGTTATTTATATATCATTAATCATGTTATATTACCCAATAAACAGAGCGATGGAATAGTTTTATAAAATCCTTTGGTTAAAAATAATGAGGTAACGCAACAATTTTGAGGATTAACAATGACCACTCAACAAACATAATGCTGTAATTATAATATAAAATATCTTTAAAACACATTATAAATATAAATAAACTAATCCATTATTTTACATATGTATACTATTTCTTCAAGAAAAAATATATATTTTGAAATGTATAAAATCAAACAAACCCAGGTTATTTAATTGTTTGCCTTCCATAATTTCTATTATCATATCAAATGATTTTACAAACCTATTACATTACTATGTTTGCTGGGATGAAACAATATACAATAAATTATGCAATGCAAAATTAAAATTAAATGACCTGGATTATGGAATAAAAACACAATAAACAATTTATTAGATTGTATAATGTTTAAAGGGTTGAAAGGATTTATATAACTATAAGGAAATATATTATTATTTTAAATATATTATGTATTATTTCATTTAAAATTGTTGTACAGTAATAATTACATTATTTGGTTACCTATATGGGTTACAAAAAGTGAGGTATATCTTTATTAGATATGAAAAAATGAATGTCATACATTATTTAAATAAATAACATTTATATTAATTAGATATCATTAACAAGTGTATAAATAAAAAATTTGTTATAATGTATAACGTAATTAATTAATCTAGAATCATTCATGTATGGAGAATAGTTAATATATATTACATTTAAATAAATTATAAAATATGACTTACATTTAATTGAATAATGATTTTCTGTTATAATATAGAATATTACATTTGTATAAGAATAACTATTATATAACACAAGAGAAAGGCATAACAAAAAACAGCTCAAGGCGGTCTATCATTCTATAGAGATTAGAAGAATGAGGTACTCATAGTATGATAATACCAGATTAGAAAACATGTAAAGATTAGTGATTTATTTGATGAAAAAATTATACCTATCCTAAATTTTATCCTAAAACTTACCTAATATTCTCATTTTGATATAATAACAATGAGTACAATACATTTATATTTCACAATAACTAAAACAAACAGAATTAAGTTATCATTATATATTTTTCAATAATTGAAATTAATATTTAATAGTTTATAAAATATTTCTGACGAAAATTTATTTTCTGTATAAACATATAAACAATTACTTTCTTATATTTATGTTCTCAAGAAATCAAATGATATAACTATTTTATAAGATTGTATAACAGTTACATCATTTTATTTCTTAGGTATGTTGTTATTTTTATATATAGTGATATAATAGATTCTCGTCTAACATCATGTCAACATCCAAGTAATTTGATTTTTTGCATTCCATAAATTCTTTTATATTATTTTTTTATTTTTATATATAACTAATAAACCCGATGATATTAACTATTATTAACTATTATAACTATATAAACTATTATAAAATATAATTATAATATAATTTAAAAACAAATAAAATATATTTTATATTTTATTAGATAGCAAAAAAACTATAATTACCTGGATGGTTTCTTGGGTAGCATTTTTAAGGAATACTGTTCACACTGTTTGCTGGGGTAAACAGTGTGATTTAATAGTTTTTTAAATTTTTTTTGATATGTTCACAAGAATAAAAAATAATATAAAAGAAATTATGTAATGCAAAAAATAATATTACCTGAATAGTTGGGATTAGCTTATAAATGTATTCTAGTTATTATAAAATAGTCTATTGATTTTGAAAATACAATTGAATATACTGTAAAAAACCTATATAAAATATAGCTAATTGATATAGCAGGTACGTAATACATATGCAATATTGATATATAATATGTAATGATATATAATATGTAATATTGCTTATATACCCAGGTGTATATACTCTTTAAGAAGATTAATTAAATTGTCACAATGATTCAATTATATGATAATATAAAGTTGTTATAGAATTGTAATACAACTCCATTCTAAGCCTATAGTGATCTATATACTGTATGGAAGGGGTAAGTGTATGTGAGCGAGTATACGCGATATATATATTGAGACATAGAAAGAAAGAAATAATCTGGATCTTAATAAGACAACAAATATAACGAAATACTATTTTTGTTCAACATTTTAAAATAATTAATATATTTTCAATTTAAACTATTTCCAATATTTACAAAAAAAGTGTTTAGAAATAACAAATTAATTAGGCAGATATATGCAATTAGAGAACATATCATATATATGAATATATATATGAATACATTAATGAAAGGTTATTATTTATAATAATTTATATTCATATAAAATGGCGAGAATCATCGAGGTGCGAAAGCCACGAGAAAAACTCGTTATATAATCATCAGTGGATTAATTATTAAAACAACTAGAGACATCGGCTGTAGTGTTCATAACTGCTTAGAACTACTCGACTATTTTCTCTGGCGTGTGACATAAATCAATGTACTAGGGGGGGCCGGGGGTCAAACTCCTAGATTATGAATATAAATATACTCGCAAGCGATACTAGACCCCCGGGCATTAGCAGGAGATACGAAACAATTGACTCGAGGGGGGAGGTGTTCACTACAACACAGTATAGGCATTGTAATCCTACGGGCCCCTGGATCAACTTAGAGTATTGGTGGCAGCTGCCGTGGTCACTACTATGGTCAGAACTATCGCCGCTGGA
>OZ038314.1:28106344-28134786 GCA_964035775.1 Osedax frankpressi
TAGGGTGAGGTTATTACAAATATTTGCTTAATCAAAAGCATATGTATGTATTCCGAAGTGAATCACTTCTATATATTTATAGTGATTATAATTATAAAGTCATGAAATAAATATTCAGATGTACGAGGTCCTGACTTTGTGAAATAGTGTTGATGGCATTATGTATGAGGGTAGGTTGCTACCCAGAAAAAAGGACAAACATTTCATATAATTACTCACTTTAGAATGTTGGCTGGATGCTTCCGAGACCAGTGTAGGTGTGGGTTTATAAAAAAAAAAGTGCAGTTCATTCGTACAAGTTATATTATAGAGAGCATCATAGCACAGGCAATGGAATCACTTATAAACGAAATAGCGTTAATGCCGCAGTATGTAGCGATATACGTATAGAAGTTTATTGTTGTGTCTAGCTATAATTATATACTATTATATATGTATATATGTTTAATTTAACACAATCTCAATAATAAGAGAGATTAGAATAATATATAATAAGACTATTAGGTATTATTAAGATGTAATTAACTCTTCGTAGATGTTTCAATGTTGCGGTTAAACTTGTAAATTTAAATCCGCCAATTGACCAATAAACCCGGTTTCAAACAATTAAAGAAGAACTAATTCAATAGATATACTAGTATAAGATAGACAGCTATATATATGTTATAGATTGTAATCTGTAGGATACCTATTGAGTAAACAGATGGATTATACTCAAAATACACATCTAATAATACAATAAACGATATATAAACATATATATTTATATAATTAATAATATAATATTATTATAATTTAACAGAATACATTGAAATAATCACACGAACTATGAAAGACGAATATAATTTACTTTAAGAGCTTTATTAACTAAATTATAATTAATATCAGAGCGTTTACCAAAACAATAATTAACCATTTACTTCCCATGTCTTTATATTTTCCATGTATAGAAATCACAGTAATCTTTCAAGATTAACATTTTTTTGTATGCATTTTATAATTGTATGCATTTTATAAATTTATTGTAATTAATATTCATTTTCCTAAAAAGTATCTTATATAATTAATATTGAGAATTAAATATTCTATATTATGGTATACATATTTTTAAATATAATATATCAGTAATATTCTAACTTAAACAAAATATAAAGTTATATTTAATTTATTTTAAAAGTATCACTTTTTTTACATATTTGTATTTAGGTGTATTATAAAGAATACATTAGTAATCTAATTCATTATATTGATTTAAGTCATTATTTACAAAATAATTAAATATGCAAAAGATAATATCGTAATAAGATAGAAAAGATAAATAATTTTACACTCTTAAAATAATATTAATTTTTTTATATCTGTAAAAAATTAATAGTTTTATATTTATTACTTTTTAAAATCCGATTTATACATATCCTTATAACTATATTTACATATATAATGCTTATTTTTCTATTCAAAGTTTATTCTACACAATAATTTTTAAAGATATTATAATTTAAACTTCTATTTTGTCAAATTAAATGACAACTATTTGATTTCTGATATATGTATTATACTTATAATTATATATAAAAAATAATTTATAATTCAATATACAATCTAATTTATAACCTAAATTATTATATTTATAACATAAATGCTAAACTGATTATTTTTTTAAAACTGTAATGAAATAAAAACATACTATATATTTATTGTGGAGTAAAACAAGGTTTGTAGAGTGATACTGGCAAATATCACAAGCAAATGATGTTTTAATAACATTATTACTAGCATTCCTCTTGTTTGCCTTGCCCACACACACACACACACACACACACACACACACACACATACCCACCCACCCACCCACCCACCCACGCACACAAACACACACACACGCACACACACACGCAGACACACACGCACACACGCACGTATGCACGCATACACACACACACACACACACACACATACACACACACACATACACAAACACACACGCACGCACGCACACACACACGCAGACACACACACATACCCACACACACACACACACACACACACACACACGATTATGACTGGAAATCAATTTATGAATGTTACTAGATGGTAATAAAGTCGGCTCCTCAGAAGAATGAGACTTTTTTTATAAAGTATGAAGGAATTGATTATAGCTATATTAAAATATTAGAATATTGGCGATATATAAAATATATCGCCAATATTTTGTGAATTTCCTTCCGCCATCGTAGTAGCTCCCATTTGATCCATTTAGTTGGTCAATTCCATCAACTCCTCCCGTATACTTGCTATAATCAAGTAGTATCTCCGGTTTCAATTTTCTCTAACGGTATTGAATCTTGTTTTTGAAACATTGACATCATTTCCCGCAGTCGCAGTTGAAAGTGAGTAAACATCCTTTTTATCAACGTATCAACGTATCAACGGACAACGATACCTTCCTCGTTAGCCAGTTTGAAAGTATCTCCCTGATCAATGCGAACAGTATCGATATGAGGAACTCCTCTAGATGATTTCCTAGTACTTCCTGTCGAAAGCAAATACCTCGCAAGCTTCAGAGATGTGTAGTAATTATCAGTATAAACTATATGAAGTTTATACTGATAAGTACCCAACAACTCATTCACTATATTGAAACTATATGTATAGAATTTCATTCATCTCTTTATTGGCTTCAGTGGAATATATTGCAAAAAAACTGAGAGTTCCTGAAATACCCTCATCTATCAATAGTTGACAACCTGTGATGTAACTCTCTTCAAAAGACTTCTCGGTTTTATCCAAGACAGTATGCAATGCATACTATGCACCTGTTTAAATTTATGGACCAATTATATACAATACTACATTTTCATAGATTATTATTATTTAAATATTAAATTTGAAAATAATTATTTTAACTTTAGATTGTCAGTATATTTAATAATTGAAATTATATGACTAACCTTGGGTAGCCTATCATAACTATTTGGAACTTCAATACAGTGAAAGTATCTTGTCAGTTCATATCTGTTTCAAGATATTCTTTCTCATACATATTTATCTCGAAAAATGACACAATTACTCCAATAGTATGCAGCATTCAATACTGACTTCAGTTCCATATATATTAAAAATCCAAAATTAAATTTAATTTCATTTAGGTCAGTTTTGAACTCAGAACCTAGAAATGAAATAAATATATATACAATAGATTTTGTAAAATACTTTCTAGATTTCAATATGCAGTCTTATATAATATAACTACATTAATAATAAAGTATATTTTATATATAGTATCTGATTGTATTGTATTTGCAATATTCGTAAGTACAATTTTTATACTACCTTTTGAAGCAGTAATGCCATATCTTCAAAAAATATTTCACCAGTATCTTGAGAAGATATTCGAGGGGTGTGGAAATATCATCATATGTTGACGATGACCCTTCTTTTTCTTAATATGCATTGGCTTGCATTAGGTAATGTGTCATTGCTCCAACCCTCTTCACTAAAATTCTATAATATATTGATAAATTTAAAACAATTATAATTTATATTTCTGTATTAAATAATTAGAATATGACAAAAACTAACATCTCTGTCAATATGGCCGTCTATATTTCTACCAGTTCTTCTACCACGACCACGACTATGGATATCTTTACCTCTTACAGAACTACTCATATCTGGAGTATCTTCAGATTCATCTGACTCGCTCTCAACATCATCAATCTCAAAATCGCTTGATAATTCCTATATATTATAAATGAATGTATTACATTGTTGGTTATTGACGTTGCTAAGGAATTTAATTTGAAATTGACATTGTGAATATTGATAATATAATTCTAAAATAGAGATGTATTATAAGAGGTATGTATTATCTTCTATAATAGAGGAATAATAGAATATAATATGCAATAGAATTTCAAATTGACATAAAAAAAAATTGTAATTCAATATTATTTTGAAATCAATTTTAAATATGTGAATAATACATTTGTTAGATCATTTACGATTTATGTGTGTTAATATTTATTATAGTTATAATGTTATATATAAAACTAACAGCGGTTACTTCATTTTCATGATCTTCATCATTGGAATTCAATATCCTTTCTAAAGCTTCTTGGGTATTAAAAATTCTACGCGACATCTCAAAACAACAAACACCACCGAAGATTTGAAATACTTTAGGATTTAGAATCACATTCTATTATAAGTATATTCTATTCAATATTTTAATTTTATAATTATTTTATAAAATCTATCCTAAGTATATTTGGATTGAAAAATTTAAATATTATAAAATCAGCGAATGTATTACATTTTGCAATTTTTACTATAGAATTATTTATTATTATGTAATAGTTTTTAATTCTGTGGTAAGATAGATATTTTTTAAATATTCCCACTAATATTCATCATCAAGCATGTGTTAAGATATTATTATGATAATCAATTATATAAGATTCATCAAAACATATTAATAGTTTAATACTAATTTCATTGAAGGTCTATAGTAGAGAGATGGAGTACAGATAATATTATATTTTATTCAGGTGCACTGATGAAAAGATACAATTAAATATTGTGTTCCATTACTTATATAATATAAGTAGCATGCTAATTAAATATAGATCATACTTACTAATGAAGATACATATTTATATTTTATATGTGTGGTTATCAATACATTATTTTAATTTAAATACAATATTTTAATAACTAAATAAATATAAAAATATGAGTTCCACTTCAATTCTTATATGTATTTTACACTAATAATGTACATAAATATAATATGTATGTTTATTATATCAAATTAGATTAAATTAGATATATATTATTATTGATTTTGATATATACTCTATATGACTAGAATAACATATATACTATAATATTAATATATACTATAATATAATATCCACTATAACTACAATTTAATATCAGTACATATTTTAACTAAACATCATAGTATTTAGATCTTATATAATTTATGTAAATATAATAAAAAGCTATATTTTATTTTATTAATTTAACCTAATTCTAATCTGACAATAGATACAAATTATGTTAAATATAATTGGCAGAATATATAGATCTATATTTGAGATATTATATAATTATTTAAATAAAAAATAAAATAACATATTAGAATGAAAATGATATAACACAACACTAAAATGACCTGGATTGTTTCCTAGGTATTTATTCAATCTAGTTCAATTTAGAATTTTTTATATAATTTAAAGAATCAAATATTTTATTTGTATTTAATATATTTATACTAGATACATCCCAAGAAACCATCCAGGCCATTTTTATTTTTATGTTATATAAAGGAGAACATTTATTTTATTTGATTTTAAATTATATTATGATTTTATTAAAAAAATAATTATATATGTTAATTAGCAATAAATACATTTATCTTAAGTTACATGTGTTTGTGTTTACATTATAATAATAATCATATTAAGATAAAATATCATAACTTAAGAGTAATTGAAAATGTACTTATAATGTTTAGATATTCATAGAATATAAAAAATATACCAGATACATTCTAAACTTACACATGTTATATATTAATATGAATCATATTTTAATTTATAAATTTGGATATAAAATATATTTGTGAGTGAGGAGGCAAAATAATATTCATATATAGAATTAATTGTCACCTAGTCTTTTCCTCACCCCTAATAAACACATTTATGTAATGGTTTTTTAAAAATCATTGGATGTGCTAACAAAGATAAAAATAATATAAAATAAATTATGCAATACCTAGAATTAATTGTGAAATTACCTAGAATTTTAGCTGGGCAGTTATTACTATTAGACATACTATTACATACTATTACATGATACCAGTCCATGCACGAGAAAAGATATTGTATATTATACATTCTCTAGGTGTATTTTGAAGAATGAATGTTTTGTAGGTCTACAGCATGGTCGATGATACGTTTAAATTGATTTACCCTTTTGCATATTATATATAACAATTCAATTACTATTAGCCTCAAGACACCAAATAATACCTATTATCACGAAGATGGAAATACCAGTTATGGTTATACCTTATGTAGATTACGTAACACTATGCTTTTTTTGTGGACTTGATTCAAAAGCTACCATATATTAAAATGAATCTAATTCTTAACAACTTATGAACATAACTGAAATAATTTTATTATAAATGCATAATATTATTATATAATTATAAAAGTATTAGTCAAAATATAATAGTATTTATATTATAGTTATAATATCATATTACGAAATATAAGATGTATTAACATAATAAATATGTTATTGATTATCTAAACGAGTTCACTTAAATAATAAATTATTAATTTAATAATATGAATTAAAATTGAAAATAAATAATATTATATTATATAATTTATATATAATATAAATATATTATATTATTCATTGTTTCAATGTAAGAATACTATTGTATTAAGACGGCAAACAAATATTTATATTGAGCTTGGCAGGTAATATTTTATGATCTTAAGAAAACAGTGAATTGTCTAATTGTACATAGTATATATACAGAATATCCAATATAAAAGTATTAAAGTTGTTGTAAAGCTATTCAAAGTTGGCAACACTCGTAATATGTTATTAAGATAAGTATTGTATTTGCATTTCGAATCGGTATAAAATTATATTGAATACATATCCACTGTTGTCAACAAATATATATATTTCTTATTTAGATTTTAGTAATTGGATTTGAAAAAGTTCGAGTTTATATACAGAAAGAAGTTCAGGTATTTATTGAAATTCAGCGATTATTGACCTTATTGATGGTAAAAATCATTACACGATTGTATATTTGTATTAATAATTGAAAATACGTAATCATCCGGAATTATATGACCGTAATAGATGCTTATTTACTGACTGCTGAGATCACGGGCAAAACCCAAAAGCAAGATATGTATATGGTATACCGAATAAAATACGAGTATCTAACCAATAGAATCATTCCAGGAACGGGTTGTGGAATTTCCTTACAAATGTTAAATAAACATATATTATTGTATACTAACACAACCATTCCATATGCACCTTCTCCGATATATGCAAGTGTTGTATAACGAGGACCGACATCAAAAACTTGACCTTTAACTAAATCTTTACCAGATCCTGAAGACATTTTAAGTAATAAATATTTTAAATGAAAGTTTGTACCAAAATGAGTCATGTGACACATACATTTGTAATTTTATAATTATTGGTAAATAATCCAAATAAATAAATGAATCATAGAACTAATTATACATTATTTCTTTCACAATATAAATAAATATAATGATCGGTTATATATATACTAAAGGTAAAATAGCATGGGTCTAAGCTATATGTAATATTTCCATTTTCATGTAAACTTGCCGTTCAATATAATTTTAGTGAAGCTGGCATAATTATAACTAATAAATGATATCGTAATTTTGTATATTTATATAATAACTTGTATGCATACTAATCTATAATGTTAATTCAAAAGTAGTGTATTATATATTAATAAAATTAAATATATTAGTTTTTACATATATTATTCCATACATAATATAATGTGTTAAGGAAATGTTTAACTAATAGGATATTGTTATCTTATATTGTTTGTATACAATCTATAGACTAAATGATAATTATATTAAAATTTGAACAAATTTGTGCATATTTGTTTACATTTTTTTTTTTTACATATTTATACAAATTAAGTCAACTGTTATCAAACTCTAATATACATATAACTATATCAACTTATTAAATATATACCTAAGTTAGTGTATTAATTAATTATATTTTATTAAGTTAAATTAAAATTACAGAATACAAATTATTTTTAATAGAGATTTTCAATATTTTTATAGTTAAGACATATAATTTCATATTATAAAATAATGATTAAAATTATTATATAATCTGGTATACTATTATATCACAATATATGTAATTGATTTAACGACATTTATTATTTATTTGTTGAAAAAATAATCTATTTTCCTAAAGCTAGAGTGATACCCAAGATTACATTGTACGTTATACGTTGCATGTAGCAAGTTGTACGTTATTAGAAAAATTAAATATTAAGTAATGTTCCATTAATTATGACTATAAAATATGATGTATCTCAATAATATTTATAAATATAATTATATATATATTAGAATAATGTTTATTAGATGAAAATAAATTTTAAATAATTTTTAATTTATTACTAAAGATTATCAAATATATTAAATATATTTAGTTATTTAATATAAAAAAATCCAATTATTATCTACAGGGTATTCCATTTAGTAGTTATATAATTTAATAACCCGTATGTCAAAATCATATTGGCGAGATAGGCGACTATGTATCTTGGTAATCGTGGGTGATACTGCGATAAATATACAATGGAGACTATAATTTATAAATTAAAAAATGTACATCATTTTATTTTTATGATATTTCTAATAAATGTTTTTTACTATCTGTATTATACAAAATAATATATATACGATAAGTCTTTAAAATTTTATTTTGATGCTATATTCTGATTAAATTATTTCTAATGTGAATGTGTAGTTGAATAATTACTGATATTATATATATATTTATTTAAAATATTAATACCGCGATAAATCTATCTATAGTTAATATAAATTATAATTTTCTATGTTTAGATATATAGTTATAGTTGTTCTTTTGTATATTATTCTTTGTTTTGATAAAACCTATAGCTTATATATATATTTATTTATATAATAATGCACTGACACTATTTAAATAATGTATTCATATTGAAACAATATTATAATATAGATATATTTATAAATATATATGGCTATAATATTAACATAATTGTTATCTATTATAATAATTTAATTCATAATTTACTATATACTATATACTATATGTAAGTGAACATTACAAATTATTCGATTGAATTTCATTCGATTATATTAAGATATTTTATTAATTTATCTTAAATTATCTTCTTAATTAAATATAACCTATGATTATAATCTTTGAATGAGAAGCACATAACTTTATTAATAACTTACATTTTCGTTAAGGGTTGACAATGTATTCATAACGATTATATTTCATATAAATTACTTTTTCAAACCGACGTACAATAGCGAGAATGTTAGGCACCTTATTATTTATATTATATATAAATGTCATATATAATGAATTTATATATATATATATTTATATATATATATATATATATATATATAGTCGTAGTTATTCGTTTAAATTTCCGACTTTGAAATATCTTCTGAGAATATAAATTTATTTTTTTGAAGATTCATAATAAAATAAACATGAATATTCTATACATAATTAATTAAATAATATTAATAACTTTTTAAAAATATATCAATATAAATATTTAAGAAGCTATTAATATGATCTAATTAACGATTAATAGAAAATACAAATTTATTTTATTATAAAACTTCAAAAAATAAATTTATATTCTCAAGTTGATCAACTATCTTAGTTTATACAACTTATATTTTAATCAGAAAAACTATTTATATAATAAAATGAAAAGTAATGTATTTATAAATAAGATGTATATTTGTTATTATACACGTGTAGGAATTTTCATTGATTATCATTTAAATTGGTATTAATAATATATTTTATTGATAACAAGCAACTTCAAAACAAAAAAATTAAGTAATTAATAATATATAGATATATTATATAATTTCATAAATAAAAAAAAGTATAATTCCTATTACCAATTTATTTCTATTCCATATATTAATTATAGTTCTATTTTGTAAGTGATTGATATACAAGTAATATATATTTTACATCAACGAAAGAATAATGATAATTTGTTATAATTTCATTATTATTATTATTATTATTATTATTATTATTATTATTAGTATTCATTATTATTATTATTAATTAATTTCTTATTATATCAATTAAAAATATTCATTTAAAAATAATACTTTAAAAAATTATATGATTTAAGGGTGAATAATTATTAATAAACTGTATCACATATTTGAATTTATTAAATTATATATATATTGTAAAATAATGTTAAAAAATATAGTTTAAAATAGGAAGAATAGTAAATGCGTTGGCTTAGTATTTATTTGAAACATTGATATACTATCTGATTACTCAATTATGTAACGAATCGCTCCGTCGCTGCACCTCTAAAGAAATGGGTCGTCGGTAGTAGGATCGCCGAGGTGTTCGGAGTCCCCCAAGTATCTCACGTGAGCGATTAGCAAGCGTAGGGCCACGGCACCTACACCTCCGTAGACCTTCTCTTCGCCTCCAGGACTGCCTCCGCCTGCGGGGCACGTGATCATACGCCACCCGATAGGCGATTAGAAAAGTAATTGTTGTAATTAACGGTGCGTCTACTGATGTGCTTTTAACACTGTATTTATCTCACGCCGTTACCGTCGTATATAATATATAGTATTACATACTATTATATAATTGTAGCACATTGCTTATTTTCTAAATACTTTATATATATATATTATAAGAATCGTATACTATAACTAAAATATTGTAGATCACCATTTCATAAGCAATGATTTGGCGTCTAGACAATTTCCTTAATGATGGCTTCTTACTTTCGTTACTAGGATGCAGACGTACGCTAGAACCGCGACCAATACGAACCCGCTCGGGTGTCGGTTAGGGGGCATAGGTAGTGCCCGAGGCAGATATCTCGTTCCCGTACGGGTTTCAGTAGTGAAAATTCGTCGAACACATTTTCGATGAGTTTGGCTTCGGCGAATATTTCTTTCAGACGACCAACGCAAGCCGCGATACAGAAACTATATTTTATATGTATCCATTTATATAATGACGATTATTCATAACATTTATATATTATATGTATCTAGTTATATAATGACGATTATGTATAACATTTATATATTGTGAAAAGAGACGAAATTGATTGTTTTCGTTGTGTTTTATTTAAATAACGGATAATTTAATTATTCAATATGTGTTCAAATTATGTAATACAATATTTTAACTTATACCAATAGTTTTATACTGATTTACAATGATATCATTTTTATAGTGTAATTAGTTTTAAAATATACTTGTTGACATAAATTAGATAGACAATCGCTGGAATTAGTATTAATACACACGCAATAGTTTGTTGTACTGTTAAAACTAGCCTGTTCTTGTCACCTATTGAACCGGTCACCTTGGAGTCGGGATACGGGGGCTGGGTTACGACTACCAACCTCGACTTGGAGAGTTTTGTCTGTTTGATCAAAGTCAAAACCTCGTATTGAAAGTGTTCCATTGAGTCGTAGAAAAGAGAAACTCCTATCATTGGAGTATGGTCTTTTTATCGATTTAAAATTAATATTATAAGAAATTTATATATAACTATAGGTATTTAATAGTTTATTATGAACTAAAATCGTTGTAATAATATATTAAATACTATACTATAGTATTAGTAATAGTATACTAAATTATATTTTGTAATCTAATTATATAATAACACAATCTATACCTAAATACTTTGGATCAGTGGTAATACCTGTAACCAATAATATAGTATAGATTACATAATAATTAATTCAGATTTAAATACGGTAGTTTCGAATCAACTATAGTTGATTACTATAGGGCGCATGCTGTTTATTAATATAGAAGCTGTGAACATTAGAAAAGGAACGTTATCAGTGAATTATTCGATAACAATGATTTTATTCTTCATAACAAATACAAAATAAATAGATTCGTTAAAAACAAATATAATTCATTTGAATATGGCTATTATATATTATAACTGCAGATAGCACTTATGTCTGCGATGCTTCTACTATTTGGCTATACACAGGCTTTTTGTAAGCCAAGTAAACTATGGTTAAATACTATTACTATGCAATACTCTACTACGTGATACTTTATTACACAATTCTAGATAAACTGACCTCGCTTAGACAAGTCGTGACTCCCGAACTGCAATATCAACACTTCATTTCCGTTGAACTGTACCCCGCTTCCTTTAGTTATTTCTTTTCCATGTGTTCCATTTTCTGCTTTCGATTTAGCATCATCTATTATCTTAAAATTTGCATTTATATTGACTTAATTTTCAAAAGTGTTTACGCATCTTTCAATACCTTTCTCCGAGTGACCTCCTTGGAACATTCCTCGTGATCCTGTAGCCACATTCATCGGTATATGTTCTCTTTTTACCGAGTTACCGAAACCATGCAGAAGAATTCTAGTAAAATTACCAACGAACGAAATCTGACGGAACTCCAGGTTATGACAAGTCAAGACCTTTCCCAGTTGAATCGGGTATACGATATCCTTTATCTGGTAATATAAAGAGTCGGCAGTTCGCATTTGTAGCAATTACGACGGGCTAGCCAGATATAGCTATAATTGATTAACATGTTTATAGTCGATGTCTGAAAATTTCTCTTCTGTGAGTTTTTCGCGATATTATGGCTATGACATAGAACCATGTAAGATAATGAATACTGGGTGTATGTATTATTTAATAATGTCTAGCGGTCTTAACGAGATGAATAGTCAGTTATCAACTTATCTTACTTAAAATGATAGTTTAAAATTGTTCGTAGCATTTCAATGATTTTAGTGGTTTCATTTTTAATTGTTATATAAAAAATTCACGATTATTGAATTGCGACTAGCAAATATTAGATATAGTAAAATAAATACACATTGCGACCTGATATCACGGCATGAGCACTATTGTTGTCAGCAATAACGATATGTCAGGTATGATAATAAATCTTTGTGTGGTAATTGACAGGACACCAAATATAAAGGATTTTATAGACCGTAAAATAAATTTTGCATATTGCAACACAGAGTTGTGTAATCATATTTCATGGTAATATGCTGCAAATATGAATGATAGGATTGTGATTTAACATTGATAAACATTGTCTAGAATCAATAATAATTAATTAATATAAATAAAATAACCATATCTAGAATAAATCCATGAAAATGATTTTGAATAATTTATATCAATCTCAATAAAAACTTATAGTCTGCATATTTATAGTATTTTTTAAGTGAATATTTCGTGTATTTATCAAAAACACGGTTATTATAAAATAAAGTATCTTGTAACTGACCTTAGGGACACATTTTTTATGGGATACGATGGATATTTACTAGAATTGATAATTATACGAAAATATGCGAGGTCGAAGTATATTCTGACTTTAGTTTCAACGCAGCAGGAATATTAAATACAATATTATTAGTATATAATATTAGTAGTATATACTTGTAGTATATACTTGTAGTATATACTTGTAGTATATACTTGTAGTATATACTTGTAGTATATACTTGTAGTATATACTTGTAGTATATACTTGTAGTATATACTTGTAGTATATACTTGTAGTATATACTTGTAGTATATACTTGTAGTATATACTTGTAGTATATACTTGTAGTATATACTTGTAGTATATACTTGTAGTATATACTTGTAGTATATACTTGTAGTATATACTTGTAGTATATACTTGTAGTATATACTTGTAGTATATACTTGTAGTATATACTTGTAGTATATACTTGTAGTATATACTTGTAGTATATACTTGTAGTATATACTTGTAGTATATACTTGTAGTATATATTAATAGTATATATATATACTATTAGTATATACTACAAGTATATACTACAAGTATATACTACTAATAGTATATACTACTAGTATACACTACTAGTATACTAGTAGTATATACTAGTAGTATATACTATTAGTATATAATAGTACAATACTAATCTATATTTGTATTGGTCAGTAAATCAGCAAACATTCTATCAAGCAATTCTGTTTCAGTATTGTTAATTTAAAATTGTCGATAAAGTGTATTATTTTGTATAAGATGCAAGTAGCGGTTTAAAAAAACCTAGAAACTTGTGCTTTAGGTGCATTATAACATTAAAGGTGGTATATTGTGTAAACGAATGGTGAATATGATAGAATAACATATAATACATGCAACATTATTTATTCGATGATACATATTTATAAATATTTAATATAAAACAATATTATGTATTTAGATTACTATTTATAACTATATTAATTAGTGGTATGTGCGTTTGGGTATATAAATGGTATTACTCTTCATATATATGATAACACACCATATATTAATAATATCGATAACGCTGTCATAAATGATTAATAGAGAATGCATGATTATAAAGCAAATATATATTTATTTAATATAATAAATATTACACACGTAAAATTTGTAATTAATCTATATAATATTTATATAAAATATGTATTATAGAGTATTACAGTATAAACATTAAACACTTGTATGCAATATCTTAAATATCTTAAATTATATAAATATTTTCATTATTAATTATCAATATATTTTATAGTAAATAATGCTAGTATATAGTATTATTTTATAATTGTCTTTAATTGAAAAAATTGTACAATATATATGATTATTTTCCAATATTAAATTATGTAATAATTAGGTTAATCACTTCATTACAAAAATGTAAATATATTTGTAATTACAATTTCACCACTATATCTGTAGTTGGATTCATTTATATTCAATTAATTATTAAAGTTCACCATCGTAAATCTTTATAATAACGGGATAACATTATTTGCACCAATATTTGAATTAAATATAGTATATATTCACGCTGATTCTCTGAATGTTATACCAGGAAACGATTATATATCTAGCCTCACCACTGATGTATTATAAGATCATAGTTAAATAAACAGAGGGCCGAATATTTGGACAATCGCAATCTGTAATATAGTATTGTTATTTCATATATAGAAAATAAAAACATCTGTAGCGATGAGATCTCTTCTGATCCGTAAAATCTTAAGATATCTTAAGTCTTGACATAAGAAATCGGTGGAGTTCGATATACCTCGATTATCCACTACAAAGAGCTATCGTAGAGCCATTATCGCCAACAAATTCCAGCAAATCCACCACCTTCAAATTCACAAATTCCACCTTATAATAGTGTACATTGTCACCCGGGATAAACTAATACTTTAATATATTTTACTGAAAGTGAAAATACATTCCACACATTGAATAAATACCCATCAATATATAAAATAACCGGTGTTATGGATAGATCATTTAATAAACATATAATAAACACTAGAAGAAAATTTTGATAAAAACATTAAGTTAGGAATAGAGTTCCATTTGGGTTTGGCTATCTTGGTTACTGGACTATAGATATTGATATTTTGTGATATATGCATGTTATGAATGCTAAGTTATTAGAAAATATCATAAGAACAGCTATCAAGACGTTATCGAACATTCTATTTATCGCTTGGGTACTTTTGACACCTTTTAAGCCGAATGTATTTGATTCTAGAAATATATTATTTAACATTAGATAACATTAATTGAAAACATCATTCAAGGATATGTTAATACATGTCAAGTGTAATCACATAAATCATTTCATTATACATATAAAATAATTTTTTTAACAGAAATTACCTTATATCACTAATGAAATAATATGTGTACCATTGCAAATAGTCAAACATTGTTTTTTAAATACATTTAATAAATGATATTAATAATTACTTAGTAAACACGTAAACATATATAAAAATATATATATATATATATATAACATATGCTATATTATAGGTATTACTACGCATAATTAAGCAACGTATAATGAACGACACCGACGTGCGACGTACGTCGTACGTGGTATGAGACCTACTAACACCATAGCAAGTCTCAGCGAGGTAGGCGAACTTGTAGCGCATGTGCGACACGCCCACCATGATTAATTTCGGCAGACTACGCACGTACGCGCACATCTCGGTTACGCCCCCCTGAAAGTCCGGAAAAACTTCACCGTCTGCAAGTTTCGTGCCCGACACACCCTATGTTACGTGCGATGCGTGTTCATTACATTCCCATCAACCGGTACATTTTATTTCCTTTTATGTTTTGCAATAATGATGACATTTATTTATTAATAATGTGTATACACCATTTTTGTATATTATAGATATATGTCATAACAATTATTCAATTATTCATATTATTCGTTATATAACGATGCTATATATAAATACTATACCAGTATATATATATATATATATATATATATATATATATATATACTGGTATTGTATTTTTATATGTATTTTATATATAGCGTATTTCGCTATTTTAATATACATGGTTTTTTTAATATACAAACTCTTGTTTCTGAAGTTGTGTACCACTGTACTATATCCTGGGGTCGCATGTAGGGTAACATTGTATGTAGAAGTTGTGTGTAGATAGATGTCAAAGAGGGAGGAATAATATGGTGTATTCTCCTGGAATATTTATCACCGGCATCCAATCTGATCTGAATGAATTTAATGTAATATATATATATATATATATGTATATATAGATGTATATATATATATATATATATATATATAGATGTATATATATATATATATATATATATATATATATTAATGGCATGTATATTTTAAAGTATTTATATAATTTGAATTTATTTAAATATTATAAATTTAAAGTATTAAAATCAATATCTATTTAAATGTATCTATTAATCAAAAATATAATGGTTCATTTTCAAATTAACCATAAAATTATTTATATATCGTCTGCTAATTGGAGGACGTTTTCTGCTATATGCAGCAAAGTTGACATAGTTAACAAATATGTGTATCGAGACCCTTTCTTTGAAGTAAATTGGTTTACACCAAGCAATGTAGGTACCTGTAAATCGAAATTAAGTATAAGGTCAGTTCAATTATTGAATATAATCATTGTAAATTTATATTAACAATATAAATTTTGCTATATAAAGAAAAGTATATTGTTGATATGGTTAATATTATTTTAATCATACAGAAATTGAAACATCTTTTATATATGGAAATATATACAAAAATGTCAGAAGTAATATATATATATATATATATATATATATATTGGAGTTATATATATTTCACAACATTTAAACAAATAAAACTATGCGTATATAAATTAAAACAATTTAAAATATAAAAAATATAAATATATGTTTATTTTTACATACTATATGTATACTTTATACAAATTTGAAAAATTATTAAAAATAATGGCGAATTGAAATTAAATATATATGTTACATTTGTATTTTAAATTAAGTTACAATTCTCACAAATCATCTTAGAAATAATTGTGTAATTTAATGTAATATATGTAATTTATAATATTATTTTAAATGTGACCTAAGTTAAATGACTATTTTAATAATATTACGAATTGCATTATAAATTATAATTTGTATTATTAATAATTTTATTTTATTTAAGATGTCTTAATTAATGTACGGTCTATATGAAAATAAATTAGCTCATATAATATAATAATACTGCTGAATATGTTTAATACTGTAAATTTTACTTAATTTTAAGTATAGGATATGTATATGTATGTTATTTGATTAATTCATTCATATCTAATATAATGTATTTCATAGTATAATTATTTATTTAATTACAAAAATGTACTTAAATTTTTAATTAATCTAAATAAAAAAGATTCAGAAAATAATGTTAATTACTACGTATATTTGCAGTTGTATATAATATGCAGAGTAAATTTACATTGAAATTAATATTGCAATTCCTCATCTAGGATCTTGCACTTATGTCTAAATTCATCATAAATATACAGTTTAGGTGATACAAGTTATGATATGCTGGTTCCATATTAAATGTATTGCCATAAATTATAATATATATAGTTTCATTTATTGTAATATGAAATGTTATATATAATAAGTATTATAAATGTATCGTATTTAATAAATAATCAATAAATTAGGGATTTAAAGATATTCTTAATGATGTATAAATAATGAATACTATAATAATGTAGGCAAAAAGAGAGATATAATAATGTTATATGTTATTTAAGTTTTTTACTTTAGAATAAAGTAAAAACATATTTAATTTTCATTAAAAATATATTATGTTTATTTATTATTTAAATAATTAAATAAGAAAGTATAATAGTTAAATTATCTGGTTTCTTGGGATACCTAAGGAAACCATCCAGTTTATCTTAGTTTTTCGGTTATATAATGACAGTGATAATATATTTAATTTGTATTAAAAAATATTATATATTATTTCTTATTTAAAATTATTATATAAAATTGTATAATAGATAAATAATATAGATTAATGGGATATTATAAAAATGATACATTTAATAATATGCAATCATAATGTTAGCCCTACATATTTTCGTTGTTTGGAAATATTTATTAAAAAATTATTTAAAATTATTGTAAGTATTGTTATATTATATATCTAATTTATTCTATGTACATGTATATATATATATATATATATATATATATATATATATATATATATATATATGAGAAATGAATAATACTCACTAAACGTGAGTATAATTATATAATTATTCATAATATAATTGGTTCAAAATATAAATTAATGTAAAATAATTTCAAGATATATTTTATAAAATCATCTATAGAATATTTTTATAATATTATTATTTAATGAAAAATGAAAATACCTGGATTATTTAGGTATATATTATAAAATGTGATAGTTTGTATAATCCTTTATATATAAATCCAATTTCGATATTACTTCTTATTTGTAATTTACATTATAAATTTATTATAAAATTATTAAATCAAAAACACTGTACTCAAGTTTTAGTTTAAAATTTAGTTTTATGATGTATAAGAATAATAATTGTCAAGGATTTTGTGTGTTTTATTAGTTAAAACGCCTTATGTTGCAAATACACACAGCTCATTAAATAATGCATTTATAAGCAGGTGGATATGGTTCGTTACGGTGAACAAATGATGTTACAATATCAGATATAGCAAATATTCCAGTAAACAGAGTGATATAATATTTTATAAAATGATTAGATGTGCTTACAAAAATAAAAAATAATACAAAAGAAATTATACAATGCAAAAAATGAAATTACATTGATTTTTTAATGTAATAGGATATGTTGCCTCGCTCATGATGTTACCGTATGAATGTTATGGTATATTGTATAGAGTATACAATATATTTCTATTAAAGAATAAAAATATCAAATTTCATAAATTATATGTAATGTATTTTCAAAATTATATGTAACTGCAATTATATTGATTTCATCACACATATGATCATGCATTATAGTCATATGACTGATTTGGATTAAATAATTTAAATAATATGTATTTAACTTCGATACAATATGCTTTAATTTCATCAATAATAGAAACTTATATATAATAGATACATATATATTCTTATAGGTAATCACCTATTAATATCACCAAATATTCTAGGTTTTTTATATATCGTAATAATGTTTAATTATATTGACTGGTAATTCAATTGTTGAAATGTATTTTATAAAATAATTAAGTGACTTGTTTATTGGGTACATTGTTGTATATGGATAATATAAACCCATCGAATAAGTGAGGTTATTTAATATTTATATTTTATATTAATGTTATACATTTATTTTTTATATTCAAAAATGTATATCTAAAATTTATTATATTCAAATCTTAAAGTTATTTAGTATACGTATTCTCTATTGTTTACGAGTACAAATTCACTTAATAATATTACAAACAAGGATTTCATTTCAATACCATTGAAAAAATCCTGATACGGACAGTTATATTCTGATATAAAGCTGGATACTATAATTATTCCTGCCCCGCCTTGAGTAGGTGTTCCCCTTAGAGTTTCCTAAATAGGTTTGGAAATATCATAATTAGATATGATAAATTAATATAGCGATATTAATGATTATTAATATATAATTAAGATTACAGTACAAAAGTATCTATATAGAATACAAATATAATTAGACAAAATAGGCTGTAAATTAAATGAAATACGATACATTATAAATTAATTAACTATCCAATTAAGTAATATTATCATTTTATATATAAGTTATATCGAATGTAAAAACACAACTTAAAACTATTAAACTTAAACCATAGCGTTTTTAATATATGTATATATGTATAATGTATATAATTATTTATATACATGTTCATATTATTTATAGATTAATAATCTTAAAATAATTGTATTTCACCAAAAAAATTATTGTATAATTTGTTTTCTTTAATTCTTATTCTGTCATATAAATATTATAATTCTGAACAGAAATGTTATCGACTTTCTTAAGAACCTGTATTATTATAAATATGCCTTGTGCATTGGGAGTGGCATTGAGAATCGACGCAGAATAATCATAATTTGCAGGATCTTGATCTAAATGTTCAGTTCTCGAAGTTCTGTATCGATGTAACTGTCGAGCTTCATTAATTCCTACTCTCATGTATCCGGTTAGAAAGACGACCTTTAACCTTTACCATTTAATTAAGCTTATCAACTGGGTTTATTAATATAAATAATCATACAGAATAATATATTTATATATATTTTAATGAATATTAATTAGTATATACACAATTAAATTCATTATTTATAATTAAGCTATATATTAGCAATACATATAGGTTAAAAACGTGAACATAATTATTATATTTAATGTATGGAATACATTAAATTAATACAATTAATGTTTATATAACATAATTAGCTGGGTTGAATTTATAATATATTAGTTTTTTTATAGCAGCCGAAACTAATAATGATATTAATAATTTAATTGTCCTAAACAATTGTTTAAGTTAGTCATACATTTTAATAATAAGTTAACATTTAATATATTACCTATAATTAAGTATTATTCAAATAATTAAAATTAGATAATTATCATTATTTCAAATATACACTAATAGTATATATAAATAGTTTAACGACTGGGATTAATCTAATTAAATATAGAAAGATGCAGTTGTATAACATACATATTTAAAACAAAAGTTATTATTTTGTAAGTTTCCATTATTATTAATTGGTTATCAATTATTGATTGACTATATTTCTTTTTAAAGCACTGTTATAATACGTTACTATTAATATTCAATAGATATATTGAATAAAAAGACAAAATGACATATATGATAAAGTTACCAAGTTAAACAATAATTGAATTGTAGAACTATTAGTAAAATTTTCGCTTTGATAATAAATTAATGATAATAAATTAATGATAATAAATTAATGATAATAAATTAATGATAATAAATTAATGATAATAAATTAATGATAATAAATTAATGATAATAAATTAATGATAATAAATTAATGATAATAAATTAATGATAATAAATTAATGATAATAAATTAATGATAATAAATTAATGATAATAAATTAATGATAATAAATTAATGATAATAAATTAATGATATATAGAAGTTCTTGTAATAAAATATTCAGAGAAATATTATTCTTAAAAATGAATATTAATATTATTATTCATTCTTAATCCATTCTTAAGCACAGTTAGATTAATAAATAGTAGAATATCATTTGTATTGTTATGCTAACATAATCTTATACAGTGTTTAGTATAATATTCAAGACTTTATATCATAACATAGGATTATGATAGTTAATTATGTTGACTATACTAAACCAGTAGGATTGTATTAGGAGTCGTAATATTCAGTATGAATATTGTTAGTATATATCTGTTTAATATTTTCTCAATGTTAATATTTATTAAAACGTTCATATTTGTTAAAATCGGCATTCAGTGGTTAAAATAGAAGAGTATACATGACTAGGTCTGTAATTTGGCTATATTGCCTTTTTATTTGAGTTAATTGGTCAATTTGAACCAGTTATATGCAAACATAACTGGGCCAAATTAATAATTATTTTTGGTAATAAAATTGTTATTTAATTTAGTAATATATTGATCTACTAATTTAGTTTTAACTAATTATATATACAATTTATACAATTACGTTTTTCAGAAAAATATATTTTGTTTGCACGAATTTCAATAAATGATGATATATATCATTTGCGTGTTTCCTATAAATTAACACGTGGAAGTAATACATTAATATCGATGATGAATGTGTAGACATACTAAAAGGTATGATCTGTAATAAGGATACTTAGGCGTGCCCAGAATCTAGTTAACGTAATATGGAGATTAATTGAAATCGTTTGTTTATATATTTAGAGAACTATTCAAAGTATTTTTTTTAGTAAATTTCATACATTAGGGATAGTAATTAATAGATTATATTAATTTATAATATTTAATAACTTATTTCAATATATTCCGAATATATATATATATATATATATATATATATATATATATGCATACATGTTGCTATTCTATTTCTACTATGAATTATTCCCGATGATAGCTATCCCTAACATTACAGAAAAACCGAATATATCATAAAATTAAATCATATATGTCATTTTATATGATATAGTAATTTATGATAAATAAAGCTTCATACTTCTTAAACTATTATCATTCCTGACATATTCAGATACAGTTTTAGTATACTTATTTCAATTGCCATTAAACTCGCTTAGCAATCAAGTTAATTGCTTCATAAGCAAATAAAATTGCTATAAAATCCACTTTTTTTATAAAAATCTTTTTTTAATATTTATTATTTTAATTATTTTAATTTCCCTTTTTTACCGATTAATTATAGTCAAATATATATGAAGGTTTTTATAATATTTAACAAGGTATGCATTTATGAATTAATAAGACAATTATGATATTTAGTGTAATATGATTAGTTAGTATTTTCTCTTTAATATGTAAATATACTATACTTGAGTTTGATTAAGTTTTATTAATAAGTTAAACTAACTTATTATGTGTCGTTTCTTCTAGAATCTTTGTAGTTGGTCTATTTGTAGTATAATTCAGTAAATTCATGAATATTAGCAAACAACTTAAAAACAAAAATACTATTATATCATTTCTCATTATCGAAATCATTAAACTTTATAGATGACTTATCCTTCGTGTTCACGATTCGTGAAATTATATAACATGGACTACGATATATAAATACATGACACATATATGCTTCTTTATTTTATCTATATATAGATAAAAGTTATACTATAAGTATAATGTTACACTTTTATCCATTCAAATATTATAGAATTCAGATAAAGGTTAATAAATATCTCTCAAACTATACACACGCATTTTATTACATACACAGTATAATATATATATATATATATATATATATATATATATATATATATATATATTATATATACCCACATGCACACTCACACACATACACACGCACACACATACATATACATACCCACAACACAGACATACACAGACATACACACATATATATATATATTTGATGATGACTATGATCATTTATTAATACACAACTATTGGTAACATAGTTATTTTCGCAGTTGTAATATGGAATAATATAACACATACAAATTAAAATTCAATATATTTACATAGTATTAACAATTTCTAGATAATCTGATTTTAGGTAGAATCAATATGAAGCACATCAAACGAGCGACCACCAAATAGAACATTTTAAAACTTATAGCAGTAAGTTAGTTATTAAAGGCAGTTCCTAGTCATTGTATCAAGACTTTGTCGATATCATGATAATTCAGTAAGTTATTTAAGTATTTAGGCTGGTTGCTCAGTACAATTCAGTTAGTAATATCATGTAAACCGTTATTTATTTGATGTTATATTGACTTTATTGAATTTCGTACCGTTAGTTTTGTTATTGGTTGACTTAATCAGTTTATTAAATGGTTGAAGTAATTTTTGAGTTCAGTTAATTAATAGCGATGCTCATTAGTCTATTTGTGCAAAAAGTAAATCATTTGCCAGTAAATTTAATTTTGAATAATAAAAGTATTACTATTTATTAAATATAAAATGCTTAACAAAATGTACAAGGTCAATATAAACATAATTAAATTCAAATTCAATGACGTAAGAAAATAATATGTATATAATATATCAGATGACGTAAACAAATATATTGAGCAATCTGTGTATATGTGATGCATGCTCATGTGTGTAACGTTAATCAAAACTCATCATTTATTGAAAACTAACATGTATTCACAATTAGCCTGTTATCAACAAATGCTCAGTTATAAAAGTATCATATTACATAGTGAAACATCATTAAAGATTATCGTACCATACATATGCAAATCATCGACAATATTTTATTTTAATAATATCTAACGAATTTTAAGCTAAATTATTTATATATTAAAAATACACCACATGGTACTCACTAATCCCATCTATTATTTATATAGTAATAATATATTGTTTAATTATTATACTATCTATGGAATAATTTAATATACATAAACATATTTTGAATTAAACAAATTTATATGTAAATAATTAATAATTGTAGCTAATAATTATATTTCATTATTATACTTTACTATTTGTATCCATAATACCTCCTCCCAAATTTCAGATTAATAAATGTAAGATCAACTATTACAATTGAACTTAAATACGAATTTCTATCTTATTAATGGTCTCCACTATGACCTACTTTCTTCTGCGATGGTTTATTATCTTTATTACTCGATTTAGGATTATTTTGTACATTTGTGGTGTCAGCAGTTTTTTTACAGATTTTTTGAGTGATCGCATGCGATTCCGTTATAGAACCGACTTTAGCACCTGAAGTAGTTTTAGACAGGTCGATATCAAGCTTGATGTCCGCTAGACTAGTCGTAATGTCTTTACTATCCGTCACCTGTTTGTTAGGCTTAGGAGTATCTTCGTGCTTAGGTTTACTGATTTGTTCCTGTACCGACGGTTCTACATTATTCTTAACGCGTACACTCATAGGAGTCGAGATAGGTACTTGAGTAACAATTGGAGTTGTGACGATTCCGACCGGAGTGGTATCTGGTGTGGATTCGCAGTCGTTCAATTCATTCTTCTTCATTACGTCGTAGTCACGTAGAAACTTCTCGACGTCGGAGTGGTGGAAACGAATGGCGTCGTGGAGAGGAGTGTGGTTCCACCTAGTGGTTCGGCATCGTGTTAGGGTAAACATAGATGATTAATATAGGGGTTCATGTGAATATATTAGTGAAATCGCTGATTAGATGGGGAAATTACGAATACATATGTATCATTACAACGTCACTAATATAATAAAATGATATACGTAATAATAGAATGAAGTTAATAATTTGATCTCTAAAATGATTCAAGGTAATTATGTAAATTATAAATAATAAAATGCAATATTTATAATAACGTGTAATTATATAATATGCTTTTGGTGTCAAATCAATATCCACATTAAATTGAAACTCCATTTTACATCTTAATGCTATTGTACAGCTTACCTGTCAACGGAATCATGAGGAACATTGCACTTCTCAAGTAAGAACATAACGGTGCTGAGATGACCTTCAGCCGATGCTAAGTGAAGTGCCGTCCGTCCGTCGTAATCGGACATGCCCATGTCTGTCCCGAACAATGCCATGCTGGATTAAAGGTTAAAGATCGAGTTAAATTGTATACGGTAATACTAAGGTGAATATAGATATATTCATATTCATTGTTACCCCTATAAATTGAAGATTTATTTACATATGAGATAAATTTAGAGATTGTATTTAACTTATTTTAACAAAATTATATCTGTATTAGTATTCGTAAAGTTATATATTTGTTATATGTCACATAAAATTATTCCACTTTACATCGCTACATGTTACGTCACCAACGTCTTCAGTGTGTATGTAACGTCACCGCTGGATGCTGCGTACAGTAGTTTCATTACGTCATGCGTACGGCGGTCAAGAGATGTTCGTCGAGGGTCTATTTTACATGCATGTTGCTTATCGGTATCATAGTGGTGCAGGGAAAATGTGTTCACAAGATCCTAAGGAGTAAGAGAATGATATGATGAAGAATTAGTTAGTATAGTTGTGAAGAGACAAATGTAGAGAGGGCAAGTGATGCTAAGATGTTATGTAGTGTGATATTGTGACATGGCGATATTAAGGAAGGGTCGAGGATAAATAGAAGGGTTTATATCAATTTATCAATTTATAATGGTTTGGACATTTTCCAATTTATTTAATTTATATCTGGAAGTTGTATTAATATTAGAAGAACTTAGATGTAAATTAATGTAAGAACTTTCTAGATAAGTTTACATTTCAATGCGCTAGTGGGGTTTATGGGAATAAACTTGTATTTTAAGTTGGAATATATTGGTAGAACTTTGATTATGGACGAGTGAGAATAAATGCAATATAATCAATACTTTATAGTATAATGGATTACTAAAGATCCTAGAGGAAATGTGTTTGGAAATGTTCTAAAATCATTTTATCCCAGGAACCATTCGGGTCATTTTAGTTTTTTGTTATATAATATAAGTGAATATATTTTATTTACATTTAAAATACATTATATATAATACAATTTGGAAATAAGGTACATTATTTCGTTATAAGCTATAGTATATTCGGTAACATTTCAAGGAATATATTCACTAACATATATTCACTTAGAAGACATTTTAGAATTGAGATGTTTAATGCACAGTATATTTAATACATAGTATATGACAATAATAATAAATAGTCAATGGCTGAGAATTTATTGAATCAAAAATTCGGATTGTTCTAGAACAAGTTCAGTAATTAGGTATTTTAATAATCTAAACTGACGAAATGTTTTCATTTATATTTCGATGAAACATTATAATTATAGATTCCAGATTGATTTAAAATAGTTATAGAAATAGTATTTTATATTGTATATTATATATTATCAATACACCTTATATTTGGGTATTTGGGTATTTAATATTATAGATCAGTTAAGACAAATAATCAAATATTGATCGTATTTTTAAACAATCAAGTTTTTAAATTTTAATATATATCTATATGATTGTCATGTTGATATTTATCTGATTTAACATCATTTATTATATTTAACATCTAGATCATCATCTTATGGAGTTTTATTTCATTCGGAGTAATGGAAAATATTCATGATATATATATATTTTTAAGTAAGATTAAGCTTCAACAAATTTATAAATATTTTATATACCCTTATGATATATATTTAAAGCAATATATTATATAGTAGAAAAGAGCGATACATGAAATAGATAAAAGAAGTTAAAAGAAAAATATGAATAATAATAACACAACTTTCTCTACATGAAGTTGGTTGTCTTATTTGTACGTATAGATATTCACAAGATAGGTATAAAAATTAAGGTATTTAGAAAATAGTATTAAAAATAATAAAGTTTAATAATATAAGTATAATTACATCTTTAATATCCGAATATCATTGTTACAAAATGCAAAGTTGTTATGTGTAAATTGTACATATGATAATTATACCTATATATACCTATAGTGTCTCTCTCTCTCGCTCCCTCTACCTCACCCTCTCCCTCGCTACCTCCCTCCCTGACTCTATCCCTCTCCCTCCATGTCCGTGTCCCTGTCCCTCTCCCTCTCCATCTCCACCTCCTTCCCCTCTCTCCTTCCCTCTCCCTCCCTCTCCCTCCCTCTCCCACCCTATATCTCCCTATCTCTCTCCCTTCCTCTACCTTTCCCCTCCCCTCCCCCTCCCCCTCCCCATCCCTCCCTCTCCCTCTCCCTCTTCCTCTCCCTCTCCCTCTCCCTCTACCTCTCCCTCTCCCTCTCCCTCTCCCTCTCCCTCTCCCTCTCCCTCTCCCTCTCCCTCTCCCTATCCCTCTCTCTCCCTATATATGCCTCTAAATATACCATTATATATTTATATGTATATATCTCTATATATAACTCTATAGTAACTAGGTAATGACTAACACTGCAGAATTGGATGCCACGACAGCTGTTTCCGTTATCGTCTAGGGGTGGTGACCACATACAGATACCCATAACGTTGGGCACTACTAGTAATACGGCTCCAGATACGCCAGACTTGCTAGGCAGGCCCACCTATAAGTAAAGAGTTCAATACGAAGGAACTTAAACGACATCTCATATTTCGTAACGGTATATAAAATATGTAGTTATATTGATATAGAAACAAATTAAATATTAATTATTATAATTTAGAATTATTTCATAATTCGTATAAGATGTTGATATGTTTGGAGGGTGGAAAGCTCACAAGAATGATATAGTAATGAGAAAAGGGTATTGGGAGGTGACCTTGAATGCGAACTCCCCGGAATAATTATACATTCCACACGAGTGCATCAGAGAGAGAGTATTTCGAACTGCCTGCGCAGAGACGATCTGTTCATCGGTAATAGGACAGATACCACCGTTAGCTAATGTAGCAGCCATCACACTAGCGGTCTCACAAGTAACTTCCATAGAGCAGAGCTAACGGGGGAGCGGGATAGATAGAGAAGGAGGGAG
>OZ038314.1:28134986-28156193 GCA_964035775.1 Osedax frankpressi
AATAGTGTATGCAATAGTATATGCAATAGTGTATGCAATAGTGTATGTAATAGTGTATACAATAGTGGATGCAATAGTGTATGCAATAGTTTATGCAAAATTATATGCAATAGTGTATTAAATAATGTATGCAATAGTGTATACAATAGTGTATGCAATAGTGTATGCAATAGTGTATGCAATAGTGTATGCAATAGTGTATGCAATAGTATATGCAATAGTGTATTAAATAACGTATGCAATAGTATATACAATAGTATATGCAATAGTGTATGCAATAGTGCATGCAATAATGTATGCAATAGTGTATGCAATAGTGTATGCAATAGTGTATGCAATAGTGCATGTAATAGTTTATGCAATAGGTTATGAAATAGTGTATGGAATAGAGTTTGCAATAGTGTATACAATAATGTATATAATAGTGTATTAATTAATCTATACAATAGTGCATGCATTAGTGTACGTAATAACGTATGCATTAGTTTATGCAATAGTGTATACAATAGTGTATTTCGAAGGCGTACTATATTAATATTAAATATAGATGTGGGGCAGCTGTTAGGATGATAATGTAAAAGGTAAAACAAAGTGTTATAATACAATATTACTATTATGCATATAAGTTATTGGTGGTTAAGAGATGATGCACCTAGTTAGTAACTAATGTCTAAGGCATGCCTTATGATAAGATAAACATATACTATGTGTAATCTAAATCTCCCAGTATGTCATGCCTTATAAGGTAATGATAAGATAAACATATACTATGTGTAATATAAATCTCCCAGTATGTCATGCCTTACAAAATAATAATAAGATACGCATATACTATATGCATGTTTAAGAACACTTTACAGGAAAGTAACTTTGCAAGAAAATGGCTTTAATACATAATGCTAATACGTAATTCTAATAAGTAATTTTAATAAATAATTCTAATAAGTAATTCTAATAAGTAATTCTAATAAGTAATTCTAATAAGTAATTCTAATAAGTAATTCTAATAAGTAATTCTAATAAGTAATTCTAATAAGTAATTCTAATAAGTAATTCTAATAAGTAATTCTAATAAGTAATTCTAATAAGTAATTCTAATAAGTAATTCTAATAAGTAATTCTAATAAGTAATTCTAATAAGTAATTCTAATAAGTAATTCTAATAAGTAATTCTAATAAGTAATTCTAATAAGTAATTCTAATAAGTAATTCTAATAAGTAATTCTAATAAGTAATTCTAATAAGTAATTCTAATAAGTAATTCTAATAAGTAATTCTAATAAGTAATTCTAATAAGTAATTCTAATAAGTAATTCTAATAAGTAATTCTAATAAGTAATTCTAATAAGTAATTCTAATAAGTAATTCTAATAAGTAATTCTAATAAGTAATTCTAATAAGTAATTCTAATAAGTAATTCTAATAAGTAATTCTAATAAGTAATTCTAATAAGTAATTCTAATAAGTAATTCTAATAAGTAATTCTAATAAGTAATTCTAATAAGTAATTCTAATAAGTAATTCTAATAAGTAATTCTAATAAGTAATTCTAATAAGTAATCTATAATTCTACAGTATAACCATAATTTATATATTAACTATATTTAAGATAGTATATATTTAATAAACAATAAGTTTAACAATTAAATTTAGGAAAATCAGTTTTACTTTTTTAGATAATTAACTTTCAATATTTATATTTTATGCACTTTCAGAATTGATAATTGACTAATCGAACTAATGTATTAAATATTTAGCCGCTAATTAGTTGGTACTACGTGAAAATAGACTATTGTATTCCATAGTTTTATAACTATTATCTATTAATAAATAATAAGTATGTAATTAGTATACAAAAATATATACGCTAATATCATTATATATAGAATATTTTCATTATGTATTCCAAGGAATGATTCTAGACTTATGATTCATAGAGTACATCGTTATACAACAACATGTGCACATTTATCTATAAGTACCAAAAGCAAATATATATATATATATAGTTGTTTCTCTAATATACTAATACCATAGAAAGCTATAGGGGATCTGATATTATAAAATAAATGTATATATAACATAAATGTCTATATTCAAGACGCAAGGCATTACGAACGCAATCGATAAATGACGAAAAGGATCTCAAATAAATGTATTGCCCGTTACTATAGTGAGATATGCTGCGATATCAATAGCAATGAAACTTCTACTGGTACTGGGATAATGCAATTGTAGGATATCGTGTCCCATTCAATACATCACCAATGATCACGGAAATCAAACCTAGAATTGATGTTCCTAGTTCTAGAAGTATTATTCTATATATTACATAATCTATAATATTATATTAGGAATGTTATATATATTATTTTATATTTCACGATTTTGTTTTCTCAATTTATAGATTAACTACTTACTGTGGTATTAATATATGTACATATGCCTATCAATATATATATATACATATATATATATATATATATATATATATATATATATATATTATCTGTTATCTGTTATCTCTCCATCTATCATTTCATGATATTATTTACGATATTAGTGTAAATGTATAATTATATAATATACACTTATAGGCATACCATCTATTATACCGGATAAGTAATGTGATTTGGAATATTTCATGATAATTAGATTACTAGCATTACGATATAAAGAAATTAACAACCACAAGATTATAATACATTTATTATATAATACAGTTTATATTCTACACGAATTTAACTTATACTGTATGACGTCAACTTTAAGTAATATATTTAATGAAGCACATTGTATAGTGAAAACTGTACACTGTACACTGTACTATGTACAGTATACAGTGACACTGTACTATGTACAGAGTACAGTGTACACTATGTCTATATCTTATTTGCTATTGCTTATGGAGTTAAGCCTATAACTTATTTGCTATTGCTTATGGAGTTAAGCCTATACCTTATTTGCTATTGTTTATTGAGTATAGCCTATATCTTATTTGCTATTGTTTATTGAGTATAGCCTATACCTTATTTGCTATTGTTTATTGAGTATAGCCTATATCTTATTTGCTATTGTTTATGGAGTATAGCCTATATCTTATTTGCTATTGTTTATGGAGTATAGCCTATATCTTATTTTCTATTGTTTATGGAGTATAGCCTATACCTTATTTGCTATTGTTTATTGAGTATAGCCTATATCTTATTTGCTATTGTTTATGGAGTATAGCCTATATCTTATTTGCTATTGTTTATGGAGTATAGCCTATATCTTATTTGCTATTGTTTATGGAGTATAGCCTATACCTTATTTGCTATTGTTTATTGAGTATAGCCTATATCTTATTTGCTATTGTTTATGGAGTATAGCCTATACCTTATTTGCTATTGCTTATGGAGTTAAGCCTATATCTTATTTGCTATTGCTTATGGAGTTAAGCCTATATCTTATTTGCTATTGTTTATGGAGTATAGCCTATATCTTATTTGCTATTGTTTATGGAGTATAGCCTATACCTTATTTGCTATTGTTTATTGAGTATAGCCTATATCTTATTTGCTATTGTTTATGGAGTATAGCCTATACCTTATTTGCTATTGCTTATGGAGTTAAGCCTATATCTTATTTGCTATTGCTTATGGAGTTAAGCCTATATCTTATTTGCTATTGTTTATGGAGTATAGCCTATACTTTATTTTCTATTGTTTATTGAGTATAGCCTATACCTTATTTGCTATTGCTTATGGAGTTAAGCCTATATCTTATTTGCTATTGTTTATGGAGTATAGCCTATACTTTATTTTCTATTGTTTATTGAGTATAGCCTATATCTTATTTGCTATTGCTTATGGAGTTAAGCCTATACCTTATTTGCTATTGTTTATTGAGTATAGCCTATACCTTATTTGCTATTGCTTATGGAGTATAGCCTATATCTTATTTGCTATTGTTTATGGAGTATAGCCTATACCTTATTTGCTATTGTTTATTGAGTATAGCCTATACTTTATTTTCTATTGTTTATTGAGTATAGCCTATACCTTATTTGCTATTGTTTATGGAGTATAGCCTATACCTTATTTGCTATTGCTTATGGAGTGTATTGTATGCCGGATTGTGTAAGTTAATCGTTACCTGTAAAGTATATATACGAGGTATTACGAGGTATTACGAGGTATTACGAGGTATTACGAGGTATTACGAGGTATTACGAGGTATTACGAGGTATTACGAGGTATTACGAGGTATTACGAGGTACTACGAGGTACTACGAGGTACTACGTATATCATATGTCGTGTGAGGTAATGCCATCGTATGTATTACGTACGCCGTATGGTCAAAAGTACATTGCGTATGCTATGCGATGAATGTTACGTACATAGCCTATATAATATATAATACTTATATAATGTGAATTCGAAGGTTGCTTTTGATAAATACAAAAAAGATTATTTGATCACATATCGAATATTAGTAAAGCATTTTATGTTCGGGAGATACGGAGGTCTTTTTCACTGCGGTCAAGTAAAATGTAGTACTTATATGATAATAATGGTTGCATTGTACATCAATAGCGAGTTATCTATTGAGTTACATGATTATAATACATCATAAGCACCCAATATACTATAATATATACAGTACAATGCACATTTTACATTATATACTATATTCATAATACATGTATTATTAGATTCCATAGATAATATTTATATTATAATGTATAAGCATTTAAATAACAAAAATACAATTGTAATTCATTCTTCCTAGATAAAATAGAAAACAATTAAACTAACAAAAACTATTAAACTATTAAACTATTAAATTATAATGTAGTTTAGTTACATATAACAATGCAGATTATGGCATACGAAGTTAATATTAAATCTGTAATACATTTACTACATTATATTGATATGTGTGTGTATGTATGTGCGCTGGTATGTGTGTGTATATTTGTATATATGTGTGTGTACGTGTGTATATGTATATATGTGTGTGTATATGTGTGTGTATGTGTGTATATGTATGTATGTGTGTGTATATGTATGTATGTGTGTGTATATATGTATGTATGTGTGTATATGTATGTATGTATATGTATGTGTGTGTGTATGTGTATATATGTATGTATGTGTGTGTATATGTATGTATGTATGTATAGGTATGTATTTATATGTTTGCACGTGTATGCGTGTGTGTATGTGTGTAATTTTTTAACTCACGTATAAAATATATTATTTTCGTTAATACTGTCAATAATATATGCAAAATACTTCAAGACAATAATGTAAACACAACACAACTAGAAACAAAAGAAGATGCGGGATCGCAACTATTAAACTGTATACTGACCAGTATGCGGACATAACGAGCGGACTGTCACCTGTCAGAAGATGTACATGTGTCAGTTACGAAATCATGTGATTATCGGATGGTTTATCGTCACCGGGGAGCTGGTCTATTGCGGTGTCGGATTTAACGATACTCAGATGAGTATACTCCAATCCCTACAGTTATAGATAGATAGCTGGATATCCAGGCAATTATAACGTGTACATATACTGATAACTTCGCCGTGAGACAAATGCGCGTATCAAACTGAATACGTATTTTTTCTAATCGAAACCTAACTGTGTGTGGGCGTGGTTTCTCGGCATCTCCTTGTCCCAGCGTTGACTGGCCCTAGTAAATGCCAGTCGCCGAATGCGTATGTACGTATAGGCTTCTTATTCAATTTTGTTGGTGAGAGGTAATACGATTTTTTAAAGTATTTATTTCCAAAAGCAGACGGTTTTTATTAAAAACCTTATTATTACGACGCACGCAATACGTGCGCTTATCTCGAAAATACGCACCGCAAAAGAACTACATGCATTTGTGCGTGTGATATCGAATGCGGGCGTTTCAACCAGACTGCAGAGAATTCAACGATAATCGATAATTACTAGTTCCTAACAATATATGTATTCATTTTGATTAACAACTAATGATTAATTTCATACACTAACATAGAGCGCCGTATAGTAATAATTCAATATCATATAGTTCATATTTTCTTTTTTAAATATCCTACTGATGATGCAAAATATTCAAGATTGTACAATAATCACAATATATATATTTTTTAATTATTTAAACATTTATTATCTAATTTACAAATTTTTACTTATAAAAATAAACGATATAGTATAATTTATTTAATAAATAAACTATTTTCTAATAATAAATATATTACTATATAAGAATATATTACTATATTACTATATACGATAATATTATACTTATATATAATTTATAAATACTCATAATAATATCTTATACTATACATTGAATATGTATAATATATATTATAACTATTTAATATATATTATAATAACTCTGAACAAATGTTTACATCAACAATATATCATGATCGTTATGGTGATATAAACGCAAATCTCTAAACCCATTTACTAACAACAATCAACATGTACAATGTGCATTGCACAACCAAGCATTACTTGAACACACTGGCATACCTCACGTCATAACCTTGTACTACATTATACACAAGTTCAAATCATCTTTACGATGTCGTGGCACTAAATTCAACAATGTTATCTGTTATATATAGATATAATTATATATAATTATATATATATATATATATATATATATATATATATATATATATATTTATATTTATATATAATATATTTATATATATATATATATAATTATATATAATTATATCTATATATATATTTATATATATATATATATTTATATATAATAAAATTATATTTAATATATGTTATTGATGACACGCCTACACTCTAACAGTAAACCCATATCGCCGATGACACGCCCAATGGGCGTAGCTTACTTTTTTTTTTTACTACTACGCCATAGTTAGCTCTAGGCATTAGCACCCCTCGACACTCTTGTTTAATTGCGTATAAAAAGCAACTATCGTTTTCAGACGACATCTCATTTTGCCGACTATAGTATATATACCGGTAGCTCACGCCATGCCCGTGGCCAAAACCACACTTCCTGTTTCGAGACCACGCCCCATTCACTAACTTCCGTTCATAAGTGTCGGTGACCTTGCGCGTGAACAGTTCGCTGGAGACTTCTCCCGGGAGCACATAACTGACTCTCCGGAAACGCTGAGTATTCTCTTGCGGTAACAATAGGGGGCTCAACGGATCGCTACTGCTACCTTGGCTGGACACTCCGCTGGTCGATTGATCTTCGGGCGACTGACGGAGAGAAGGCGATGAGTTTAATAACGGTATCCATTTTAAACCCGCTGATTATAAAATATCGAATGATTATCTAACGAATACATCCATGTTTTTATTTACTATCAATGTTATAATAGCTACATATACCATGTATATGGGATGGCAGAACATTGTTGCGGGCAATCCCCATGTCAGATAATGAATACAAAATATTTGTTATTTTAAAATTAATTCATAATTAATTCGCTTTCAATACTAATAATTGAGATGGAATTTAACAAAATTTGCTTATTCGAGCTTTATCTATATAAAAATAACTAATAGATGATATTGTTATATTGCAAACCGTGTACTATTGTTAGTATATATATATATATTCAGTATAGTAAGTACATTCTAATATATAAGTATCACTCTAAAGGATGATTAATGTCACAATTAATTGAGTTAAGTTTAAAAGTAAATAGTTATTTTGAAGTTTAAAGAATAAACAAATGTAACAATTGAGAATAAAAAAATACTACAAAGAATGTTAAGCATTGATAGACCATTGTCATTGGAGAAATCCTTAAAATCTAAGTATTCAATAGATAGCTTAAGAACATAACAATGTTACGTGATTCGCATAAAAGAACTAAGATTTCAATAAATATATCATATAACGTATTGCAATAAACTTGGTCGCTTTAATCATTTAAATAATCTTCTCGAGAAAATTCCTAGCAAACAATCCAGGTAATTTCGTTTTTTGCATTGCATAATTTCTTTTATATTATTTTATATTTTTGTGAACACATAAAAGTATTTTATAAAACTATTACGTCACTCTGTTAGCTGGGTTGTTCTCAGAATGCTTGAAGTTTACTAGTCTAATTTCAAAATTATAAAGTAACTTATTATATGACTATATATTATATAATAGTATCATAATTTACATACCAGTAGTGACGTAATTTATATTTTAAATTGTTAAAATACCAATGTATTATTTCAATAGAAATAAATGTATATTTTAGTGTTTATAAAAAAATAGAATCAACTATATTACTAGCAAACAATTTATTTGAATGCATTGCATAATATATTTGATATTATTTAATGCGATATATTTTTTACTTTTGTTAGCACGATTGTATTATTTTACATAACTCTTAAATTATAGTATTTTCTCACCGGGAATACAAATTAATATAAGACTTTTATAAAATTACCTGTTATAAGTATCGTATACTATTTATTATATATACTATATTCTGAAATGCACAAACGATATTGTTATATATAGATTCTATATTTATAGTTTATATATACATACATAACTATATATATATATATATATATATATATATATATATATATATATATATATATATATATATATGTATATATATATTACACAAGGAATCATATATTCCATTTTAGTAAAATATTATAATATACATATTATATAATTATATAACAATGTAGGTAAATAAAAATAGCTTTACATTTAGAAAATGTTTATTAAAACGCTTTAATATACGTTTCCATGTTATATTATCAAGGTCATTTCATGTTTTGCATTGCATAATTTCTTTTATAGTATTCTATGTTTGCAATGTACGAAATGATTATATAAAACTATTACATAACTCTGTTTTCTAGGAATTAAATAGCTTGAGTAAATATTGTTATAAAATAATTGTGTGTATTGTAAACATTATTAATTACTATAAAAGAAATTGCGCAATGAAAAAATCAAATATAAAACAAGGTCATTTTTTTTTATACGATAAAAAGAAAATCTATTTTATTTGAATTAAATATATTATATTATTTTTTGTTTAAAATAAATAAGAATGTAAAATTATGTAAAAACATCTGGTTTCTTGGGATATTATAAAATTATTTTAAATGACATTTATCTTCATATTATTATAAAATAAAATATTTATAACATTGGACTAATAAAACACGGCAACCATAATATTACAATAGTATTATAAAGTCCTTTAACGTGTTATACACATTAATAAGTAATATAAAAGAAATTATGCAATGAAAAATATAAATAACAAGGATGGTTTGCCTGAAGGTTTCTATCCATAAAACATAGTGATGTAATAATTGTATACATACAAAAATAAAAAATAATTATATTAATTTATAATTAAAAATAAAGTTATAATTCTAAAAGTGAAATGACCTGGATTGTTTGCTGGGAACAAATGATTTTTCAAAACTATTACATCACTCTTTTTACCGGCATTACCTCATAATATTTTAGAGAGTTTTGTACATAAAATATATGATAGTCACACTGTATCTAGATATACACACCTATATCTAGATATAATATAAAATATTATGATTTTTGTTGCTGAAAAATAGAAATTTATATATAAAGGTTAATAACATATATATTCATAATTTACAACCATGCAGTAGCAACCCTTGTAATATAAAATAATATATATATATATATATATATATATATATATATATATATTGACATGCAATGCATTCTATATGCTTATAACTATACTTATGAATTTCTACTTTTAAAAAGTTTAATCCAAATTAAATAATACCATTGAAAGATACTGAATTATGAATTAACCTGGTGTGTTTTAAAATAATCTTCCATTTTAAATCTCAAATATTCCTCCCTCCCAACACCATTATATAGGTGTTCAATATACTAACAAACACGCCCACTTTTAAATATCCATTGTACTGGGGAGTATCCATGGTCTTCGACGATGATCGATATTCCTGCACGAGATGGCAAGACAATGGTCAACGTATAACACCGCCCATCGTTATACGAAGACACGCCTACCTTCATTACTAGGTTTACGCCTACCAACCCGCTCGACCACGCCCACCTATGATAGCATGTAGATAAATCACCCACGATTCTCAATAAACAAGTAAATCACAGAAATTATTTAAACAACTGGCTACCCTCTAATGACGTCTAATAAAAGGGTAATAACAGCCAGATTAACGTCTAATGTACATATTCGTATATATGCACTCTACAAAATGACGGCCACTAGACGTCGCCCAGGTTATAGTACGCGCATATGTGCATGTAGTTAGTGAACCATTACCATGGTTACCATGGTAATGGCAGGTGTACTAAATATATGACGCTAAGCTTATTGACATGGTTAATATACACGGCATTGTAGATTTAACTCTATAATGAGATACTATACAGCGTACAGAGTACAGCGTACAGCGTACAGAGTACAGCGTACATAGTACAGCGTACAGAGTACAGCGTACAGAGTACAGCGTACAGAGTACAGCGTACAGAGTACAGCGTACAGAGTACAGCGTACAGAGTACAGCGTACAGAGTACAGCGTACATAGTACAGTGTACATATTACAGCGTATATAGTACAGCGTACATAGTACAGCGTACATAGTACAGTGTACATAGTACAGTGTACATAGTACAGTGTACATAGTATAGCGTACATAGTACAGCGTACATAGTACAGCGTACATAGTACAGCGTACATAGTACAGCGTACATATTACAGCGTATATAGTACAGCGTACATAGTACAGCGTACATAGTACAGCGTACATAGTACAGCGTACATAGTACAGCGTACATAGTACAGCGTACATAGTACAGCGTACATAGTACAGCGTACATAGTACAGCGTACATAGTACAGCGTACATAGTACAGCGTACATAGTACAGCGTACATAGTACAGCGTACATAGTACAGCGTACAGAGTACAGCGTACATAGTACAGCGTATATAGTACAGCGTACATAGTACAGCGTACATAGTACAGCGTACATAGTACAGCGTACATAGTACAGCGTACATAGTACAGCGTACATAGTACAGCGTACATAGTACAGCGTACATAGTACAGCGTACATAGTACAGCGTACATAGTACAGCGTACATAGTACAGCGTACATAGTACAGCGTACATAGTACAGCGTACATAGTACAGCGTACATAGTACAGCGTACATAGTACAGCGTACATAGTACAGCGTACATAGTACAGCGTACATAGTACAGCGTACATAGTACAGCGTACATAGTACAGCGTACATAGTACAGCGTACATAGTACAGCGTACATAGTACAGCGTACATAGTACAGCGTACATAGTACAGCGTACATAGTACAGCGTACATAGTACAGCGTACATAGTACAGCGTACATAGTACAGCGTACATAGTACAGCGTACATAGTACAGCGTACATAGTACAGCGTACATAGTACAGCGTACATAGTACAGCGTACATAGTACAGCGTACATAGTACAGCGTACATAGTACAGCGTACATAGTACAGCGTACATAGTACAGCGTACATAGTACAGCGTACATAGTACAGCGTACATAGTACAGCGTACATAGTACAGCGTACATAGTACAGCGTACATAGTACAGCGTACATAGTACAGCGTACATAGTACAGCGTACATAGTACAGCGTACATAGTACAGCGTACATAGTACAGCGTACATAGTACAGCGTACATAGTACAGCGTACATAGTACAGCGTACATAGTACAGCGTACATAGTACAGCGTACATAGTACAGCGTACATAGTACAGCGTACATAGTACAGCGTACATAGTACAGCGTACATAGTACAGCGTACATAGTACAGCGTACATAGTACAGCGTACATAGTACAGCGTACATAGTACAGCGTACATAGTACAGCGTACATAGTACAGCGTACATAGTACAGCGTACATAGTACAGCGTACATAGTACAGCGTACATAGTACAGCGTACATAGTACAGCGTACATAGTACAGTGTACATAGTACAGTGTACATAGTACAGTGTACATAGTACAGTGTACATAGTACAGTGTACATAGTACACTGTACATAGTACACTGTACATAGTACAGTGTACATAGTACAGTGTACATAGTACACTGTACATAGTACAGTGTACATAGTACAGTGTACATAGTACAGTGTACATAGTACAGTGTACATAGTACAGTGTACATAGTACAGTGTACATAGTACAGTGTACATAGTACAGTGTACATAGTACAGTGTACATAGTACAGTGTACATAGTACAGTGTACATAGTACAGTGTACATAGTACAGTGTACATAGTACAGTGTACATAGTACAGTGTACATAGTACAATATACATAGTACAGAGTACAGTGTACAGAGTACAGTGTACAGAGTACAGTGTACAGTGTACAGAGTACAGTGTACAGAGTACAGTGTACAGAGTACAGTGTACAGAGTACAGTGTACAGAGTACAGTGTACAGAGTACAGTGTACAGAGTACAGTGTACAGAGTACAGTGTACAGAGTACAGTGTACAGAGTACAGTGTACAGAGTACAGAGTACAGTGTACATAGTATAGTGTACAGTGTACAGTGTACATAGTATAGTGTACAGTGTACAGAGTACATTATACATAGTACAGCGTACAGAGTACATTATACATAGTACAGCGTACATAGTACAGCGTACATAGTACAGCGTACATAGTACAGCGTACATAGTACAGCGTACATAGTACAGCGTACATAGTACAGCGTACATAGTACAGCGTACATAGTACAGCGTACATAGTACAGCGTACATAGTACAGCGTACATAGTACTGCGTACATAGTACAGCGTACATAGTACAGCGTACATAGTACAGCGTACATAGTACAGCGTACATAGTACAGCGTACATAGTACAGCGTACATAGTACAGCGTACATAGTACAGCGTACATAGTACAGCGTACATAGTACAGCGTACATAGTACAGCGTACATAGTACAGCGTACATAGTACAGCGTACATAGTACAGCGTACATAGTACAGCGTACATAGTACAGCGTACATAGTACAGCGTACATAGTACAGCGTACATAGTACAGCGTACATAGTACAGCGTACATAGTACAGCGTACATAGTACAGCGTACATAGTACAGCGTACAGAGTACAGCGTACAGAGTACAGCGTACAGAGTACAGCGTACAGAGTACAGCGTACAGAGTACAGCGTACAGAGTACAGCGTACAGAGTACAGCGTACAGAGTACAGCGTACAGAGTACAGCGTACAGAGTACAGCGTACAGAGTACAGCGTACAGAGTACAGCGTACAGAGTACAGCGTACAGAGTACAGCGTACAGAGTACAGCGTACAGAGTACAGCGTACAGAGTACAGCGTACAGAGTACAGCGTACAGAGTACAGCGTACAGAGTACAGCGTACAGAGTACAGCGTACAGAGTACAGCGTACAGAGTACAGCGTACAGAGTACAGCGTACAGAGTACAGCGTACAGAGTACAGCGTACAGAGTACAGCGTACAGAGTACAGCGTACAGAGTACAGCGTACAGAGTACAGCGTACAGAGTACAGTGTACAGAGTACAGCGTACAGAGTACAGTGTACAGAGTACAGTGTACAGAGTACAGTGTACAGAGTACAGTGTACAGAGTACAGTGTACAGAGTACAGTGTACAGAGTACAGTGTACAGAGTACAGTGTACAGAGTACAGTGTACAGAGTACAGTGTACAGAGTACAGTGTACAGAGTACAGTGTACAGAGTACAGTGTACAGAGTACAGTGTACAGAGTACAGTGTACAGAGTACAGTGTACAGAGTACAGTGTACAGAGTACAGTGTACAATGTACAGTGTACAATGTACAGTGTACAGAGTACAGTGTACAGAGTACAGCGTACAGAGTACAGTGTACAGAGTACAGCGTACAGAGTACAGTGTACAGAGTACAGTGTACAGAGTACAGCGTACAGAGTACAGTGTACAGAGTACAGTGTACATAGTACAGTGTACAGAGTACAGTGTACAGAGTACAGTGTACAGAGTACAGTGTACAGAGTACAGTGTACAGAGTACAGTGTACAGAGTACAGTGTACAGAGTACAGTGTACAGTGTACAGAGTACAGTGTACAGAGTACAGTGTACAGAGTACAGTGTACAGTGTACAGTGTACTTCTTTGAATAGGGTGTCTAATGTATCGACTAGGGTGATGCATATAAGTTACTTTCTAATTACTTCCAAGGATACCTACTGATGCATTCTCCGGTGTAATGGCCTGTCGTATTTCCCGGAGTAATGGTTAAGGTATTATGTACCCGTGTACTGATAACAACGAGGCTAAAGGTCGAAAACCATATACACGCCGACTTAAACCTATAACGGAACGTATGATTAATAACCCATAACGGAACGTATGATAAAATTGATCTACTGCGTCTTTACTTACAACTCCAACGTCTGTTTCGTCCCTGTCTCCTTATCCGCGTCGTTCAAGTGACAGCGGAGACTCGCCGACACATTAATACGGTTTATTGGTCTGGGCCGGCAAGTCGCCGGACGGTCAGTTGACCAGTGGTCATCGCCTCACTAATGGGTCGAGGTATTGTTGCGGCGCAGTGCGGAGTGCAGTAAGAGTCGACATGCCGGTCGAAATATCGGAGATTTATGTAAATATTCTTTTCGACGCCGGTCCATTAGTACGACTGTAACATTAAATGTAACGTCTGGAAAGCATCGGAGACAATACGTCACACATGCCAACTTAATGGAATCGATGCGATCGAAGAATAAACGAAAACGTAGCAATATAATTAGTGTACAATGATTTTAGATAAATCAATATAACGAAATCAATGTATTAATATGTAATTAAACAATTTTATTTATTTTATATAAATCATAAATCATCTAAAGAATATAATCACTCGGGTTTTTCTCTGGTTACTTACGGATATGTTTAAGGTATACACATGTACAGTATACATAGTATACACAATACACCCGTTACAGTGTACACTAGTCATATAATACATAGCTTTACTGGTCGGAAATTACATAGATTAAATACATAGATTATTAAACACATAGCATTACAAAAAATTCACGTTTGATATAATTTTATATAAATATATTTTATATATATTTAATTACATTTCATTCATTGATGTATTACATCATTGTATTATAATATAGTCTTATGGGGGGTTAACTTACATTCTACTCTGTATACCTTAGTATGAAGTGTAAAATTAAAGTGAACATTATATATTTTATGAACATTCAATTAAATTCAATTAAATGTCATAATTATAATATTAAATAATCATATGCATAATAAATGAATAATATTACGGAAATATGTAACCATGCAGGAGTAAAATATAAATGGAGAGAAAAATGAGTCAACGAAAAACATAAAACTAAAAATCCGAGATAAACTAAGAAAAAGCTTTACAAAATTGTATTGCTAATAATATTCATAACTAATTTATACACCCGTAAGATAATTAGATTATGAAAATAAGTACTAGAAATGTTTTAATTAAAAAATAATACAATTAATTTATTTTGCGGTTAGACTATAATTTTTCATATAATAATATATGTATACAATTATATAAAGAATGTATATATTATGAAATATATTTCAATAATACCCTGAACATTACATAACTGTTCATAAAGTGTTCAAAAGTTATCAAATTCTACACATTACTTTTTTTAAATATTTTTAAAGTTAACATATTTGTAAAACTAAACATAATAATCTAAACACATTATCACGATTATATATTAATTTATATATTTAAATTGCATATTTGAGGTACTTGTAACTGCTTTTATATGATACTTTATATATTATTTTTAAGATTATAAATTATTATTAAATAATTTTAGATTAAAAAATGTTTAAAACTAAAAACGAAAGTGTTCCCCTCCTCTTAATATGAAATATATCCATCTAAAGCATAGTTATTTATAAAATTATTATTTCATTGAATTGAGAGTATAATTACTATAAAATAATAGTTATATATATCGGGCTATATTCGTTGAAATTAAATGAATTTCTCCCAAGTTCCTTCAGAAACTATTGTATTGGATTAAAAAACTTCCCCCAGATATATAGTAAAATATAATAATCAAGGGAGTTCCTCGCAATATATAATATACAATAATATAACCAATCTCCGTTTGTTTTAGAATATACTCTAGATAATCACACTATCGCTGAGTTAACAAATACATTAAATAGGCCGCCTATTCGATTAATAACAATTAATAAACAGGCTAATAACTACTGTTGTCATCTAATCAAAATTACTTGGTAAATATGATACCACCAGAACACCTAGACATTTGCAGAGAACGTAACGACCATCGGCTTGAATTACCGCACTGGCATAAGGACAGTGAGTTATCATACCTAGAAGTTTTCTGTGATATACCTCAGATATACCGCTATAGCACAGCTACTCTGAAACTATGTATCTGCAAATTCAATTCCATTATCCGAACTCATGTTTTCTTTATATAAATAGTGCTAAATTAAAATTAATGATAATCCATATTATGATTTTTCATTCTTATATATATATATTTTTATTTAACATTACATTTTATATCCATATTCCTTTTTAGTTTGTAATTTATTTACTATGACGCTATATAGTATTCAATTACCTTTATAAACGTGAGATTTTAACGCTATATGTAGTAACGCTATAGCGTTAATTACAAATTATACGGTACACCGTATACTTTGTAATACTCACCAAATATTAATTAATAATCCATTATAATAATAATAATTGTATCTAATTATTATATTAATATATTAAATAATTTATAAGTCATTTTATATTTTTATTAATATTATTAATATTTTTAATTGTATATAAATCGTAATATATCACGTATTTTTCCGATAATAATTATTATAATATATATTAACTCCTTAATATTATTATATAAAATTGACACAATTCTACTAACATATATGTATTAGATACCTTTTATAAATACACAAAATATTTATAATTTTACAATAGTTATAGGGTTATAATAATAAATTCTAATACACTAAAATATACTTGTTTATTTATTTTGTATACAATTCTAATAAATATAACTTTATTAAACTATAGTTAATCTATTTGTATAATTGATACACTCTATTTAAAATTAGTAGTACATGTAATATAAGATATGTATATTAATAATAAACATATATTGAATACATTATTATTATATATTTTATTATTTGTGTAATAATTTAATTTTAAAATAATTTTAAAAATTTTTTAAAATAATTTTTATCTAATTTATAAATAAATTTTAGTATATATGAATTAGCATTAGTTCAACACAGTTTTCATTTAAATACGTATCTATTGTGTTGAGTTATATCATAGATTTACAATTTTATAAACAAAATTGTTAATCTATAAATGTAATTTCTATATGAAATATGTATCTAACTATGATTTGAAAAAAACATTGTTTACAATTCGGCATGTATTTAGCCGTCACTATATATTGAATAAATAGTTTAATAAAGGCGAACATTTTTAAAAATATATATTTAAGTTAATTTATTATTTTTAAATATAAACTATTTAAAATGCCAGTAATATTATTATATTCCCATATTTAATATAAATAAATCCTAAGCTTAAATTAAATTCTATTTGAATATATTCCTTTCACAAATAATTTTATTTAAAAAATATAAATACAATAAACAATTACCTCCAATGGTTAATAATGTTTTTGAATTATTATTATTGATACAATTGCATATTTTCCAATGTTTATTTTATAATAAGTATTTATATTCTAATAAAAATAACTAGAGATCATTGTTATAAATAATATTTAAAATACAAAATTATTTTTAAATATAAAAATAATATTGTATATATGTTAAATTATATAAGCACATTATTTAATTCATTTACATGTTTAGATAATTATATAATATAATTCATACCACTATATATGTATATAATATGCCAACTTATAAATTCTCCGCACACTTTACGCCCTAATATTGGAGTATAATATGCTAATTACGAGTATGTAAACTTACCCATCGCTATAATTAAAAATAAATATAAATATATATCTATATACTTATACATAAATATTGATATATAATAATTTATATAATGCAAGTTCTTCTTATTTGTTTCTGAGTTATATCACAAAGTTTTTTAATTGGTATATAACATAAAACGATATGTTATCAAGATTATTATGAAACTCGATCATAAACTATGAAAATGATATGTACATAATATATTTCTATGTACTCATATTAAATTAGTGCATTAATATGATTTATAGAGTGCTTTTAAATATTTCACCATAAATTAATAAACAACATTATTTTATAAACTATTTTTTGAAATTAAAATCTGATATTTTTAACATAAATAATTAAATAAAATGAGGTAAATATCATAACAAATTAAAAATACTTTCTCGTATATAATACACTAGTGTGGTATAATATTATTTACTTATATAATGATCTCGAACAATTATAGTTATATCGACTTCATATATTCATCAAAATAAATATATTATAAACAATTTGTATTATAAATATTATATATATTGTTAAGGTATTATATAAATTAAATAAATGTGAGATCTCTATAGGTAACCTGTTTATATATTAACTATTGATTGTCTAGTTGACTTTTAAAAAGAGAATTCCGAATACAAAATATTCAGATTTATTGTTTACTTTTATTAGGCAGTGACACTTCATACAGATCTCGGAGATATCAAACTCGAATTGTTCTGTGAGAAATGTCCAAAAACATGCGAGGTTAATTCAGTTTCAACATATTTAATGGTGTTCTTTTGATTAATCTGGAGAACTTGACTACTCAATGTTTTATACAACATAATTTAGTTTAGATTTTATATAACCCAAACAAAATCTCTAAATTTAAATCTAAAAATTATATTGTCATATAATATTAAAACTATTCAGAAAATAATATAATTTGATAATTAATAAAATATTTGTTTTATTGGTTTGTCATTGAAGTTAATATTAATATCAATCACATAATTTGAATTACATTATTATTCTAGCCCTTATTATATTCATTAAGATAAAATAATATTATCTCTCTTCCGCCTAGTTAACTATTGAAGTAGCGATACTTATTGCTAGGAAATCATTTGTATATTTATATATTCCTCTAAACTAAAATTTACTCTACTATATCCAACTTCGAAATCACGGATTATATTCTATAAAGAATACTACCCGAATATCATTTCACGTTCCACATAGCATCGGCTACTTTGCTAAATCTGCATTGTTTACAGAATGCATATACCAACATCGTCAGCGTAGACAATCAGTTATCTTCGCGGGCTAACCAACTAATTAGTGTACGCTAATCGTACTTCTATGTATTATTCATAAGTTGCATTCTCGCATAATAACCCTATTGTAAACCCGTCGCTAATTTGCATCTTCCTGGAGACCAGAACTTTCTGGCGCTGTGTGCCAGCGATTACTACGATGACTGCCTGATACACCGCAATATAAAGGGATTCATGGCTCAGACCGGCGATCCCACTGGTCAGTGATCAATTGTAGTGGGAAATGTAGTGGGAAATGTAGCGGATAATTGTAGTGGGAAGATGTAATGAATAATTGTAAGTATTCAATTATCATTTGTAACTATTTTATACATTTGACCTAGTTAAGTTAATTACGTTAAATTACGTTGATTGGCTAAGATGAATTTGCCATTTCATCCAGGCACAGGTAAAGGCGGAAACAGTATATGGAACAGCGTATTCGACGATGAATTTGACGAAGATTTAAAGGTCAGTAAAATTATATGCAAATTTTCAAAATATAAAATATCCATATAATCAATATTTTTTAACCCATAATGCAGTTTATTTTATTGTTAAACCTTAATCAGGTTTAGTTTGATATACTTCCTATTCTTCACCGTTACCCCCAGCAATTCATCTCTTAATTAACACACTTAAACTAATTATCCGCAATACATTACCCCATAAGTGTCCAACTCCTTCCTATACTTTACAACTACCATATCCACTAAAATCTCCCTATCGGCTCAATTAAAATACTTCTAACTCCTCGCCTTTTTTTCATCGTTAGCACAATTGTCGAGGAATTGTATCCATGGCAAATAATGGACCTGGCACCAATAAATCTCAGTTCTTCATTACTTACGCCAAACAACCGACTCTAAATATGAAATATACGATATTCGCAAAGTTTGTTGACATCTCCAATTTATTCATCTTCTCCCGAGTCCCGTATTTACTCTCCACCTAAACTCTATTTCAATCCCACTAACACCTCACTCGCCCTCCAACTAAACACTTACAATCCCTCCGATCCCATACGGCCCTCCCGTCTACAGAGTTATCGATGGTTTTGAAACGTTGGACAGTATTGAGAAATTACCGGTCACCGAGAGATCGTTTCGGCCGCTGACCGATACACATCTTCAGAACATCACGATCCATGCCAACCCATTGGCAGCGTAAATTACTGATATGATATGAGACGTAATTTACGAAATTCTATATATAGAGAAATATCTAAAACAAATTTAGACATCCTTGTTAACATCTTAATAAAAACAATATTTTAATTAATAATTTATTAATATTATTATAATCTATATATTTAAAAAATTATTAAATACCACAGAAATAGATTCCTAAGCTTATCTCTAATAAATATAAACCAATGCAGCTCGGTGATTTAAAATGCAACAGATAAACATATACTGAAAAATAGGAATATAATAACTTACTAAATAACAAACAATTTCTCAACTCCCCTCTATTGGATCAATTCTAGAACTATTTAACTCATAGCAACCAGTGACCAATTATACTGATATGTTTTCCGTAATTGAAGCTACAAAAACTGAACTAAAAGCATGAAACAACTGCACAATTAATATCTCACAATATAATATCTGTGTCGCTCTATTCTACTGCTTGAGTGATGTCGGCATTACTGGTTCAGAGTTCATGAGAATTAACTTGCCGACTACTCAGCCAATCAAAAGCTGCATATGTTCAGATTTAACTCTAGACGTTCTTCGAACTATTGTTCGCATACCTCGCCTTTTTTTAACTATTTG
>OZ038314.1:28156393-28178144 GCA_964035775.1 Osedax frankpressi
AAAAAAGCAAATCAATAATGTTTTAAAACTATAATATAAATAATGTTTTAATGTACCCATTTATATAGAAAGATTTCAAATACTATTATTACTCTGTTATTACTATTTGCAAAGATTATAATAATTTAAACCCATTCCCAATTGCAATATAAACATGCTAGAAGATATAGAGAAGAAGAGATCAAGATTGATACGGTTGGTTAAAGGCGTTTTCGAATGATAATTTGCCGTTGCGATACAATTGCAGAAATACTGCGGAAAGGTAAATAGAAACCTTGATGATACAGGTCGACACTTTCTCCGGCGTGATCTCGGGAACGTCGCCGTAAAACTGAGCTACTTTCTCTGCGAAAAAGCGCTGTTCATCGGTTTCGGGTTTCGGTTTCGTTGTCGGCGAAGGTTCGGAGTTCACTTCACCGCAAACATCTTTGTCGGCAACATTTTCCTTATCCACCGATTTTCTGGATTTCTGGGTAATTACATTTGAGTATTATTAAGTCTTAGATATTCCGAAGCAATACCACTCACTGAATTAAACTATTTATATCATAGAGGGTAATGCAATATAAATATAACTTATATAATTTATATAATGTTATTTCATCTTTGACATTTATACAAATAACAATGTTTTATAAATCATAAAAACTAAGTTCACATTTAAATATATTATTTTGTTTAGTAATTTTTATCTTTTTAATATAAATGTAATAAATAATTAACTAGATGTATTAAATAATGTTAATAAGTTATCTAAAGATTTGTCTAGAATGATTATCGACAGCGTACTCGGAGCTTTTATTAGCGAAATCATCTCCTTTAAAGTTGCATCGAATACCGACTAATCACTTCGACGGAACAAGATTACCAACCTTGATGGGGCATAGGCCGTAGAAGGCGACGGTTTCCTCGGACTTCCACTGAACCAGTACATCGATGAGGCGGGTTGGTTTCGGGTGCGCAACCTGCGCAGCTCCGCCTACCGGCGGACCTGGGCGGCGGTGTTGCCCCCGTGCGGTTTCGTCTGCGCGCGTCGAGGATTCCCGGGCTCTCGACGCCGTCGTCGCGGGTGATAAAGACGCGTCTCCGTGGCAACAGTTTCTCTCGACGATCGTCAACCGTTGGACGGCGCTATTCGACGACGACGTCGTCGCTTCGGCGAAACCGCGGCAATTGTCTCCACGCGAGTTCACCGCTTGTCTGCCGCCAGGGGGATCTGAGTTCGTGGACCGCGGTGCAACGAGATCGTCGGGAGAATCGTGAGCATGCTGAGGACATTCGGACAGTCGTAAACTCTCCATCTCGCAGATGAGTGGTTTCGGTCTGGATGCGGTGTTTTCAGATCTCGTAGACGAAGGCGAACTTGTCTTCAAAATTGACTTTCTAGCCGGAATTTCATCTTAATCGAAAGGCAGTACAATTTAATTATTGAGGCAATTGGCGTTAAATTGTATTATTGAAAATCTTGTGTTATTATAAGAAATTTTGCAACATGATTAAAAATTAAAAGTGTGAGATGTTCACATAAAATAATCAAAGTTTCGTGATATATCTATTAAACAATTGTTTCTAAATAATTGAATTTCTATAATTTAACCAACATATAAATATACATGTAACAAATATATATGAATTTAGTTGTTAACCATATACGCAATGCTCAAACAAATAATAATATTATCTTAAATTAGCTTTCAATATTTTATTCAATCTGATCAAGTTTAATAAGTATGTATAATTAATCCACAAAACATTTAGCCTACAATTCTAACCTTCGACTTGACCATCGAATTGATCCAAATCATAAAGTTCTGAGAATATTCTTTCAGATGGCTTACTGAACATTTGATCTCCTAAACTTCCACTAAAATATAAATTTAAAAAAGGATATATTCGATTGAAACTGTGAAATTATTTATAATTTATATCATAAATTTAATTAAATATTAATAAATGAAACTCAATAAAAAAAGAAGGCAAATATTACATCAGGTAACAATATACAATGATATTAATATTGTCTATTGTTTATTAATATTGCCTATTGTTTATATATCTATTCTATAAACAATTGTGATAGTAGTCTTAATAGTAAAAGACATCAGTATAAGAATTATTTAATTTGTACATAATTTATATTTTAAGTGTGAATTATAGGTGTGATCTTATGTCTTCTGTACAGTCATTTGTAAAGTTTAACAACAAGTTTTTATACACCAATCAAGTGTCTCGTTTACCTCGTAACCACGGGAATCGTAAATGGTCCGAGTTGTTCATCGCGTCGTAACCACAACGGCGTGTCGCTAAGCGAAGACAGGAAGTGACGCGATTTCGTGAAACAGACGTCGTCGCAGAAGTCCTGGTATCGGAGAGAGGAAACGAGGAAGGTGAGTCGGTGGATATCGGGTTGAGGGGAATGGATGATGTGTAGGTAGGGAAAGGGGTGCGGTCAGTAAATGTAAAGGAGGATAGGCGTGATGGGGTGTTCGCTAAGGGAAAGTGGATGAACATAAGACTAAGAGATGATTTCGTATATGGTGTAAGTTGTCGAGAGCATGAGAATTACATAGGGATAGGTGTTGCTGGGGAGAGGGGAGACAAGGAAGTTACAAACAGAACGTAGTTGTTAATACGGCCGTCGAATGCGGTTAATCATTTGAATCCGTTATTTGTTTGATTTATAGAAATTAGCTTAATTTACCAAAACCGTTAAAATTCAAAATTAATTCGTAGACAAAATATATTGTTTAATGTAATCCAATTAAAATCTGATAAGATTTTAATGAAGACAATAAATACCTTCCTTTCCGTAATATCAAATACTTGTTTATGTCTCGTGGATATTTGATATTTTTTCTTTTGTATCTGATGATGTTTTAATTTTTAATATGTTATCAACTTTTAATATCATAAATAAATGGATATGTTTTGGTATATTATTTATTGGTGAATAATGCTATATATTTATACTTATTTTATACTTTTAATCATATGAGCAATAGTTGAATCAATGAATATAGATTAAAATATATAAATAAAGTTAACACATTATTAATTAGTAATTACAGAAAATTTATGAATAATAATTTTATAGAATAAACGAAAATATTTTCTGACTAATATAATATACTTACATTTTTAAGTTTATTTTGACAAATGGGCCAGCCACATTGCATAATAATAGCTCTTTCTATTACGATATCAATATAGTGGCAGGATTGTATGTAATGTGCCTGTAATTCAATCATTTTCTCGTTTATAATAAGTCATTTGTCACAAAATAATATATAATATGTTAAATAAATATCAGAAATTAAAATAATAAGTATTATCATTGAATTATTATTAATGAATTTTAAAATTAAATTGTATTAAAAATATAAATAATCTATATTTATAGAAATATATCAAGCTTTTAAAATAATCAAACCATATTTTCAATCAGTTTTAATTTTTAAAATATTATTATTCAAATACAAGAATACAAACGGATTCACACAAAAGTTCCGGAGAAATTGGATTGTTCAATAGACGCTCGACTATACGAAATGCTTTCTCTTCTAAGGCAACCTTTTCTCTGACCATCTTCTCTATTTCATCGTGTCTAGATTTCTCTTTAGGGCTTCTAAACAAAATAGTATTACTATTATAATATTGTATTTCTAATAATATTTATTATAATAAAGTAATTACATAAATATTCTAATATGTTCTTATTGCCATACAACAATGGAATAGTAAATTAAAGTATATTTAAATATTGTTGGATCAGATCTTAAAATTAAATAGCTGCCATATATAAAATGGTTACTTATTAATGAGTGTTTTACAATTCTATACAACTATTTTACATTATAAATATTCAAAATAGATCAATGAAACGATTTATATATGAAATAATTGTATTAGTTTAATAAATATTTAAATATATTATATATTAGTATCAATTAATTTCTAAATAAAATTCTAATTTCATATATTCTAGTCATATCAAAAGTAAACGATATGTTTATATATTAATCAATACTTATTAAATAATATGATTCAATTTATTTTGAAAGATTATATTATTTATTTTACATATGAGTATGAATTTATGATACAAAATTGTATTAATTTTAATATCTATGTCGATAATAAATAATTAAATAGTTTTGTTCTAATAATTAGATATATGATTACGAATTGTTATTATTTAAAGGTTTAAATGAAACAATTTTATATATAAAAATTGTAATTATTTTTTTATTTAATAATAACAACTTACTATACATAAAATTATATTAAATAAATGTGTATTATCTTTCATATTTAATATAAGACACTTTTTTTTAACATTAACATCACAACCAAAAAAGTATAATTTTTTAATATTACAGTAAAATTTAATAAATTCATATTGATTGATATGATTATTTGTAAAAAATGATTTGTAATATAATTTGGTTTGTTTTCATTACATTTACAATGAAATAGAAGAGGTTGGATAATAATGACCATTTTGCATAGATAACCAGATTTCACACAATGGTAGTTATTATTTATATCACAGAATAATAGATATAAATAATAGTATAGAATAATATAGAGATAAATTGAAAATTTTAATTTATATTATTATAAATAATGTCTAATATTAAATACCATTTAGAAATAATCATTTTTGTATATGTAAATTGTATTTTCATTCTAAATTATGAATTTGATTCATATAATATTGGCATTTGGCTGGCAAGGCTATGAACTATGCTAATGTGATATTATTTTATTTTTCTATTGATATTGGCAACAAATAAATGTTATAATGATATAAACTTAATATCTATGTTTTAAATCAATCATAAATTAATTACAGACACAATAAGTGCAGGTATGAATAGTATTATTGGTAAACAAATCAGTATAGTTCACGGCATCTCTAGCCAGTAATCAAATTATACAAAGAATCTACATTATCGAAACTACAGTAAAATACAACTGAAATATACAATATTGATGTACTATAAATTGTATATAAATATTACAAATTATTTATAATAATATTGATATGTTCCTAATATACATGTCATCCTAAATTTATTTTAATAATGTGTTACATAATATGTAAGTTATTTAGAATTATAATTATAAAAAATTAAATATATTTTAATTTAAATAATATATATCATTTGATACTTATTTCTAAATTTATGATTGCATTTATTAAATAAAAATAATTAATTGTATGGATAGTATTATACTTTTTCTATATATAATAAACTAGCTTTTTAATTGAATCCATTTGTATATAATATTTAATATATTCAAATTTAATTTTTAAATATTATACTTCAAAGATTATTAGAAATATATATTATTAATAGATATAAACTCCATAGATAGTTGAGTGGGAACTCACTCAACATTCGATATAAACCTAAATAAGCTAGTAATAATATATACGTACATAGATTATATATGTTTTAAAATATTGGTATTATATCTTGGTATATCACTTTTACATAATAATATATTTTTATCTTGTTAATATGCATTAATTTCTCTTTTTACTGTTCATTATCTGATATATAATATATTTATTATGGGGAGTAAATTTCACTGGAGTATTTTATAATGTGTGTGTGTGAATATTTGTATATGTATATGTATTATGGCTATTACGAGTATAATATAGTAATGCATTACGAGTCACGTATATTGTTGGATCTGCTAAATGTGTTGTACTTACCATGGGTATAGAATGAATTGTATTGGTTTTGGAAGAATGTGTAGTGATGTGCGTAGTAGAAAATGAGATTACACTTATATACAGATTATTTGTCGTTTAATACTACCTACTCATATATAATATATTGATGATCAGTATACTATTAAATAAACAGATATATAGAATATTTATTGAAATGGAATAATAGATACTGCAGCAGGGTTAAAAAGCTTAGAGATTAATAAATGTTCGAGATGTTTTAATTTCCTATGTAGATATATTTTCATCTAGGTATGATAGATATTTTATTATTAATGATAAAATCAAACTACTACTTCTGATAAAGGATTACTCCTTATATCAACCGGACTTAAATTCCTAGAGGGATGTATTTAAGAAATCTGTTTTATTTGTATCAATAATATTTTATTAGCAAACTACCTAATGAATGAAATAAAGTATATTTAAGGTTTAGCTAGCAGAAGTCGCGATATGGGGTATTATAAGCTCTTCGGTGTAAAAAATAGAATAGCAACAAGTAATCGATGTGATAATTAAAATATTGAATTGTAATCAATAATTTCAGAAGATAGTAAAACGGATTGCAAATAGTTAAAAAAGTCGAGGTATGTGAACAATAGTTCGAAGAACGTCTAGAGTTAAATCTGAACATGTAAATATGCAGCTTTTGATTGGCTGAGTAGTCGGCAAGTTAATTCTCATGAACTCTGAACCAGTAATGCCAATATCACTCAATCAGTAGAATAGAGTGACACAGATATTATATTGTGAGATATTAATTGTGCAGTTGTTTCATGCTTTACTTCAGTTTCTGTAGCTTCAATTACGGAAAACATATCAGTATAATTGGTCACTGGTTGCTATGAGTTAGATAGTTCTAGAATTGATCTAATAGAGGGGAGTTGAGAAATTGTTTGTTATTATTAAATCACCGAGCTGCATTGGTTTACATTTATTAGAGATAAGCTTAGGAATCTATTTCTGTGGTATTTAATAATTTTTTAAATATATAGATTATAATAATATTAATAAATTATTAATTAAAATATTGTTTTTATTAAGATGTTAATAATAATGTCTAAATCGTTTTAGATATTTCTCTATATATAGAATGTCGTAAATTACGGCTCATATCATATCAGTAATTTACGCTGCCAATGGGTTGGCATGGATCGTGATGTTCTGAAGATGTGTATCGGTCAGCGGCCGAAACGATCTCTCGGTGACCGGTAATTTCTCAATACTGTCCAACGTTTCAAAACCATCGATAACTCTGTAGACGGGAGGGCAGTATGGGATCGGAGGGATTGTAAGTGTTTAGTTGGAGGGCGAGTGAGGTGTTAGTGGGATTGAAATAGAGTTTAGGTGGAGAGTAAATACGGGACTCGGGAGAAGATGAATAAATTGGAGATGTCAACAAACTTTGCGAATATCGTATATTTCATATTTAGAGTCGGTTGTTTGGCGTAAGTAATGAAGAACTGAGATTTATTGGTGCCAGGTCCATTATTTGCCATGGATACAATTCCTCGACAATTGTGCTAACGACCAAAAAAGGCGAGGAGTTAGAAGTATTTTAATTGAGCCGTTAGGGAGATTTTAGTGGATATGGTAGTTGTAAAGTATAGGAAGGAGTTGGACACTTATGGGGTAATGTATTGCGGATAATTAGTTTAAGTGTGTTAATTAAGAGATGAATTGCTGGGGGTAACGGTGAAGAATAGGAAGTATATCAAACTAAACCTGATTAAGGTTTAACAATAAAATAAACTGCATTATGGGTTAAAAAATATTGATTATATGGATATTTTATATTTTGAAAATTTGCATATAATTTTACTGACCTTTAAATCTTCGTCAAATTCATCGTCGAATACGCTGTTCCATATACTGTTTCCGCCTTTACCTGTGCCTGGATGAAATGGCAGATTCACCTTAGCCAATCAACGTAATTTAAAATTAACTTAGCTAGATCAAATGTATAAAATAGTTACAAATGATAATTGAATAATTACAAATATTCATACAATTATCCACTACATCTTCCCACTACATTTCCCACTACAATTGATCACTGACCAGTGGGATCGCCGGTCTGCGCCATGAATCCCTTTATATTGCGGTGTATCAGGCAGTCATCGTAGTAATCGCTGGCACACAGCGCCAGGAAGTTCTGGTCTCCAGGAAGATGCAAATTAGCGACGGGTTCACAATATGGTTATTATGCGAGAATGCAACTTATGAATAATACGTAGAAGTATGAATAGCGTACACTAATTAGTTGGTTAGCCCGTGAAAATAACTGATTGTCTACGCTGACGATGTTGGTATATGCGTTCTGTAAACAATGCAGATTTAGCAAAGTAGCCGATGCTATGTGGAACGTGAAATGATATTCGGGTAGTATTCTTTATAGGATATAATACGTGATTTCGAAGTTGGATTTAAAATATAGTAGAGTAAATTTTAATTTAGAGGAATATATAAATATACTTCAATAGTTAACTGGGCGGAAGAGAGATAATATTATTTAACCTCAATGAATATAATAATGGCTAGAATAATAATATAATTCAAATTATGTGATTGATATTAATATTGACATCAATGACAAACCAATAAAACAAATATTTTATTAATTATCAAATTATATTATTTTCTGAATAGTTTTAATATTATATTTCATACAATATAATTTTTAGATTTAAATTTAGAGATTTTGTTTAGGTTATATAAAATATAAACTAAATTATGTTGTATAAAACATTGAGTAGTCAAGTTCTCCAGATTAATCAAAAGAACACCATTAAATATGTTTAAACTGAATTAACCTCGCATGTTTTTGGACATTTCTCACAGAACAATTCGAGTTTGATATCTCCGAGATCTGTATGAAGTGTCACTGCCTAATAAAAGTAAACAATAAATCTGAATATTTTGTATTCGCAAATTCTCTTTTTAAAAGTCAACTAGACAATCAATAGTTAATATATAAACAGGTTACCTATACATATCTCACAATTATTTAATTTATATAATACATTAACAATATATATAATATATATAATACAAATTGTTTATTATATATTTATTTTGATGAATGTATGAAGTCGATATAACTATAATTGTTCAAGATCATTATATAAGTAAATAATATTATACCACAATAGTGTATTATATACGAGAAAGTATTTTTAATTTGTTATGATATTTACCTCATTTTATTTCATTATTTATGTTAAAAATATCAGATTTTAATTTCAAAAAATAGTTTATAAAATAATGATGTTTATTAATTTGTGGTTAAATATTTAAAAGCACTCTATAAATCATAATGCAATAATTTAATATGAGTAAATAACAATATATTATGTACATAACATTTTCATAGTTTATAATCGAGTTTCACAATAATCTTGATAACATATCGTTTTATGTTACCGTTATCGTTTTTTATTACCAATTAAAAAACTTTGTGATATAACTCAGAAACAAATAAGAAGAACTTGCATTATATAAATTATTATATATCAATATTTATGTATAAGAATATAGAAATATATATATTTATATTTAATTATAGCGATGGGTAAGTTTACATACTCGTAATTAGCATATTATACTCCCATATTAGGGCGTAAAGTGTGCGGAGAACTTATAAGTTGGCATATTATATACATATGTAGTGGTATGAACTATATTATATAATCATCTAAACATGTAAATGAATTAAATAATATTCATATATAATTTAACATATATACAATATTATTTTTATATTTAAAAATAATTTTGTATTTTAAATATTATTTATAACAACGATCTCTAGTTATTGTTATTAGAATATAAATATGTATTATAAAATAGACATTGGAAAATATGCGATTGTATCAATAATAATAATTCAAAATCATTATTAACCATTGGAGGTAATTGCTTTTTGTATTTTTATTTTTTAAATAAATTTATATTTGTGAAAGGAATATATTCAAATAGAATTTAATTTAAGCTTAGGATTTATTTATACTAAATATGGGAATATAATAATATTACTGGCATTTTAAATAGTTTATATTTAAAAATTAACTTAAATATATATTTTTAAAAATGTTTGCCTTTAAACTATTTATTAAACTATTTATTCACTGGATAGTGACGACTAAAAACATGCAGAATTGTAAACAATGTTTTTTCCCACAAACAGGGTTTAAACAGGGTTTTTTCTAAATCATAGTTTATTACATATTTCATATAGAAATTACATTTATAGATTAACAATTTTGTTTATAAAATTGCAAATCTATGATATAACTCAACACAATAGATACGTATTTAAATGAAAACTGTGTTGAACTAATTCTAATTCATATATATTAAAATTTATTTCTAATTTAGATAACAATTATTTTTAAATTAAATTATTACACAAATAATAAAACATATAATAATAATGTATTCAATATATGTTTATTATTAAACATATCATATGTTACATATACTACTACTTTTAAATAGAGTGTATCAATTATACAAATAGATTAACTATAGTTTAATAAAGTTATATTTATTAAAATTTTATACAAAGTAAATAAACAAGTATATTTTAGTGTATTAGAATTTATTATTATAACCCTATAACTATTGTAAAATGATAAATATTTTGTGTATTTATATCTAATACATATATGTTAGTAGAATTGTCTCAATTTTATATAATAATATTAAGGAGTTAATATATATTATAATAATAATTATCTGAAAAATACTTGATATACTACGATTTATATACAAATTAAAAAATATTAATAATATTAATAAATATAAAATGACTTATAAATTATATAATATATTAATATAATAATTAGATACAATTATTATTATTATAATGGATTATTAATTAATATTTGATGAGTATTACACAGTATACGGTGTACCGTATAATTTGTAATTAACGCTATATCGTTAATATATAGCTTTAAATTTGCATGTTTATACAGGTAATTGAATACTATATAGCGGTCTATCATAGTAAATAAATTACAACCTGAAAAGGAATATGGATATAAAATGTGATGTTAAATAAAAAAAAATATATATAGTATAAGAATTAAAAAGCATAATATGGATTATCATTAATTTTATTTTAGCACTATTTAATTATAAGGAAAACATGAGTTCGGATAATGGAATTGAATTTGTAGATACATAGTTTCAGAGTAGCTGTACTATAGCGGTATATCTGAAGTATACCACAGAAAACTTCCAGGTATGATAACTCACTGTCCTTATGCCAGTGCGGTAATTCAAGCCGATGGTCGTTACGTTCTCTGCAAATGTCTAGGTGTTCTGGTGGTATCATATTTACCAAGTAATTTTGATTAGATGACAACAGTAGTTATTAGCCTGTTTATTAATTGTTATTAATCGAATAGGCGGCCTATTTAATGTATTTGTTAACTCAGCGATAGTGTGATTATCTAGAGTATATTCTAAAACAAACGGAGATTGGTTATATTATTGTATATTATATATTGCGAGGAACTCCCTTGATTATTATATTTTACTATATATCTGGGGGAAGTTTTTTAATCCAATACAATAGTTTCTGAAGGAACTTGGGAGAAATTCATTTAATTTCAACGAATATAGCCCGATATATATAACTATTATTTTATAGTAATTATACTCTCAATTCAATGAAATAATAATTTTATAAATAACTATGCTTTAGATGGATATATTTCATATTAAGAGGAGGGGAACACTTTCGTTTTTAGTTTTAAACATTTTTTAATCTAAAATTATTTAATAATAATTTATAATCTTAAAAATAATATATAAAGTATCATATAAAAGTAGTTACAAGTACCTCAAATATGCAATTTAAATATATAAATTAATATATAATCGTGATAATGTGTTTAGATTATTATGTTTAGTTTTACAAATATGTTAACTTTAAAAATATTTAAAAAAAGTAATGTGTAGAATTTGATAACTTTTGAACACTTTATGAACAGTTATGTAATGTTCAGGGTATTATTGAAATATAGTTCTTAATATATACATTCTTTATATAATTGTATACATATATTATTATATGAAAAATTATAGTCTAACCGCAAAATAAATTAATTGTATTATTTTTTAATTAAAACATTTCTAGTACTTATTTTCATAATCTAATTATCTTACGGGTGTATAAATTAGTTATGAATATTATTTGCAATACAATTTTGTAAAGATTTTTCTTAGTTTATCTTGGATTTTTAGTTTTATGTTTTTCGTTGACTCATTTTTCTCTCCATTTATATTTTACTCCTGGCATGGTTACAGATTTCCGTTATATTATTCATTTATTATGCATATGATTATTTAATATTATAATTATGACATTTAATTGAATTTAATTGAATGTTCATAAAATATATAATGTTCACTTTAATTTTACACTTCATACTAAGGTGTACAGAGTAGAATGTAAATTAATTCCCCATAAGACTATATTATAATACAATGATGTAATACATCAATGAATGAAATTTAATTAAATATATATAAAATATATGTATATAAAATTATATCAAACGTGAATTTTTTGTAATGCTATGTGTTTAATAATCTATGTATTTAATCTATGTAATTTCCGACCAGTAAAGCTATGTATTATATGACTAGTGTACACTGTAACGGGTGTATTGTATACTATGTATACTGTACATGTGTATACCTTAAACATATCCGTAAGTAACCAGAGAAAAATCCGAGTGATTATATTTTTTAGATGATTTATGATTTATATAAAATAAATAAAAAAATTTAATTACATATAATAAATTGATTTCGTTATATTGATTTATCTAAAATCATTGTACACTAATTATATTGCTACGTTTCCGTTTATTCTTCGATCGCATCGATTCCATTAAGTTGACATGTGTGACGTATTGTCTCCGATGCTTTCTAGACGTTACATTTAATGTAATAGTCGTACTAATGGATCTGCGTCGAAAAGAATATTTACATAAATCTCCGATATTTCGACCGGCATGTCGACCTATTACTCCGCACTGCGCCGCAACAATACCTCGACCCATTAGCGAGGCGATGACCGCTGGTCAACTGACCGTCCGGCGACTTGCCGGCCCAGACCAATAAACCGTATTAATGTGTCGGCGAGTCTCCGCTGTCACTTGAACGACGCGGATAAGGAGACAAGGACGAAACAGACGTTGGAGTTGTAAGTAAAGACGCAGTAGATCAATTGTATCATACGTTCCGTTATAGGTTATTAATCATACGTTCCGTTATAGGTTTAAGTCGGCGTGTATATCGTTTTCGACCTTTAGCCTCGTTGTTATCAGTACCCGGGTACAGAATACCCTAACCATTACTCCGTGAAATACGACAGGCCATTACACCTGACAATGCATCAGTAGTTATCCCGGTATCCAATGCATTAGGTATCCTTGAAAGTAATTAGAAAGTAACTTATATGCATCACCCTACTCAAAGAAGTGTATTGTACTCTGTACACTGTACTCTGTATACTGTACTCTGTACACTGTACTCTGTACTCTGTACACTGTACTCTGTACACTGTACTCTGTACACTGTACTCTGTGCACTGTACTCTGTACACTGTACTCTGTACACTGTACTCTGTACACTGTACTCTGTACACTGTACACTAGGGTGGATCACTTTGATACTTTTTTCAATATTATTTATTGGCTCATCTATTATATATAGCAAATATATGACTTATAATGAATATATATAAATTTTAATTTTTTTTTTAAATTATGGCTGAGCGACACCCCATTCAAATTTAACATGGGAGAGATACAATATTTAACATGCAAAGCATAGGAGCAATATTAAAATTATAAAATTGAATGGTAATAATGATTTTTTAATAATGAAAAATGACTATGAGCTTTATATGATATATTATTAAATAAAAACATATTTAAATAATTTTTTAAAAAATTGTTACCAAGAAATTCCAGGAAAATAAAAATTTTATAATTTTTTGTATATTTTTGGCATTTTTTTTTCTTAAAATATTGTTAAATTTATAAGCAATTCAACAGTAGTTATATTTGATCCCTATGAAATCGATAATGATAAAAAAATATTAAAAATTTAAATTTAATTTGGATTTATAAGTGTTTTTCAGGAAAAAAATTGAAATTTCAAATAATCCAAATATTTTATTTAGAAATAAAATTTTTTTAAAAATATACTTACTATGCGATAAAATAAACTATATGTAATGCTATATTCATCGTTGAAATAAAAAAAAGCAAAACTTATTAAATTATATGCAGAAATGTACGACAATGTAAATTTTTACGAAATATGATTTATTTTTTAATAGTTATAACTATGTAATATTAGCTATCATTGAATATAGTTAATAGTAAATATAAGTTAATTTTAATATCTTATAGTAATATTATTGATAATTTATTAATATTAGAATATTAAAAATATTCCAAGAAATTCTAGAATTTAAAAAATTATAAACATTAATAATTAATATTAAACCTAGAAATAATAGTAAATCAGTAGTTATTATTAATGAGTAATTATTAAGTAAGATGTATACATAAACATATATTACACTTTTTACAATAAAAATTGCAAAATTATAAATTGTATTTATAGCTATGAAATAACTTAACTATAAGGCAATCTAATTGACAATTACATACAATTTAATAGAGATAGAAAATATATAAAAAGAATATTACTGCATAGTTAAAATATAAGAGGATTTTGAATCTTTAAATAATTTTATTATAATTACATTGTAAAATTTTGTTTAGAATTAAAATGTTGCATACATTTTCTGAAATGTATTGTCATTCGTATTCTCTGGTCACGTTCTTTGGGGTCTGCTAATTTGGTAGCTGTTTCAGAAACCAGTCTTATCGTTCTTTTGACATGCTGGGAATGACACGGTATATCTGAAAATCAAATATATCAATATTTTCAACTGTGTATGTTCTCAGGTCTTCTGTTGAATAGCTACGAGTTAGAATTGGTTCGAGCCAATCATCAACATATAAAACGAGATTATAATAATGTGTCGTATTAAAATCAATTTTTGGTAAACGGAAATATCGTTTCCATCTTTTTCACCATTACTCTATCTTGTAAAATACGTTTTACAGCTTCAATCCTTACACTTGGATTGGTATCAGAAAGCATTCCAATTAAAATCGATTCTGTATGTAATAAAAATGAATTGTGAGATATCGTCCGAAAACATTCATCTCTAATTAATTCGCAATCTAACTCGTGTATATTTTCTATAAAATTAAATATATGCTTTGGCGGATTGGTAAATCTTGGTTGATATTTAATCGCGAACCAATTTCGAGCATAAACTTTTATAACAAATCTTACTAAATAAACAAGATTAAGTGTAGGATTATTTTGACTCGTATAATACCGAAGAATCCTATTTGCTGTCGTTAACCAGCATGTATTCCCGAGTTTTCCTGGTGAACGTCTTTTAAGAGAATTATTAACTCCATAATTGATTGATAAGACTATATCTCGAAGATATTGCTGATCAGATCCTAAATCTTGACAATTCTCTAGATATCTTTTGAATATTTGATCAATTTCAATTGGAATAAATCCAGCAACATCTGCTTCTTCACATTTAGAAAGATTTAAACCAATCGGACCATTATGTAAATCAGGGCCTTTTGTTTCTCCATCCAGCATTGCGAATATCTTTCTAAGAGGCAGCTCATTCATATGAAGTAAACAAATCAACCAAATATAATATTGTATATTAAAAAATATGTTAATAAACATCTGTCTATTATTTCTCTTATCTATTAAAAAAATTCTTTCACATCGAGGTACCTGTCGTTCTCAAGAACAAAGGCAATCATGTTTGCATTTACATGTACATATTTCAAATAATATTTTATACTTTTTAATATGTTCATTTACAGATTTGGAAAAATACAATTTGTGCTCTGACTTCTTTAATTTTGAAATTATCATAATGTATTTATCTAGTTTGTTAGATATTGATTTCAATGATATCACTGGGATCGATGCTGAAATCCAGATTTCTATTATTTTTTCAATCGTCTGCATTTTTGCGTCTCTTTGTTGTACTAAATTGTCAGATATATATGTATAATGTCTAAATATGTTGGAAGCTGACGATTACTCATCATTCTTGGTGTAAATAAAGTATAAAATGGAGATTTATTGCGTAAATTCATTGTGAAAAATAAAAATATTTTAAATATATAGCATAAACAAAGAATAATAAAATGGTGGAAATAATAGGGAAAACAAGTATTTATTTATTTTTAATGGGAAATTTTTCTTAAAAATACTTATAATTTTGAAAAAGTCGATAAATTCAGACTTCTGGCGATAACTTAATATTGCAAATAATTTTTTTTTAATTATATGATTAATTTTTATATGCCTTAAAGTTTATATGCTGAGTGAGCCAGTTAATTCTGAAAAAAGTGATCCACCCTACTGTACACTGTACTCTGTAATCTGTACACCGTACTCTGTACACCGTACTCTGTACACCGTACTCTGTACACCGTACTCTGTACACCGTACTCTGTACACCGTACTCTGTACACCGTACTCTGTACACCGTACCCTGTACTCTGTACACTGTACTCCGTACACTGTACTCCGTACACTGTACTCCGTACACTGTACTCTGTACACTGTACTCTGTACACTGTACTCTGTACACTGTACTCTGTACACTGTACTCTCTACACTGTACTCTGTACACTGTACTCTGTACACTGTACTCTCTACACTGTACTCTGTACACTGTACTCTGTACACTGTACTCTGTACACTGTACTCTGTACACTGTACTCTGTACACTGTACTCTGTACACTGTACTCTGTACACTGTACTCTGTACACTGTACTCTGTACACTGTACTCTGTACACTGTACTCTGTACACTGTACTCTGTACACTGTACTCTGTACACTGTACTCTGTACACTGTACTCTGTACACTGTACTCTGTACACTGTACTCTGTACACTGTACTCTGTACACTGTACTCTGTACACTGTACTCTGTACACTGTACTCTGTACACTGTACTCTGTACACTGTACTCTGTACACTGTACTCTGTACACTGTACTCTGTACACTGTACTCTGTACACTGTACTCTGTACACTGTACTCTGTACACTGTACTCCGTACACTGTACTCCGTACACTGTACTCCGTACACTGTACTCCGTACGCTGTACTCCGTACGCTGTACTCCGTACGCTGTACTCCGTACGCTGTACTCCGTACGCTGTACTCCGTACACTGTACTCCGTACACTGTACTCCGTACGCTGTACTCCGTACGCTGTACTATGTACACTGTACTCTGTACGCTGTACTCTGTACACTGTACTCCGTACACTGTACTCCGTACACTGTACTCCGTACACTGTACTCCGTACGCTGTACTCCGTACGCTGTACTCCGTACGCTGTACTCCGTACGCTGTACTCCGTACGCTGTACTCCGTACACTGTACTCCGTACGCTGTACTCCGTACGCTGTACTCCGTACGCTGTACTCCGTACGCTGTACTCCGTACGCTGTACTCCGTACGCTGTACTCCGTACGCTGTACTCCGTACGCTGTACTCCGTACGCTGTACTCCGTACGCTGTACTCCGTACGCTGTACTCCGTACGCTGTACTCCGTACGCTGTACTCCGTACGCTGTACTCCGTACGCTGTACTCCGTACGCTGTACTCCGTACGCTGTACTCCGTACGCTGTACTCCGTACGCTGTACTCCGTACGCTGTACTCCGTACGCTGTACTCCGTACGCTGTACTATGTACGCTGTACTATGTACGCTGTACTATGTACGCTGTACTATGTACGCTGTACTATGTACGCTGTACTATGTACGCTGTACTATGTACGCTGTACTATGTACGCTGTACTATGTACGCTGTACTATGTACGCTGTACTATGTACGCTGTACTATGTATGCTGTACTATGTACGCTGTACTATGTACGCTGTACTATGTACGCTGTACTATGTACGCTGTACTATGTACGCTGTACTATGTACGCTGTACTATGTACGCTGTACTATGTACGCTGTACTATGTACGCTGTACTATGTACGCTGTACTATGTACGCTGTACTATGTACGCTGTACTATGTACGCTGTACTATGTACGTTGTACTATGTACGCTGTACTATGTACGCTGTACTATGTACGCTGTACTATGTACGCTGTACTATGTACGCTGTACTATGTACGCTGTACTATGTACGCTGAACTATGTACGCCGTACTATGTACACTGTACACTGTACGCTGTATAGTATCTCATTATAGAGTTAAATCTACAATGCCGTGTATATTAACCATGTCAATAAGCTTAGCGTCATATATTTAGTACACCTGCCATTACTATGGTAACCATGGTAATGGTTCACTAACTATATGCACATATGCGCATACTATAACCTGGGCGACGTCTAGTGGCCGTCATTTTGTAGAGTGCATATATACGAATATGTACATTAGACATTAATCTGGCTGTTATTACCCTTTTATTAGACGTCATTAGAGGGTAGCCAGTTGTTTAAATAATTTCTGTGATTTACTTGTTTATTGAGAATCGTGGGTGATTTATCTACATGCTATCATAGGTGGGCGTGGTCAAGTGGGTTGGTAGGCGTAAACCTAGTAATGATGGTAGGCGTGTCTTCGTATAACGATGGGCGGTGTTATACGTTGACCATTGTCTTGCCATCTCGTGCAGGAATATCGATCATCGTCGAAGACCATGGATACTCCCCAGTACAATGGATATTTAAAAGTGGGCGTGTTTGTTAGTATATTGAACACCTATATAATGGTGTTGGGAGGGAGGAATATTTGAGATTTAAAATGGAAGATTATTTTAAAACACACCAGGTTAATTCATAATTCAGTATCTTGCAATGGTATTATTTAATTTGGATTAAACTTTTTAAAAGTAGAAATTCATAAGTATAGTTATAAGCATATAGAATGCATTGCATGTCAATATATCTATATTATTTTACATTACAAGGGTTGCTACTGCATGGTTGTAAATTATGAATATATATGTTATTAACCTTTATATATAAATTTCTATTTTTCAGCAACAAAAATCATAATATTTTATATTATATCTAGATATAAGTGTGTATATCTAGATACAGTGTGACTATCATATATTTTATGTACAAAACTCTCTAAAATATTATGAGTTAAAAAGGCCGGTAAAAAGAGTGATGTAATAGTTTTGAAAAATCATTTGTTCCCAGCAAACAATCCAGGTCATTTCACTTTTAGAATTATAACTTTATTTTTAATTATAAATTAATATAATTATTTTTTATTTTAGTATGTATAAAATTATTACATCACTATGTTTTATGGATAGAAACCTTTAGGCAAACCATCCTTGTTATTTATATTTTTCATTGCATAATTTCTTTTATATTACTTATTAATGTGTATAACACGTTAAAGGACTTTATAATACTATTGCAATATTATGGTTGCCATGTTTTATTAGTCCAATGTTATAAATATTTTATTTTATAATAATATGAAGATAAATGTCATTTAAAATAATTTTATAATATCCCAAGAAACCAGACCTTTTTACATAATTTTACATTCTTATTTATTTTAAACAAAAAATAAATATAATATATTTTAATTCAATTAAAATAGATTTTCTTTTTATCGTATAAAAAAAATAAAATGACCTTGTTTTATATTTGATTTTTTCATTGCGCAATTTCTTTTATAGTAATTAATAATGTTTACAATACACACAATTATTTTATAACAATATTTACTCAAGCTATTTAATTCCTAGAAAACAGAGTTATGTAATAGTTTTATATAATCATTTCGTACATTGCAAACATAGAATACTATAAAAGAAATTATGCAATGCAAAACATGAAATGACCTTGATAATATAACATGGAAACGTATATTAAAGCGTTTTAATAAACATTTTCTAAATGTAAAGCTATTTTTATTTACCTACATTGTTATATAATTATATAATATGTATATTATAATATTTTACTAAAATGGAATATATGATTCCTTATGTAATACATATATACATATATATATATATATATATATATATATATATATATATATATATATAGTTATGTATGTATATATAAACTATAAATATAGAATCTACATATAACAATATCGTTTGTGCATTTCAGAATATAGTATATATAATAAATAGTATACGATACTTATAACAGGTAATTTTATAAAAGTCTTATATTAATTTGTATTCCCGGTGAGAAAATACTATAATTTAAGAGTTATGTAAAATAATATAATCGTGCTAACAAAAGTAAAAAATATATCGCATTAAATAATATAAAATATATTATGCAATGCATTCAAATAAATTGTTTGCTAGTAATATAGTTAATATAGTAATATAGTTGATTCTATTTTTTTATAAACACTAAAATATACATTTATTTCTATTGAAATATTATTAATACATTGGTATTTTAACAATTTAAAATATAAATTACGTCACTACTGGTATGTAAATTATGATACTATTATATAATATATAGTCATATAATAAGTTACTTTATAATTTTGAAATTAGACTAGTAAACTTCAAGCATTCTGAGAACAACCCAGCAAACAGAGTGACGTAATAGTTTTATAAAATACTTTGATGTGTTCACAAAAATATAAAATAATATAAAAGAAATTATGCAATGCAAAAAACGAAATTACCTGGATTGTTTGCTAGGAATTTTCTCGAGAAGATTATTTAAATGATTAAAGCGACCAAGTTTATTGCAATACGTTATATGATATATTTATTGAAATCTTAGTTCTTTTATGTGAATCACGTAACATTGTTATGTTCTTAAGCTATCTATTGAATACTTAGATTTTAAGGATTTCTCCAATGACAATGGTCTATCAATACTTAACATTCTTTGTAGTATTTTTTTATTCTCAATAGTTACATTTGTTTATTCTTTAAACTTCAAAATAACTATTTACTTTTAAACTTAACTCAATTAATTGTGACATTAATCATCCTTTAGAGTGATACTTATATATTAGAATGTACTTACTATACTGAATATATATATATATACTAACAATAGTACACGGTTTGCAATATAACAATATCATCTATTAGTTATTTTTATATAGATAAAGCTCGAATAAGCAAATTTTGTTAAATTCCATCTCAATTATTAGTATTGAAAGCGAATTAATTATGAATTAATTTTAAAATAACAAATATTTTGTATTCATTATCTGACATGGGGATTGCCCGCAACAATGTTCTGCCATCCCATATACATGGTATATGTAGCTATTATAACATTTATAGTAAATAAAACATGGATGTATTCGTTAGATAATCATTCGATATTTTATAATCAGCGGGTTTAAAATGGATACCGTTATTAAACTCATCGCCTTCTCTCCGTCAGTCGCCCGAAGATCAATCGACCAGCGGCGTGTCCAGCCAAGGTAGCAGTAGCGATCCGTTGAGCCCCCTATTGTTACCGCAAGAGAATACTCAGCGTTTCCGGCGAGTCAGTTATGTGCTCCCGGGAGAAGTCTCCAGCGAACTGTTCACGCGCAAGGTCACCGACACTTATGAGCGGAAGTTAGTGAATGGGGCGTGGTCTCGAAACAGGAAGTGTGGTTTTGGCCACGGGCATGGCGTGAGCTACCGGTATATATACTATAGTCGGCAGAATGAGATGTCGTCTGAAAACGATAGTTGCTTTTTATACGCAATTAAACAAGAGTGTCGAGGGGTGCTAATGCCTAGAGCTAACTATGGCGTAGTAGTAAAAAAAAAAAGTAAGCTACGCCCATTGGGCGTGTCATCGGCGATATGGGTTTACTGTTAGAGTGTAGGCGTGTCATCAATAACATATATTAAATATAATTTTATTAT
>OZ038314.1:28178344-28210844 GCA_964035775.1 Osedax frankpressi
ATTCCATCACTTACGTAATTACGTAAATACATTTACAGGATATAAATATCCACAACAGCGCATCCCCTCCCTCCATTCCTCCCCCCTCCTCCTCCTCCTCCCCCTCCTCCTCCTCCTCCTCCTCCCCCTCCTCCTCCCCCCGTGTATTCTATACGCGCTTACATAGACACGCCCACTTCATTTCCTATCAGCTTGCAACTGAAGTGATTTCCTGATTCTAACGGCGACATGCTTTTGTTGCTTTTCTACTGAACTACATACGACTAAGTTCAGAAATCACATAACTTAGTCTATTATATAAAGTTATATGTATACAATGATATATATATATATATATATATATATATATATATATATATGTGTGTATATATATATACATACATATACATATCATATATGTATTATATGAAAATATATATTATTATTTATTTATTATATTACGAAATAGGTTTAACATAATCCCTGTGATATATTGATAACACTAACTGCCCTATTAACTACGATTCGTAACCACACACACACACACCAACGCAAACCATACGCATATCATAAAGCAATCCTTTCCCCGGCCAAATCCGTCTGCCCTTCCCGGGGCCGCCGTTAGAACCGCTGCCATCGTTAATATTTAATAACACGCGAATGGAACGGAAGGTGCACCGGGGAGTGGCGCGCGATATCGGAGTAACGGGCGATATCGGAGTAACGGGCGATATCGGAGTAACGGGCGGGAGGAGAGGAACATATCGTCGATTTAGTTGCAGAAGTCAATATGCCGTTATTATTACAACAACTATAGCCTCGACTACCGCCACTAGACGTGTTCGTTATTCGCAACGCATAGTCCGCTATCTGTCTATTAAAGTGCTTTTGATCAATTGTCAATGCGCGAGGGCCAATAACTACTCCTTCCACAGAGACGATATATGTAATACATAAATCAGAATATTATTATTTGCCAACTGATAATGTAATAATATTATAATTTTAATTTAGTAGAGATAGTTTTAAACAAATAAGTGTTATATTCGGATATCCAAAAACATCAAAACATTTAGAAGACGCAAACATTTAGAATTAAAATCATTACAATTTAAAATTTACCAAAGAAGTGTATACAATATAATCCTTGTTGTATATATATATATATGTATATATATATATATATATATATATATATATATATATAATGTATGTATATATACATATCAACATCTGAATATAACATATTATTTGTTATAGAAAGGACTAGAAAGGATTGTTGCAAACTCAGCTGATAAGAGGAAAATAACAGCCCAATCTTAATAGAGAATAATGATTTCCATTGTTCTGATTCTTAGCCCAGCAAAATAATTTGTTTTATTGATATCAAAATGCGGACACTTTGCAATGCATTCAATCTGAGCTATGGTCATCCAATCCGTTAAATCCATATTGATGAAACAATAAAACACCTAGAAATATCCACCGAATTCATTTACCGATCAACTATCGTCAACTTGCATAATGGATAAAACTGCAGTTTCAACTTTATCATCCTTGCAGAGTATGGAATATCTAAGGGAACTTTATTTCATCATTAGCACAGCTTTATCAACGGGAAGAGTGGAAAATAAATTTATATCTCATAGGGATAATATAATAAATCAATATATATATATATATATATATATATATATATATATATTTATATATTGTAGTATTTTTATTAATTTAAATATTATTATTCATCTTTTTCGTTATTTATTATCTCAGCTGGTTTTATAAAAATGTCAAAGTTATTGACATACTTGTTTACATGATAATCAATACTACTGCTAAACTATATAATGTCATTCTAGTATATTCTATTATGTAATAAACTATGTAACAGTCTAATAAGTTAGACTGTTTGTGTTTAAAACGTCCTTCATTTTAAGTCACGCCCATATCTCACATAGATTTCCGAACTGCGATTTATTTCCAATTGATCTTACAACCTAAAATGGTGTCGACCACTATCGGCCCGGTGCAACATCAATGGGCGTATATATACGTATATATGCCATGTTGAGTAACCGATAAGATTATATAATACCGTTATGTGTATTAACTTCGTAGTTTCATTGCATTATATACGACTGATAAAAACTGTCATCTCAATTTCTTTGTTATCATAATGGTACACGTGTTGGCCTATATTCTACATAAACAATAACGATTGTATTAGAGATATCGTACAAATATGATACATACATATTAGCTAATATATATATATATATATAAATGTTATAAATATATACATGATGCTATATATGTATATTTATTAACATTTTACGGACTGTATTTAATATAATAATAATAAGTTTTATTTTAAGTAATTACTATTGTTTATATCTTGTTTATTAATAATATTAACTTTTATATTTTCAATTTTATGAATATATTTTACGACAGTTTCAATATGTAAAAATATTTGCTACATTGCAAAAATTACATTCAATCTCCATTTTAACTAATTTAGGTGATTATTATTCCTGCGATAAAAAAATATTGTATATATATATCTATATATATATATATATATATATATATATATATGTATATATATATATATATATATATATATATATATATGTATATTTATATATGTATATTTATATATAATATATATAAATTATTTACATAAATTGATACAGTAATGTATACTATAGTGTATACGTATCATACACACACACGCACATGCATACACACACAATGCGTTATTATATAATGGTGTACTATGTACACTGTACATTGATTGGATTGCCGTGAGACCCTAGCCTACACAAAGTCTGCTATTTACTTAGTCCGTATAATTTAGTGTGTACAGCGACGACTTCCGGCGATGATTAATTAATTCGACGAAATCACACTACGCGGAGTTTACCCATAGAGCACCGGGTAGGTTGGCCAGGTCGAGATTTCTACATTATTGAGTGCGCCACCCGACGAGTACAAGTTACGCCCCGTATAGGCCCCGCCCCCCCCCACGCCCCGCAACGTCGCCCTAGCGTGACCGACACGCGCCGGTGCACACGCAAATGTTGCGTAATAGCCGGCGATGAATAATTCATCGTCATCGGAAATGGGCCGATCGGGTACAACTCGCCAGTACGCCACGATGCCGTTACAACGCGGGTAGCATGGATTTGTGGACCACGGTAGCAGTAGCGGTAACGGTTCAGGTAGACAACGCTTCAGTTTTCGCTAACGGACTTTTGCGAGGCCGGCGCATTAATAATATACGTACGGCAAACTTTCACTTCCCTAGGACGGGGGCGTGCGGATATGCTGTGGCGGGGTTAAGGGTCGAGTTGCGAGTCCTAGTGCTGTACGGGAGCTTTACGCGTCGTACTACATAAACAATTAACTAACCCGTTAGGCGCAGAGTTTCTTATTCCCCACCGTCCCGAGCCGACAACCGCTATTACCATTTAGGGTTGGGATGTACATTGTACATTGTACAACCCCTATATATAGGTATACCTATATATACTATATGATGAAATATGATATGTATAATATAGTTATAACTACTCTAGTTTTTTATTTATAGATACTACCATTTATATAATATATTACATTATCGTTACATTCAACAGTATATAATGTTGTGACTGAATACGGATGTCAAATAAATCAATGATTTGTATACCCAATATTTCACTTATAATACAGAATAACGCATCTAAATGCTGACTTACGAATCCGTCTCGATCAAGACGACGCCAAATCGTACATGGATTCGGCTTCCGCGTGCCTCGATATCAATGGCGTCGAGTTACAAAGAATCATAGATTTTCTACACTCTCCGAAACTCAAGAAAATTAAATAATAAACTATACGATTTAAAAATCATAATTAAAATTATTCATTATATAATTAAAATAAATTAATAAGAATATAGTTTTTTGAACTATATACATTATATTTTATACTATTATATATAATATATACCATAATATAAAGTGCTATATTTTTAGAACAAGTTTTAAACTCACTGTGATAAGCCATTATAATAAATAATTGTATTGTAAAGTAGTAACAAATATAATATCATTTAGAATGATTATAATATGACACTTATCTTTAGATCAATAATATATTTACTATTACATGTAAAATCGGTACAGATAACAATCCTATACATATATATATATATATATATATATATATATATATATATATATATATATATAACTACGTTTTAATATTTATATACATTTATTTATAATATTAAACATTTAACCTCTCTAAAATTATAATATTATATAGTTACGGTATAACTAGAATTAATGTGTATATATATATATATATATATATATATATACCTATATAGTTATGCTTGTTATTTATATATATAGATTATACATTTTCAATCCTGTGTTATATGCATTATATAATATAATCAAAATAGCCAAAGGTTTTTTATTAATAATCATTTTCTTATTAGATTATATTACGAACAATGATAATAAGTAAATACAAAAGTAAATATAATATTCTATTATAAAAAAATCTTTTCTACCTATCTCTATTTAATATCAGTGGTAAGTTAAAATACCACTATTAAATTATGTATACACTATAATAGCATTACAATATAATATTATGATTGATAATAGAATTAATAGAATCTTAAATATCAAAATCATTATAAATAGAATATTAATATAAAATTTGTTATGTATACATATTATATTATATCTATAATACAAATTTGCTATAATACACAAGGTTATTATCGAAAAAATATATATTAAGAATACTGTTATAATAATATAATATTTATATATATATAGTTATTATTCCCTATGTGAGATATATATATATATATATATTTATATTTTATATTTATATTTATTATTATATAATCTATAGTATTATATAATATATATAAATAATTGTATATTTTAATATTAAATGTATTGAAATACTCATAATAATCTTATAAAACACCGTATTATTGAATTATATATAAATATGTAACATCAGTTATGTTAATATTTAAGTGGCGCGCAACAAAGACATTGTAATATTATTACAACACTATTAAATGTTATTGTATTATGTTGAATGTGGTTTTCGCGAAATATTGCTATTAAAGCTCTTCAATCGATGTGTCCGAACAGCCGAGCTTCGTGATTGGTCAATCTCGCTAGACCAATCAGAACGATTATTCGTGTGCAGATAACTCACCGACGCATCTTCACTTTCATCTCATCTTCTCATCAAACACGATCTATATTGAATATCATAATACGCTTTTTATGACATCAACAGTAGATATATAATATTTAAGTGACCGTCCCAGATATTTGCAGTTATTAATATGGACAATTCACTGAACATACTAACGGGTCCCGTCGAGAAATCGTATCAGCTAAAAAGTTTGCTATTTAAATATACAAATAAATATTCTATTAATGGGTTGGATTACATTTTCTATTAAATGCACTTTCAATAAAAGTACAAATTAGTATTACCTTAAAACAATTATATGTTATTTATATTTTAGTTTAGTAGTATTGTAAAACCAAAATATAAATTAACAATTATAAGTTACATATTTTTTTTAGATTAGTAATGGTATATATAAGTAATATAATTATAATTATAGTTAATATAAATATAATCTCATAAAATGATAGAATATGTTAAATTACTGGAAAGAAATTGAATTTAAAAAAATAATTCAAGATCACAGTATTCAAAAAAAAAACCTTAATTATGTGGTAATTAGTGGTAATTATGTATTATTATATTAAAGAATTAAATTGTATTTTTTTATTATCTTTAATATTATATGAAATATTTAAATTTAATTATAAATTAAAAGAAAATATACCTTATCGTTTACAATTATATAAATTATCTTTGTTTTATAATATATGATAATTAAAGATTTAAAAATGAATTGGATACATATTAAGATCTCGTTGTTATATTATTATATAATTACTATACAGTAATCCGTAGCATATTTCTAGTTCTCTAACGTATTCACATTCGAGATTGGCACGCTTCTCATTATTTATATCCATATTGTATATACTTGTATACACTACTATCTGATTATTTGGCGAACTTTGATTTTAGCGTTTAGATTTCTCAGAACATCTAAAAAAATACTTTAAACAAACAAATCCCGAATGTATTGTATAAACTTTCGTTCATACTAAATGATAGTATATTCTATATTATATAAATAAAATAGCGTATTGTATTATATGTGTTTGATAATGCATTATCGCTATATGTTTATATATAATTAGATCATTGTTAGGAATTATTTTTAAATAATATATTTATATAGTCGACAAATATGTAGCATTATGATTAACTTTAAATAATGCATATATTTTAATAACACTAGATTTCTGCGAACATTCACCTCAAGGAGATACACCCGTGTTGGATTTGACCTCTGGTCAACACCGCACTGCTTCGAGAGGAAACCTAGTGAATATGCTATGGGGTCGTTTACTCTACCAGAACGCACTGCATCTATTACAACACCAGCAACAACAACACCAGCATAACCAACAACAACAACAACAACAACAACAACAACATAACATGCAACTTCTATTGTTACAATCATCTCAAAAACCACGAACTGAAGGTAATAATAACAATACAATTGTAAATTAATAAATGTCAATTTAATATTAATTTAATTAATTAAGTATAAATTCAAAAGTATATAGATAAAATCTATATAATTAATTAAATACACTAACTAATTAAATATATTACTAATACTTGTTCACGTATATATAATAATTTTACATACATGAATATAATATATTTATTATGTATTAAATACCGCATTATATATAATATACATGCATACTCACGTATAATATAATTACATTTACTGTAGTATGAATATAAGAATTTTAATTTATATTTAATATGTTTATATCTATTTCGAATAAATGGCTACATAATATAAGTATCAAGTTTCGTATGCTATATCTACAATATACGATTTATAATAATGTACTCAAGCAACAATTCAGGCCATTTTAGGATTTTTTATTACACAATACAATTTTAAATATATTTTATTTAAATTTAAAATGTATTATGTTTATTTTGATATAAAATAATTAAACAAACATATACAATTATATTACAATACTTAAATCATCTTGTTAATCATAGTAATTCAATTATTATTCCATATTTTGTTTATTTTCTCACAAATGAAGTATATTAAATTAATAACAATTAGAAATATTTTAAATTTACTTGTTACTATTTTATTAAGATTATCCAATTATATTACTGTTACAACCTTGTGTATTATATATATATATATATATATATATATATATATATATATATGTGTTTGCTTATATAACAAATAGATAAATTAAAAATATAATATATAATATATAATATTTTCCATTTTAAAATTTATTTTAAAATTAAGTTATAATTAAATTTAGATAACATAATCAAATATAAAATATTCCAAGTAGTGTTTATTACACATATATAATCCGCATTTAAATATAAACAAATTGAATTTAACTTGTTTATAGAGTTTGGATATAAATAAAAAAAAATTAACTTTTCTTTTATAAATAAAATAATATTTCAATAACAAAATTATATATGGGGATAAGTTATAATCTAAAATATGTGTAATTATAATATATCATTAATATTAATTAATTAGCATACAATTACAGTTGTAAAATAGCATACACTATATATATATATATATAATATACTATATTTATATTATGTACATAATATGATGTATAAATAAAGTATTTAAATATATTATATATAATATTACACACTATGATTATTTATATAGTATAAGGCTTACGCAACATATTGTGCAAATTATGCAATTAGCTAATACACCCTAGTATGATATAATATAATCTGTTATATGGAAAAATCAATATTTAATATAGATACATGTTTATCCAAGTATACATTACGATAAACCCATTTTCATAAATATTTAATTATTCAATAGGAAATCAATTGTATTATAGTTATGCTCTTTGTACACATAAAGAAGAATCGATTAAGAATAAAATATAAAATCATATTGTATCATGTAAAAATATAAATATCAATGATAGAGTTCATTTTGTAGAGTTGTGTTATAAATGTGTTTTAATTTACATCTGTTGAAATATCAATTGTATATGAATTTTATGATAACAAATCATTGATGGCTTGCAGTATTGGTAAATAATAAAATATAATTGTCTAATAATAAATAATACACTATAATAAAGTTTGATAATGTTTAATATTAAAAAATAATATTAAATAATAGTTTACTAAATAATATACAAATTGTAAATAATACATAAGGAATACTTGTATACCAATAGATATTAATATTTATAAATATATAAGATATATTTTATAATAATTTTTTCAATAAAATACATAATATAGATATATAAATTTAATGACATTTATAAAATTATAATATATAATGTATATGTATAAAAATATATATTTGATTTCCATATTTATAATACCATATGTTATAATATATATATATATATATATATATATATATATATATATATATATATATATATATAATATATTATAATATTTATATATTAACGTACTATCATATTTATATAATACTATATATATTATATTATTTATATACTAAAATTAATACATTGTTACGTAGTTATATAATATTTAATTCGTTAATGCATTATAAAATATTCTCATTTATATTCCTCTTTATAATTAATTTTCAATTGCATTATTGTGAAATGCAAGAGATCATGTATTATTAATTTCTGATGCAATCTTCCCGAATTATGTTATTTTTATTTTTTATTATCAAATCAAAAATCTACACTTTTCATCATTTATTCATGGTGAAAATTTTGATTTAATTTGATCTCACATTGAAAATAGCGCTATATCAAAATAATTTGTATTATTGTTTTGTAATACAAAATTGATAATTATTGTTTATAATTATAATTATTATATTTATTTTTTCAATTATATGTCATTATTATAATAATTTGCTATAATAATACGTCTATACCATATCATTAATAAAACAAATAATTTACAGACTATTTCCGGATGTTATCGTATCGTGAATTTCCTGAATCTCAACAAATACCTTCAGCCCATCAACTGAACTCCCCGTCATCGTTTGCTTCGTCCGCACTATTTTCGGAACCTCGTTCAACCGTTCAAGATCCTCCAGAATTAAAAGATCGCATGGAATCCAGGCACCGCATTTGGAATCCAGCAGTCGAGGAAAGTTACAGGAAAACAATAGAGAATGAACAACCAATTTTTCAGGTATTTTTATATATTTATATTCCAGGTATATTATGATCTGCAATATTGTTTATTATATAATGCATATTATTGTAATAATCTATTATGCATATAAACTAAAATATAGTATTATATAATACATGATTATCATATTATTATAGTCCATTCCTGAATTTTAAGTTATGTAACTACATGTTATATTACTTGCATGTTTTATTCATTGTATAATACATACTGTTAGTTATACATACTGTTAGTTATACATACTGTTAGTTATACATGCTGTTAGGTATATATACTGTTAGTTATATATACTGTTAGTTATATATACTGTTAGTTACATATACTGTTAGTTACATATACTGTTAGTTACATATACTGTTAGTTACATATACTGTTAGTTACATATACTGTTAGTTACATATACTGTTAGTTACATATACTGTTATATTCTTATGATATATTAGTTGAAGAAATAATTAATAATATACCCAATGAAAAATGATATGTTTTGGATATTCCTTACGTCATGCCCTAAAAATATTGTATCGTACATAATATCAAATGTCTAACGCGCCATTTATAAGATAGTTTACATATGTATACATATGTATACATAAGTATACATATGTTTACATAAGTATACATATGTTTACATATGTATACATATGTTTACATATGGTTACAACCGAAAATATCACGTTTTCAGAGTACGAATATTTCAATGCCAATGACGACGAGCAGAGAACGACCTTACGCTTGCCCCCAATGTGGAAAACGGTTTAAACGCTCTTCCACGCTCTCCACCCACCTGCTAATACACAGCGACACCCGACCATACCCGTGCCAATATTGCGGGAAAAGATTCCACCAGAAAAGCGACATGAAAAAACACACCTACATCCATACAGGTTAATATAATAAACATATATTCCACCAAACCATCCAGGTCATTTAATTCTCACATTACATAATTGCTTTCACATTATTATATTTTTTTCTGGACCATTAAGTCACTCTGTTTATTGGGTTATTAATAGTATTTACTTGCAATTGTAATTTCATTCAAATTTACTGTAATTCAATATTATAACAAATCTATGACATTTTGTATAATTATATTACATTTTATATTGTGATATATTAATGCGATTCCCTTATTTTGTATTGATATATATATATATATATATATATATATATATATATATATATATATCCACACACACACACACACACACACACACACACACACACATATATATATATATATATATATATATATATACATATATATTCCTTATTATATTCAATATTATAATATGATAATTATTAATCAAATATTCTCTTCAATTGTTTATTAAAAATATGTTAACAATATAGGTTTTACTTTCTTATAGTTATATAATTTATTTTATTATTCTTATTATTCAATATATTATTTTAAATCAAACATAATATATTTATATATATATTATGCAATATATATATATATATATATATATATATATTTAAATTTATATATATATATATATATATATATTATTTATATAGGTAGTTTAACATATATATTTAGAACTATGTTTATATTATATTATTATTGTTTATATATCTATTTTAAAAGCGAATAATAAAAAAAATAAGGAAAACAGATAACGTTATTAATATAAATCATAAAACATAATCATTATATATACAAATCAAATATATTTGCCATTTTATTAAAACATTTATTATACAAATAATAAATTTCCCTTTAAAAATGATGGGGAATTTATTTGCATATATTTTTTAATATGGAACATTTTCTTGTTGGGATTGATATTTAATGAAATATAATATTAGATGTACATTTTACAAGATTATATATATATATATAAATTATAGATATGATGTAGACAACATTTATACGAATAAAGGTTGTGATTATAATGCGTCATACTGTATTTGTACAGGACTTAGATCAAAGCCACTTTATTATATTGGATGTTTATTGAAATTGTGTTCAATCATAATATAATATTTATATGATCTAATGCAAAAGCTACAATGAGGTAACCTAGAATTAATCACTCAACGATAAAAGAGCGCATCCTTGTTCCACGCCCATCTGTAGAGATAACATATCCAGCCACGCCCATTTATCGGTGAAAAGCTAGTGTAATCAATTACTAGAATACAGTGTATTTTCTATTTGTTATATATCTAAGTTCAATTTACTATTATGTAGTGTTTTTTCGTAATACTCATTTATTTGATATTCCATTGTAGTGTTATTAAATAAGAATACTAATAACAATATGATGCACATATATTTAATGTATATCATTTAATACTGTAAGGAACTTTTATATTTTAGTTTTATTATTTTATTAAAATAAAACACATAATTCTATTTATGAGAAATGTGAAATGATTAAATATCTTGATTAAATCATTTTAATATATTTATTATCAGCTTTAAGTGTTCTTTTTTATATATATATATAATGCATTATTCAGATATATATATATACTCGCAAACGTTAATTATAATTATATACGAATAATATCGTAATATATATATATATATATATATATATGTATATATACATATCTATATATATATATATATATATATATATATATATATATATATATACAATCCGTCGTAGACCAGGAGATGCCTGGGATTCGATAGAATATTGTATGTCATTTAATATATATATATATATATATATATATATATATATATATATATTATATAAATCATAATTATTTTTCGAATTCTCCTAGAAGATTATTTATAAATTAAAATGTCAGTTGGTGATTAACTTCGTAATACGATACACTGATTATTGTATAGCGAATGCTGTAACATCAGATCTCCGTAGTATTGCAGCGTACGCCACGCGTACAGCTTAATCTAAACGGGAATGTTTTAATCTCGTCGTAGGGTAGGCGAGAGAAAAAAAACGTCGGCGCATGCGGGTTACACAAAAGAAAACAATACCCGGGAAGTTGGGTCGTCCGGTTCCGGTTGGAGTATACGAACCGCGTTGGATTACTTAATTGTTAACGCTTTGCCCGCTTTTTATTGGGTCGCCTGTCAATATTATGAATAGCTTGTAACCCAACGCAGATATACTATCTGTCGGCCGAGATCGTGATATGATAATGTAGTGCAATTGTTTTGGAATCGTTGGTCCTATAGGATCTATAGGCTTGGCATACGAATTTATTAAAATGCCCGCATGTACGATTCGAGTGATTTATCTAGATATTTTATATTTAAACTTGTGTTTGCGATGCATTCTAATCAAATACTACATTCGAATAATAATCAATTGATTTAACTTAATAACTTATAGTATAATAATAAATATCACATATTAAATTATAATAATACACATAAAAATGTGTTATTTTTGTTATTTTCTTGTATACTAATAATATATTTATCAATATGTGTATATTTATATATTATTGAAACCAAATAAATCAATTACTAATTAATATTTAAAATAAATTATTAAAAATATAAGTATATATACATATGTATAAATATATGATTACATGTTTATAGTGAGTGTATGTTTTAGTGTATGCAAGTATGTATGTGTATATATATATATATTTATTTATTATAATAACTAGAGTTATAATATTTTATAACTCTATATATTTTTAGTTTTGAAATATTATTATATTAAAAACAACATAATACATTTGCAAAAATAGACAATACATTAGATAATACAATAGATAATACAGAATATTGAAATTAGAAAAAAAATAATGTCGTGTATAATTTTACATAGATCATAGACTGCGAAGTTAACTTTTAAACATCTACTTTTACACACTAACAAATACATTTTATTTATGCTTTTTGATGCCGTGAAATATTACAGTTATAACTATTTACTTTTTTTTGACTTGCTAATATTATATATGTTTTGGAATTTGAAATGTAGTATGTATTTAATGATATGCGTACACTATTATCCAATATTACCGTATATGTGTAGAATAAAATGCTGCTTAAATATTATCTATGCATCCCGTTGAATACCAATTATCAAATTGAAATTTAAAAATTCATGATAATTAATTCAATTTGTAAAAATACAATAAAATTAATGTCAATAAAAATTATTTTCAAAATTTACATTTTAATAATTTGAATTAGTCACGCAAGTCGCGTGTAAATAAATCATAACATTTAATATTGATAACAATAATAAATTAAGATAAATAATATTTGAACATCATTGTATTATTATGATGTATTACTATATAATTGTTTATATATTGTGTATTTACAATGCAAATAATATCACAGCAAGTGCGCCAAGTTGAATATAGTACTAAATTACACACGAACATTCTACGAAATAAATATAAATAAAATAAAGATTACATGGATTCACGCATATTGTTTAAATTCTAAGAATTCAAGTGAACTATATTGTTATGCTAATTCTTTATATTATATAACTATAACTATATCATATATTGACGTTAAGTGTTACGCTGTGTATATTACCGTGTACGATTACAATTGGTGTGTCACCGCTGACTAATTCCGTATTCCGCAGGAGAGAAACCTTACGTCTGTAGACACTGCAACAAGGCCTTCTCCCAATCGTCCAACTTGATCACCCATTCACGAAAGCACACGGGATTGAAACCGTTTTCTTGCACTTCGTGCGGAAGGTCGTTCCAACGAAAGGTTAGCCTCGAGGTATACCTTGGTTATAAACACGATGAGGAAGAGCTTGTACCCGTTAATTGATAATTTTAATATTTATATTTTAAGCTACGTTTTAGTGATCCATAAATGTATAAAACAATATTAATATATATATATATAATATATTATATATATATATATATATATTATATATATTATATATATATATATATATATATATATATATATATATATATATATATTAATATTGTAATATATTATTTTAAATTGTATCATTTATATGTTTTAAGTAGTATTTATTTATAAATAAATCAATTGATTACTATTTATTAACAATATATAATGCCTATAGGAAGAATATAGATTTAGAAAATGTATGCTACGATATATATATATTGATATCACTGTATATGTTATGTTAACATTACAACTCCTGAAACAAGGTTGATCTGAGAAGGCATACGGAAACACAGCACTACGAACTATCAAACGATTCAACCCGAATACCTCTTCAGTAAAGTTCGAACTTCGAGAGCTTTATTGTATCGTTTCTTACGAAGGGGAACACCTGAGTTGATTTACTACACATTTCGTAGATCTTCTCCCGCGTGTACAAAGAGAATACCACGTATTCCGCCGACCTATCGGATCTCTAACCACCAATGCTATCCAGTGAAATACTTCACACCTACTACAATGACCACCCACTTACGGAACTGCTACACGACGAGATATCGGAGTTATATTTACCCGATATATTTGATACGAATACAAATTACAATTTTTCTACGACTATACACTTAATGAAATCCGTTAATGATTATTTATTTAAATATAATACATGACGTGTTTCATTTAGCCCATTAGAATTTAAAATATGTCTACGTATATGATAGTATATATTCAACGCGCAGATAATGCATGTAATGCATAATTATTGACTATATATCATACTATATTGTATTTGGTTATAGTGAGCTATTTCATTTTGATTTATATTTATTAGATAAAAAAGCATTAAACGACATTCTCTAGTTCGAAGTTTAAAATATATATATATTATATTTTGAATACGTAATAATGTATTCTATACGATTATTATATAATTATATCAAAAGAGGCATAATATATGCTTATCATATAATCTTATTCGCCATTTGTTACATTGTTTTGTTAACGTGTTATGACTTCTTATGATCTTACATTCTATAGATTTAAACTTTTATGATAATTTAAGATTATAATTACGAAATCATAGAGGAATAATTAGTCACATATATTATTGTGTTAACGTGCATTTGATTTGATTTTTAACTACATCGGCTAAACAGCTATTTTGAATTTTTTGTTACCACATATTTATGAATAAATAAATGTATTATCGAACATGATATATATCTTTAATTTAGTTATTTTTATTTAACCTATAATTTAATCTATAGATTGCTAAAATAATAAACGTATCGCATTCAAATAATTAAATGTATTAAGGATTGACCAATTTAATACAAATGATTTTATTGAAATATAATTATATAATATTTTGTTTTATAATTATTATAATATATATAATTATTTATAGTTGTATACAATTATTTAATATAAAATCATTTGTATATAGATAATAAAATATATAAATATGATTAAAAATGAAAACAAATAATATAAAAAAGTATGCAATGAAAACAAATGATCTTGATTATTCATTGGGTATATATTTGGGTATGGGTTTACAAACCATACATTATTTGCATACTTTTTTTTATATTATTTATTATTTCATTATGCCGCATAAAAATATATACTGGAAAGCAATCTGGGTAATTTCTTGCATCGCATAATTAAAAAAAAAATGTATACATGAATAGATATTATAAAAATAAAATAAGTCCATGATGCAAGGCACGCAATACGATGATAAAATTATATTATTATTTTCAAAATAATAATGAATACTTTAAAGTTTATATACACATACATTGATTTGTATTTATAACAACAACAGCATACTAATGATCTGCTTGGTATATTATGTAACTTATTTGTATAGTATACTTTAGATATATTTCATATTTAAATATATATATATGTTATTTATGATAACATAATTACACGAATAATTGTATATTTTTATGAATCAACTTCCTTATTTAAAATAAAAGATTATCAATTAAATATGACGCCGTTAATCCGTAAATCTTCACATATGTTTACATTTCAATTGACGTACTCGGTACTCGGCACATCTGCGTTTGAAGTCGGTCGACGCGGGTATCATCGAACAATCGGATGACACCTCACAATTCGATAGCCTCGAGTCTCCGTCCTTCAGCTCACCTGAAACGCCTTACCCGACGTTTTCGATACAATGGGTTTAATCGGCGCCTCGGGTGTTGCATCACCTGTTACCCGCCTTGACCAGAGGTGTCCACCTCTATCGGATGATGTAATAGTTGTGTGCGACGTCATCGCACCTTAATTAAAGCGTGTAGTGTGCATTTAGTTGAGTAGATTAAGCTCGTATCTCTTCATGGGGACATCCGACGACTCCCTAAGGGAGATTACTATAATTTTCCCAGTTGAACAGAATAATGATCATGTCTATTACTATACATATTATGTACTGATTTATAAGAATTATGACAAAATCTATGATGTTATTCAGTTAATCGGCGATTATTATTAAATATAAGACTTATATAATATCTATATATTTTATAATCATATAGTTTAATCAATGAAAATATTTCGAATTAATCTTCGTGAACCAATATTGTTTATTATTAGGATATATAATAAAATATTATTACATGATATCTTATTTATTCGTATAAAATATTACTACATATTAAATATGTTCTATAAAAAGGGATATTATAAGCATTTTTATGTTAATTACAAATTCCTCTAGATCATATATGAATCCTTGCTAATAACGTTACCATTCTCAGTTAGTTTATATATTATTATAATAATCACCTATTTGAATATTTGCCAACTTTGTCAATTTTATTACTTTGATTGTAATAAAAACACTCTAAGTAATTAATTTATTTTGTTATATAAAAATAATTTAAAAGGTGATTATAAGTTATTATCATATATAAGTATATAATGTAAAATTGGAAATCAACCATAGGCTCTAGTTGTTCATAATAGAGGTGCTAGTAAAATTAAAATAAACATATCTAATTACTGTATATAATAATATATTGTAATGAGTCAAAATTAGTATATCTTTTGAAAAGATTGATCATAGTGGTATTTAGAAATAATTTAAAGATATATTATATATTTTATACAACAAAAAGAATATGATTAATAAAATACGCATTATTGGTAATCCACTTAACTTGTAAATATATGCTGATTAGAATTGATTACAATTGTATTGTTGATACTTATGTAAACTGAAAGTTACACTTATATCTTAAATCAATATTAAGTCAATAGCATAAGTATATAAGTAATGTAAATAATTTGATATTTATTTACAAAATTTAATATTATTAGAAATTTATTATTATATGAATTTAGGAATTGAATGTTAAAATCATATTTCAGTCTACAAATATTCATAAATACTATTTTAATAAATGTTATATGCAACTTTATATTCAAATCATATTTACCTTACTCATTTTTATATTATATTAATTATAAATATATTGAATACACTGTAAAAATCCACAATGTAGGATTTTATATTCATTTAATATATAAACATTCATATTGTGTATATATATATATATATATATATATATATATATATATATTGTTACAGGTAATAACAAAAGAAAGAAGAAGTAGAGATACACAGATAGATAGAACATCTAAACGTGTCCGCTATCAATTCAGATTATATAAGACATATTTTAGCTTTCTAGAATACAATATATTCTGGAAATACTATATAACTAAGAGATCATAAATATGTTTTCTAATACGATGATTCTAACACGTAATGTGTATTATATGGAACAAAACTAATAAAGTCCATAAGAAATCTCTCATCTCTCCTACTTCTATAAAATAAATAAACATACAGATGAGAAATACAAACAATAATTCTTTATAGTTAGGTTTAGTTAGGTTTAGTTAGGTTTAGTTAGGTTTAGTTAGGTTTAGTTAGGTTTAGTTAGGTTTAGTTAGGTTTAGTTAGGTTTAGTTAGGTTTAGTTAGGTTTAGTTAGGTTTAGTTAGGTTTAGTTAGGTTTAGTTAGGTTTAGTTAGGTTTAGTTAGGTTTAGTTAGGTTTAGTTAGGTTTAGTTAGGTTTAGTTAGGTTTAGTTAGGTTTAGTTAGGTTTAGTTAGGTTTAGTTAGGTTTAGTTAGGGTTTCAGAAGAACAGACAAGATTCACTCGAGCCATTAGTGATTTATTTCTATTAAGTATGTTTTAGATCCTCATAATATTATATAATATTTGTATAATGTCTTTTAAGATAATAACAATAATTTGAATTTTTAAATTGAGTAACAACTAGAAACATCTCCATTAAAAATGGAAAAAATAAAAATGAAATTGTCAATACTCTTCAGATATTGTTTGAAATTTTAAAATAATTATAATATTATAATTTTGAATAATAAAATAATTACAATATTTAAATAATTATATTAACTCAACATAATTATAATTTATTTAATGTTACTTATAATTCGAAATATATTCATACTTAGTTAATGTTTAGTAATTACTTTATAATAAACATAGTATCTATGCAAGTCTGAAAAGTAAATATATTTCCAAGGGAGTTGTTAATTCGAGTAATCTAATAATTCGATTTTCCATCTTTTTAAGGTTATTTAATATAGGTAATCTGGGCCTTCTATTTTTTCTAATAGTAATATACATTTCATATGCAGTTATAAAATACTTATTATATGATTGACAAAATCATAATGAAATGTATAATAAAATACATTTCAATAGGGTTAGTAAATATATTGTTGGTATATTGATTAAAGTTATATTAAATAGTAATATACTCACTAATAATTTATATATAACAAATTAATAAAATACAAATATTTCTAAATTTGTAAATTTCCGATATGTAATTAGTTAATTATTAATAGCTATAAATGTAAATGCAAAATTTAAGATTTTTGGTAATTAGTATATTAATAAACTCATTATTAATAAAATAATTTGTTTTGTATTCTAAGAATATTATTCTTAGATTGATTTACAAATATGAATTTAGGTCTACATGTCTAATTATGTTGTTATTCGAGTAGATGCTTATATCATCTTGTATAACTGGAGTTCATCGAAGGGGTGAATATGGAGTGTAAACACCGTATCCGAACTCGGTTAGTATAGTATAAGCAGCTAATTCAAACATTTGATATCGCATATATATTTATTTAATACAATTTAAATAAGTCTATATCTAAATTATATATTTAAAAAGTTAGTTTAGATTTTTGATTAAAACAAGATTTTAGTTTAGTGATTCATATCATTACATTATTCATTATGTTATTAAAACATAATTTATTGAAGTTATAACTTCAAAGTTGAAGTATAGATAATATTATATCGTTATATATTATATATTATATATGTATATATATATATATATATATATATATATATACAATTAAAATGTGATATTAGAGAATTGTCTTCATATCATTTTCTTAACAATATCATTTTCTTCTCAATTGTAATGTAATTCTATTTTCAAGTTTCAATTAATCATCGAAGTTAACTCTTTTCACTAAATCATACATAGTGTACGCTGTAGGACAGGTATCGTGCGATATAGATCAGATGTTATATAATATAATGAGAGAGATGTTTGAACAATGGATGTAAATAATGTTAGGAAAGTGAGTTTCCAAGAAAGTTATGATGAGATAAGATATATCGATACCTCAATAAATAACAGATGGTAAAATGGATTTTTCTGAGAGAATCTACCGATTAATTTCGAAATATTTTTGAAGAAATGGATGGAATCTGCAGGTTACATTTATGTTGGAATATTATAATATTCAAAATAGTTATATTATATATATATTTAATTTATAAATAAACTTGTTTGCAGAATTAAATGAATATTAATTCTTGTCTTATAAAAAATAATCTAAATTATTAATTATTATTATAGCAATAAGTAATATGCTTATATGCTGTATTAATAATACATTTTCTAATTAATAATACCTCGTTACTTTAAAACACATTTTATAACATATCATAATAGCGATGGATACCTGAAGAATTAGCGCATTTTTTAAATAGTGAAATGAAGGTAGATGATATTGGGAAAATAATTGTAAAGAAAAATATTCATTTTTCTTCGGTGATAGAAAACGTTAATATTATTATATTCAGAACATTTTCCAAGAATATATATTGTATATATATATATATATATATATATATATATATATGTAATATCAATATTATACATTATTATCAATAATTTTGTATTCAAATAAAATCTATTTCTCTATACACAGGGAGTTTTTTATAAAAACTACCAAAACGAGTTATCGGTGCTTATGATGACCGCATAGACAATCGTTATCTCGTTAGTGATGAAAAGCGTGACCATCTACATACTGCAACATAAAAGATAAAGGTACTCAGATAATTTACTACTAGTAACTGGTTATTTATTACTCTCGTTAATCTAATAAACAGAGTCTACTAAATATATAACCAGGATATGTCTATTATGTAAGATGAATACGGAAGTAACTGTAGTTGCAATGCTATATTAATTGAAAAATATAAGCCTCAACCACTTTTAACTTAAAATTAGCTCTATATAACTAATATATTCTTATTAGGGTTGTAAATAAAACCGAACTGATACTTTAACACTTTGATATCGAACTGATACTTTGTAATATAATATATTACGATCCAGAACCCGAACTGATACTTTCATATTTTGATACCGAACCCGAACTAATTCTTTTACACATTTATATGAATTACATAATATTTTTCAATTATTTCAATTCATAATTATTGAATATTAACTTCATACTTAATTATTTAATAACAACTTCACGGAGTTCATATTTATTTGAAATTCATTTAAAAATATTTTCTTCTTGGCTGACAATAAAAATTGATCTTAAAGGTCAAAAATGAAAAATACATTATAGGATTATTTAATTAATTATAGATTAATATAACATAAATGTTGATTTGAGAATAATATGAACTCAATTAGTAATCATTGATTGGTTGAATTAATTTTTTATTAATTATGACACTTTCCCTTTGTTCTTAACCAAATCAAAATGGTGGTTAAATTAAAGGTTAGTAGATTTATATACCAATGTTCATCATTAAATGAGAACTTATAATATCTATTAAACATAGAATACCATATATATAGTGCGCGCGTTTAAATCACTAAATTAAGTGAATTATATCATGAATATTTTAAAATATTCTATTTTGTAATATATTATTTTTAAAATTAATATTCACAAATATATAATATATTTTATAATCTTATATAATTATTGCAAATCATAATATATACTACCGATTAATGTATAATATATATATATATATATATATATATATATATATATATATATATACTATTAGTAAGGGTATTGTTACTAATAACTATATTTAATAATATATATAAAGTTTTAATTATTTTATTTTCATTATTGAGAATATACATTATTAAACTATTTGAATATACAGGAAATTGAATACATTTTTAAAGAAGAGGTAAATAGTGCTGTATAGAAGTTATTTTATATCATATATCAGAAAGGTTATTTAGTAAAACAGCTAGGTACAATTATTAGCGAAATATATAGATTATAGTATTAATTTTCGAATATACATATTTTACATCCATCTCTTACAGTCTTATATGTATAAACGCACATTGAGCGTATACTTTTCAATGTATTAAAGTAACAATATACAATTATTATATTTTATATTATATAAATATATTTTCTTTTATAATCTTTATAATTTCCTAGATATTATAGATTTAATATTCTCTGATGTTATATATAAAAATATATTAATTAGAATGAATGCAGGTGAAAGTAAAGGAGGACAATAAAAATTAACTAAGAAATGGACATCTTTTTATAGATGCAGCATAAACATCCAAAGCGAATATCTGTTTATATTCATATACAATTTTACAAATTATTTTTAATTTATTCTCATAATTACCATTTACTATGTGGTAGAAAAACTAATACTCCAATATTACTTAGACTGGCATTTAACCTTTTAATGATCTAGGATACATCAGTCGAAAGTGAATGAATATTTTCTTCAACTTGTCACCCCAACTCTTTATAGATGATGATGAAATATTCGCTCACTTATAATTACAATACTATTTATATATATATATACGAATTTGTATTTTTATCATCATTTTATATTAAATTTAATTAAGTTTCTTTGTGATTTACTGATTAATTTTCTAATTTATTAATTGTTATATTATAATAATTCCAAAATATTTCGAATATACTAAATTAATTCGCAATCATATTTAAATATATAATTTTAGCTTTTGATACTGTTTCGAAACTTTGACTTTGGGTATCATTTACAACCCTATTTCTTATTGAATTCATTTTATCCAAAAATGTAATTGTTATTATGTAAAGTTAACGTGAGTGGTGAGAACATAATAGTAGATTATAATAAATTATTAATATTACAATTAGATAGTTGAATTATTGATTGCATCTTGTTTTAAAACTATATTGTGAACTCGTAGTCTAGGACAATATATGTATATCAGACATTGGATTACCTTTAATTGACAGATTATTGAGAAGTCTAATTTGAAAGTCTTGGATTACCTGAATATATCAAGTTGTTTGATATAATTGTCCTATGTTACATTATATACCATAAACAAAATATATAGCATAGTATATTATGCTACTTAAATATATATGTTCTGATATAAGATGTCTAGACCCTTCGATGGATTATTTAACTTATAATATATGGACCTTTTAATTTATTTAAAAATTCTATAGGTAGTCCAAATTCTTATTTTACAATCAAAACCTCATTTGACCAAGAACTAACCTTGTGCCATATTATTCCATACTTGAAAATATCGCTGTGGAGTTAATCACTGAGATAACATTTTAATAATGATTTTCTGTAATCTGTTAATTCCAATAGTCGGGCTACAGTTGTAAATGACTATATGGTAAACCAAGTTCAAACTATAGCCAAATTATCGTGCAAATACGGATATTTTACAATATTTTTTAAACAAATACACATGTTAGCCAAAGTGTTTTTATTGTGAATAGATCTGAGGAAACGGATATTCAAGATTTTTTTAATATATTTATTAGAATGTTATAACAAAATGTCCTCAAACTTAGAAATAGAATTTGTAATATTATAGAAAGGAAAATTATATACATTTAAAAATATATTTACTTTTCTTGAATCAGGTAACTGGTTTATTTTCTTAACAATATATATATATTTAGGTGTCAATTTTTGTACTAGATATTTGTACTCTACTGAGAGATTATGAGTAATGGTGAAAGAATTAACAATAGATTACTCATCGATGAAGTTTCATATATTCCATTTTAAGAAATGGTATATCTATGAGATTTGAATTGTGTAAGAAAGTTATACATACCGATGTCATAGATATAGACTAATCTAAGATAGTTACTAATATATTATCCAAGTTTTCTACTACTTTATTTGGTAGCTGGTTCTACTTGTATCAAATTAAATTTGCTTCCAAATATTTTCAATGTTGTGTTCTTTGTTAAATATCTACAACATACTAAACATTCTATTTATATATATTAACATTTTATGAATATATATTGACATTCTATTAATATATATTAACATTCTTTTTATATATATTAACATTCTATTTATATATATTTATTTAAATATATATATTTTTTATTTATAACATTAAGGTTGTCATTATCACTATAATTATGGATAAATATCACCAAAATACCGAAATAATATAATGATCTTGAAAATAATTCGTAATTCTGTAATAGAGTGCGGTTTTTTAAACGTGCAAAAAAGACAAACATTGAATATTTACTTTGTTTATATGCAGAAATATACTTCTATTGTCCTCTACAATGCTTACCGAAACTTTATCACTTCCTTAATTTGTTATTGATGAGATTTATAGATAAATAGCGACAGCTTATATACTTTGATAGGAGGAATAACAATGGTATAAAGTATACTTATAAATACAATAGTAAATTTACAAACCTTTTATCATGCAAATGTTTTGCATTTATAAAATACGACTTAACACATGTACATTGTGCATTGCACAACTCAATGTATATCTCACACGAATAGATCTGTCTTCTATCGTAATTAATAATATTCCCATAATAATACGTCACTTCATATCAATATTGATTTTATATTTGAATAATTTGTTACAATTATTAATCTATAGACTAATATATTACGTAATATATATGCATATGAATGTATATTCAGAATTACATAGGCTACTTATCAACTATACAGAAATTGTAAGTTTCTTAAATTAATTATTAATTTTTGAAATTATTTATAATTGGTATATAACATAATATATTATTTATTACTATTGTATCATAATTATAATGGTATAATTATTTCGATTAATTATATATATATAATGTATTGTCGATAAAGTTATGGAATGCGTATAATAGGTATATTTATCATATTTAAAATAATATATAAAAAATGTATAATAAATATATATAATATTGTATTCTATATTTAAAAAATATTCAATTCATTATTTCAAAACTTATATATAACTCATAATATATAATAATATAAATTACCATTACGTAAACAATTACTTATTATTTGTATATACGTGAATTTATGTTTACGCTGGTTGTTTTCAAATATTATAGTATTTAATATTTTATAGTATCAAAGATCTCTAATGGTAATTTTAAATAGTAATCAAGATAAATCATTTACAAACTAATATTTTAGAAATAATATATTTTAGACAAATTAATCTTGATTATAAACAATTTATTATTTGTGTTGATATAAAATATCAAAATAATATTGATATTAATTAATTTAACTGGTTAATAATAATAATAATAATAATAATAATAATAATAATAAATAATAATAATAATAATAATAATAATAATAATATTAAATAATAATAATAATAATAATAATATTAAATAATAATAATAATAATAATAATATTAAATAATAATATTAAATAATAATAATAATAATAATAATAATATTAAATAATAATAATACTAATAATAATAATAATAATAATAATAATAATTAGAAAGTAAATACCAAATGTTGTCATGAGATTAACGATTGATACAAATAAGTATAATGTTAATCTTTCAAAGTATGTTTTAAATGACATATATAATATAACTACACAGTATATGGAATATAGAGTTATGCACTTAAGTGTTATACGGACAATTGTCTTACTCTAGTGTTATTAAACATAAACACCCATATAGATATATAAAATAAGAAATTACCAAATTCTTTTAACAGTGTATTAGAAATTGCGAATTATACTGGTCTGGTATTCCTGTCATTGTTTATTTTCCGACGAAGATATCTGTGTGATAAATATATTAAATATATTAATATATATATATATATATATATATATATATATATATATATATATATCTGCATAGGATTAGAAAAGTTAAAATATGTCGGTAATAGTAAATATATATATATACTATATATATATATATATATATATATATATATATATATATATATTTAAAGGTAATACTAATGATAATTGTGATATTTTATTAAATAGAGGCATTGATATATAATCAAAATGATTTTATGTATAAATAATATATATTTGTTGACGATAGTATTAGAATTTGACGTTTGCTTTATTTTTTCTAATTTATTACATCACTTATGGGCAATATGGATATTTATTTACGTTTAATAATACAAATTGTACCAACAATAATAAAAAATGATTAGAAGAACATCTATAGAATGAATCTCTCTATTTTTAAATTTTTAATAATTGTTTTGTTATTCAATTATCGTGAGTAATGATTTATAACTAAATAATAACATTGTTAATTTTGAAATATTAAGCTAATATAAACAATTTTATAAATACACTTTTATTAATATCTATTTAATTTATCACATATCACTGAACTATATATTATATTTTATTAATTTAAACTAGTTTGTGTATACACTGTATATTACATATATTTAATATTATTACATATATTGTTTAGTTACATTTTAAAAATAAATTATAAATTATGTTGTTATATAACAATCCTAGTAATTAAAATAAATAGTTTTGTATCCAGTAAAATATATTGACATTTGCGCGATTTAAAATCAACATGTCATTTTTTAAAAACTCTTATTATTTTTAAGTATTATGACATTAATAATAGTTTAATTTATTTGTATTACCGCAATGTGCACGTATAGTCTATAGTATAGTATATTATATACTATTTATATTATTATATATTATAGTATAGTATAGTATAGTACTATTTAGTATAGTCTATAGTATTAGTATGAACAACATCTAAGAATTACCTTAAATTATAAATGTCTGTTAGACAATACTTGATGCCGAAAATATAGAAAATTTAATATTTGAAATTGAGTATACATTTTATGGTTAACCTTGTCTCCGTTACATTTTCTAGGGAATCATATGCTGCCTGACTTTTTGCCTTAAGTAGATGAATGTCAATAAAGTTGCGATTAATCCCAGACAGATGAAAGTACTCGGTCCTTCCATAGTATGTAATTGATTAATTATCAATCAGTTGTAATATGACTAGATATCATATATGTGTATTTATTTATTAATGTATTATTAGATGCTTGTGATAAATGTGTTTGTTCTTTTCCCAATAAATTAAAATCGTATTTTGTTAAGAATAAATAAATAATATAATTTTAGTGAACATTTAAATTAGATAAATAATTTATTTATTATTGTATTTTATAAATATTTTTAAATTATATTAATTTGATTTATTTGATTTATGATTTAATAAAATGATATTTTTGACCCGTAAATAGTGATTAACTAGACCATCGTGGTATATATATATATAGTCTATACACTATAGACTCACTCGTAAATTACTTAATAAAAACATCAAAATACCAAATAGAATATCTTGACTGAGGGATAAACACATTGAAAATATTATCACATCATAACTCTATTTTTAGACCTATTAGAATGATGTCCAAAAATGTCCAAAAATGAAATATATTTAAATTTCAACCATTAGTTACTATTATAGTATTTAAATTATAAAATGTATCTACTCAATGGTAAACAATACAATCTTATTGCAAATGTATACATTATAAATATATTAAGTTAACACACCGAAGAAAATAACGGTTATACAATTATAGAGTAATTAAAAGAAAGAATAACATAGAAATAATTTATTGCGCAATAACATCTAACAATAACAACTAGACGAGATGCTGTATATGTTCTGATTATGGTACATTATGTAATACAACATCATATAATATGATATATTTAGATTATAAATTTAGATATAGAAAGTACATTAACTCTACATATAATTAAACATTATTAAATATATATATATATATATATATATATATATATTAAATTCTATTATTATCTTAATAACTCTATTTTGAATAGAGAGAAAGTTGAAAGATATGGGTATTTACACAGCATATAAACTATAATTCATTAATATAATCACAACATAGACTCAAAGACCTACAATTAAAAAAATACTGATAAAAATTATACAAAATATAAAGTTTTAAATAATATATCGAAATAAAGATAGAAAAATTGGATTAAAATATTAATCTAGATCAATATTTATTATTAGAGAACATATTTGCATGCTATATATGATATTAATAATAATTAGTATATATAAATTAGCATACTATTATATGTAGAGGAGAATAATGTATTATATATTCTTTATTTGTGTTATAATAATTACAAAACAGTTATACTACCTGTATGCATTTCACACGTCTGCTTCTTATTCAGTAATAACACAATATGATGCTCGTGAACTTGTATAAAGAAAATGTGTTTACTACGAAGCCGTTTGACCTTTGACAGTAATAAAAAATATTATACATTTTGTTATTATAAATAACGCATATAATTATAAATAACGCATATAATTATAAATAACACATATAAATGACAATGACGATTTAACGTATTCTAACTGGTTAGAAGATATAAGTGACCATTGGTCATTGAACATATTTTAATAAGTAAACAATCTTTTTTTTTTCTTTTTCAAACTAAAACAATATTGTAAGTTGTATATCATTAAGCTAACATATGTTTATTCTAGAATTTTAAAACAGTTTACTTTAGAGCTAAATATATTATTTATATATATTTTAAAGTTAATAAAATATACCAAATATATCTACTTTCTAATACACATATATATATATATACATATATATATATATATATATATATGTGTGTGTGTGTATGTGTGTGTGTGTGTGTGTGTGTGTGTGTGTGTGTGTGTGTGTGTGTGTGTGTGTGTGTGTGTGTGTGTGTGTGTTTATAGACGTGGGATGTTATCAAAAATGGGAATATCAAATGTATTCTCTTCTTAAAAGTTGGAATAATCAGTATGTGTGTGTTGTTATAAAATTCCGTCTTAGAATTTAGTTTTTAAATGTGAGTCATCCAGTTAGGCAATTTTAAGCTCTAGTCGTCAAGTTATAGAAAGTAGTCTTCCTTTTATAAAACAGTCTTGTCGTAGATTTAAGCATCGACTCCATGGTTTCAGTTATTTATCTAGGATAGAAGTAAGTAGTGCTAAGGAGTCGTTTATTTATAAATTACGACATTGGCTACACATATACTACCTATAAATAGGTACTTACTGGTATTAACTGTATAATTAAATATAATTATTACGTGTTTATTTCTTTACCATTTGCAATATCCAACTAATAAATGCTTAAAGAATTTTATTTTTAAATAAAAGTTGAATAGAATAAAGATATAAATAATATAATATATTAATATTATATGTAGAATATGCTAAATTATAAAACAAAACAAATAAATTATATAATATAAGAAATGTTAATCAAAAATAGTAGAACTACTGAAATGGCTTATTTAGAAAAGAATATATTTTTCAGTTAATGTTCAATTGTGTCTTTGATGTAGTCTGCTTTCAAATGTATCCATTATATGTCCATCTTAAATTTGTATATGATATTATCATTACCAGGATACTAAAATTAAGAAATATATTTCTCTATTATGTATAAACAGAATATTAAAAATTATCTATTGTAGTGTAAAATTCTTAGTTTATTTGCAAGCTCTATTCATATTTAAATAATAATAACATCTTAACTCGATCAGAACTTAAACCATGAGAAAATATACTTCCAAAGAATTAATAGATAATCATTTAATATTATCTAGCGACTGAAAGAGAGTATTGTTTAGTTGGATGTTATTTCGAAGTTAGATTTGATAGTATTTTCATTAACTGTACTTATTATCGAGTATTGGTGATTAATTACAAATCATCGTCGTATACTGTTACATTAATTTTATTATTCAGTATTTTATAGCTATGGGTCAATTTCCTTTCTGGGTTATGAAATAGTTATAAAGTTGGTGGTTATCCAAGATAAATAATCGTCTTGTTAGATATTTATCTTCGAACTTGTTTTAAAATTATTATATTTGCAAATATTATTAGAAAAAATATCTTATAAAATTATATTCTTTTGCTGGGTAATAGAGAAATTTGCATAATTAATTATGATATTTATGCCAAAATCATTTATCAAATCTAACCATATAATAAATATATCTTTGTTATTCCTTTTAAGATAAAATAATATCATATTAATATTGAATATTAATCTCTTGGATAAAAGTGTTCTCTTGGATACCTTGAATACCTGCATATAGTATACTACCAGATACCATCAATACCGTTTTGTTCAGGTGATATCCAGTTAATGAGTTTTGTAACAAATTTATGTGAATATAAACGTATAAATTGCAGGGTTGATTTCATTTGATTTTTTATTAATTAATTTAGCTATTTTCTATTAGCTAGAATTTCACGTATATACACTTCATTATAAATTGTTAAATCAATTCACCACTTCTATCTTTCTGATTAAGGTGTTCTAATGTATCTGAGCCTCATGAAGTGTTAGTAGATTTTCTTTACAATTTAATTAAGTTGAGGTTTGATATAACTTTGTCGCGACTACTATGAAAATGTCATACCAATCAATACTTTCATATATTTGAACATGTCTATCTAATAATTCATTAATACCAGGTGATACAGCATTGCATCTTTATTTTGATAACTATAGTTGATATAGTTCTTTATAGAGCTGTAAATTTGTATACATTTGTATGTATTCCGTAGATGTTCCGTTATTGTTTGTTTATTTTGGTAATATTTACTAAATGGACTTCCTGTTTTTTCTCTGCGTTAATTATTAAAACTTCACTAGCAGATACATCGGTGTATGCATTTTAACATTCTGTAATATATCTACAATGGACAATAAGTATTTAAATACATTTATTTGATATCATTACGGTACTGTAATGATATTATCAGAACAAATGCTGCGTATCGTAATAATGTAATGATATTCATGCATAACTTATACTTTACGCAATATTTATGTTCATGTAGTTTAAGTATTTTGCTATCTAGATCATCATTACTGGAATAGTATAATAGCGTAGTTCCTGTAATTATAATTACCTATAATATGCAGTACTACATATTTATTTATATTAAATAAAATATAATTTTCTTATAATAATGCGAATAATATGTTGTTTTGGTAATAATATTGTTAGATATGGTGACATTTACTGTTAGCTCACCCGCATACAATATATTATTACAAGAACACAACCGCTATACAACCTACATTTAGTTTATTTAAATAAACTAATAACTAGATTATATATAAATAAAATATCAGGTATGACATTCTATCTAGCCTAACGCAATTTTTCTGGTTGGATGAGATTGATTTTGTTTAGTTCCATCTTAAGCATATTTGTTTATTTGTATACTAATAAGAAAGTATACCAAATTAAAGATATATATATATATATATATATATATATATATATATAAAGCTATAGTTTTAGGTTCATACTAGAACTTATCTCATGTTTAATTAATCGAATAGTGATTTATGGTAATAATATAAATGGAATATAAAAGCTATATTGAACTAAGAATTATATTATAAATTCCAGCTAACAATTCTCTTTGATATGATAATTTCGTGATTTATACCATGATTATGTCCGATGCCAAATTTATTATCTAAATTTTGCTTATTTATATCGGTGGTTATTTGATTATTAAATGGATATTATATAATTCCTTCGTAAAATTCGAATACAAATTGTCACTAAGTTACAATGTGCAAATTGTAAAAGTTCTGTGGAAATATCATCGTGATAACGGCCTTTATTTATTTCTATTGTTTTAAGAACATTAATAATTACACGCGTTGTGACTTAATAATGGTGTCGCTATATTGTGTCCTTACTTTAATTAAGTTGTAATTATTGGATAAGATTACTTTCTGGTTGACTAATTCATAACAATAAATTCCTGCATATAGTCGATAGATTCATTGCCATAATAAATATATTCGATGCATTTATTTCTATAATTATTTTGTGAGTAATTTTGTTTTGGTTGTTATTTTTAGGGCGTAGATTATATTATTTATTATATTATATTAATATATATTCATTATTTATTTATTTTTAACAATCTAAATAACTTCTATTAAAGTTAATAAACGGATATAACATAAATTAGACTTCGATGATTAGATGTTCTCATATGCATTATTTATGGGAATCTCAATAACGTCTATACAAGATAATGATTAAGCTAGAATCTCAATGGGTTGTATATCTCAATGGTTTCCTTAATTTTAAATCAGCATTAGATGTGTCTGTAAATATGTAAAGTGAATATGTTCAACTATCAGTTCAAATTCATAGTTTCATGTGTTTAGATGTGAGCTTAAAGAGTAACCAGGTTTTTCTTTCAAGAATTTGTATTCCCGAAATAAATATGAATGTTTATTGGCGAAGTCTCTCTATAGAAATCCGTGATTGAATCGAGGCAGGAATTAAATAAAGTGGTAAACTGCATTTAATAATTTACAGGAAGAATCTGAAGAAATAAGAACATCACCTATTTAAAGCGAATTCAAACTTTTATATATTAAGTATATATCCGTATAACCTTTATATTTGTCACATACCTACACACACACACACACACACATATATATATATATATATATATATATATATATATATATATATATATATGTATATATATATGCGTGTATGTGTATATATATATATATATGGATATATATGTATAT
>OZ038314.1:28215844-28219137 GCA_964035775.1 Osedax frankpressi
AAGGTAATATATTATTGAAAGCCGACTACGTATACACCTTCAAACAATTTCACTATTTATAATTATAACCATTTGAAGCTTATTTCTCTACATCACATGCGATGCACATACAACTGTACATACTGTACAATGTACACTGTACAATGTACACTGTACAATGTACACTGTACAATGTACACTGTACAATGTACACTGTACAATGTACACTGTACAATGTACACTGTACAATGTACAGTGTACACTGTACAGTAAACGCAGACGTAGACATATACTAGCAATGAAAATAGACTTCGAAATAGTGACATTAATGTCAACAAATCAACATAATATTGATGATATATAATTAGTTCTTAACACGAGTAAAAATACACGATGTGTGAATATAGTCGTCTCGTGTTCGTTGATTGTACGTGTGTGTATGTGTGTGTATGTGTGTGTGTGTATTTGTGGGAGTGTGTATTTGTGTGTGTGAATAACATATACGGTTTTCATAAAAACGAAAGCGTAAGTATTACCATTGATAAAAAGAGACGCAGAAATGTATACAATGTATTGATGAATGCGTCTGTTATAATCTATATATATATATATATATATATATATATATATATGTGTGTGTGTATATATACCCATGATATAATATATACATATACACTCGGATTATGAATTGGAATTAAATATACATGAATCCAAAAATAGAATTTCTGCATGAAAGAACATAAAAAGCGTAAAGGCAATTTTATCTGACCAGTTTTTATGTTTTATTATTCACAGTTGCAAAAAAATCTCAAACCGTTTCTCTTTTTATTGCTCCGCTCAGAAAGGAAACAGTTGCCGGAACAAACGATGAAAGGTAATTGTCGAGGGATTAGCGTTTTACATTCAGTCGACCCTCGAATACCAACTACTCCTATATCTTCAACTGGAAGTCTTTCTGGTGCATTCTCGTACACGCATAATATACGACGTATAACCACGTACACACGCATACACACGCGTACTAACTTTATGTTTATATGACCAACTGTAGAACTAACAGTATGTATGAATTGTCGTTATAAAATAAACATAAAGATATATTTTTTATATTTTCTAATCTTTATTACGTAGAATACAATACTAACAAGTGTTAATACCCTGGTACAGTGTATATTGTACATTGTAGTACACTGTATAGTGTATAGTGTACACTATACATTGTACATTTTGAACTGTACACTGTTGTACAGTGTACAGTATTGCGGAAAGCTATGGTAGTATTTAGATAGAGAGATGTGATAATGTTATAATGTTATATCTTTGTGATCATTTCAAAATAGCATTGCACAATCATTTAACTATTACATATATTATACTATAGTATACTATGGTATATATATATACATATATATATATATATATATATATATATATACTATAATATAACACGTATATAAATTCAAAATACATTCTTGAATATATGCTATTGTCATTTTATAATTGCAAATTCAGAATCAACGGATGCTATCTATATTATGTAAGTGCATATTATTGACTAACAGTTATATTTTATAATAAATATATTGGATATTGTATAATAAATGTTTAGTATTTTATATAATAATTTATATTATTTTATATAAAAACTGTTTATTATAATTTAGATAAATGTATGCATTATACTATTATGTAATGCTTTAGTCGTCGACGATGTCATGTTCCATACAAATATATGTAACTAAATTAGAATCGTTGAAGTCATAATTACAAAATCGATATTACATCATCACCAGGTTCTACTTAATATAGTTATATAATGGACTCGTGGTTATATAATGTACACGTCGTTATATATAGGTCGTCATGAATAATCATCTATACAATGTACACTGTACATTGTACACTGTACATTGTACACTGTACATTGTACGCTGTACATTGTATGCTGTACATTGTACGCTATACATTGTACGCTGTACATTGTACGCTGTACATTGTACGCTGTACATTGTACACTGTACATTGTACGCTGTACATTGTACGCTGTACATTGTACGCTATACATTGTACGCTGTACATTGTACGCTGTACATTGTACGCTGTACATTGTACGCTGTACATTGTACACAAAACATACACTCAGTTTCCGTTATCTCATTCATCTAAAGAATTCTTTGAAAACCTAAAATCTTTTTCTGGCCACATTCGTATTATTCCCGTTGTTATTGTTATTGTTATTGTTATTGTTATTGTTATTGTTATTGTTATTGTTATTGTTATTGTTATTGTTATTGTTATTGTTATTGTTATTGTTATTGTTATTGTTATTGTTATTGTTATTGTTATTGTTATTGTTTTGTTATTGTTTTGTTATTGTTATTGTGTTGTTATTGTTTTGTTATTGTTTTGTTATTGTTTTGTTATTGTTTTGTTATTGTTTTGTTATTGTTTTGTTATTGTTTTGTTATTGTTTTGTTATTGTTTTGTTATTGTTTTGTTATTGTTTTGTTATTGTTTTGTTATTGTTTTGTTATTGTTTTGTTATTGTTTTGTTATTGTTTTGTTATTGTTTTGTTATTGTTTTGTTATTGGTATTGTTTTGTTGTTGTTATTGTTTTGTTGTTGTTATTATTGTTTTGTTATTGTTATTGTTTTGTTGTTGTGTTGTTGTTGTTCGTGCATTATTATGCAATCGACGCAACGACGAGTATTACAATAGACGACGAGCAATAGAAAACAACAGATGCAACTCACGTCCGGTTAGCAATCAATTAGCTTATTACGGATATTGATTCGAACACCTGAGACTCCACCTGAGCCATTAACTCTTTTGGATTAAATCACCCGATATGGTTTAACTTGCGTGAGGTGTATGGTTACTACTGTAGAGACACGGGGGGGGGGTGTAGTAAGCGATGTAAGCACATATATGTGTGATGGTCATATATGCAAGATAGAGAAACAGATAAAGCCTTTCTTATATTACTAGTATAACCAACACTACATGCAGTATAATATAAACACACATATGTATATATATGTATCATTTCTACCATGTCTGATAATATATATATATATGAAATTAAAAAATATATAATTATATATACTTGTATATTTATATAATTGTTAACGTATACACTATATATAAATTCATTATATTATAAAGTAAATATAATATATTCTTCCACGGAAACCATTCTTATGATTTTAGTTTTCTTATAATAAAATTAAAATATTTTATTTGCAATATAAATATATTACGTATATTTTTATTTCAACTAATTATATAATAACATATAATATTGACATCATCT
>OZ038314.1:28219337-28266837 GCA_964035775.1 Osedax frankpressi
ATCTCGAAGTGGGCGTTCTTACGACGTGAGGAGGGCGTTCTTACGACGTGAGGAGGATGTACTTATGACGTGAGGAGGGTGTACTTATGACGTGAGGAGGGCGTTCTTACGACGTGAGGAGGGTGTACTTATGAGGTGAGGAGGGTGTACTTATGAGGTGAGGAGTGTGTACTTATGACGTGACGAGGGTGTACTTATGACTTGAGGAGGTTGTACTTATGATGTGAGGAGGATGTACTTATGACGTGAGGAGGGTGTACTTATGATGTGAGGAGGGTGTACTTATGACGTGAGGAGGATGTACTTATGACGTGAGGAGGGCGTTCTTACGACGTGAGGAGGATGTACTTATGACGTGAGGAGGGTGTACTTATGACATGAGGAGGGCGTTATTATGACGCGAGGAAGGCGTTATTATAACGTGAGGAGGGAGTTCTCATGACATGAAGAGGGTGTACTTATGACGTGAGGAGGTTGTACTTATGACGTGAGGAGGGTGTACTTATGACGTGAGGAGTGTGTACTTATGACGTGAGGTGGGTGTACTTATGACGTGAGGTGGGTGTACTTATGACGTGAGGAGGTTGTTCTTATGACGTGAGGAGGGTGTACTTATGACGTGAGGAGGGTGTTCTTATGACGTGAGGTGGGTGTACTTATGACGTGAGGAGGTTGTTCTTATGACGTGAGGAGGGTGTACTTATGACGTGAGGAGGGTGTTCTTATGACGTGAGGAGGGCGTTCTTACGACGTGAGGAGGGCGTTCTTACGACGTGAGGAGGGCGTTCTTACGACGTGAGGAGGGCGTTCTTACGACGTGAGGAGGGCGTTCTTACGACGTGAGGAGGGCGTTCTTATGACGTGAGGAGGGTGTACTACGACATGAGGAGAATGTACTTATAACGTGAGGAGGGTGTACTTATGACGTGAGGAGGGTGTACTTATGACGTGAGGAGGGTGTACTTATGACGTGAGGAGGTTGTTCTTATGACGTGAGGAGGTTGTTCTTATGACGTGAGGAGGGTGTACTACGACATGAGGAGAATGTACTTATAACGTGAGGAGGGTGTACTTATGACGTGAGGAGGGTGTACTTATGACGTGAGGAGGGTGTACTTATGACGTGAGGAGGGTGTACTACGACATGAGGAGGTTGTTCTTATGACGTGAGGAGGGTGTACTACGACATGAGGAGAATGTACTTATGACGTGAGGAGGGTGTACTTATGACATGAGGAGGGCGTTCTTACGATGTGAGGAGGGCGTTATTATGACGTGAGGAGGTGTACTTATGACGTGAGGAGGGCGTTCTTACGACGTGAGGAGGGCGTTCTTACGACGTGAGGAGGGCGTTCTTATGACGTGAGGAGGGTGTACTTATGACGTGAGGAGGGTGTACTTATAACGTGAGGAGGGTGTACTTATGACGTGAGGAGGGTGTACTTATGACGTGAGGAGGGTGTACTTATGACGTGAGGAGGTTGTTCTTATGACGTGAGGAGGGTGTACTACGACATGAGGAGGTTGTTCTTATGACGTGAGGAAGGCGTTCTTACGACGTGAGGAGGGCGTTCTTACGACGTGAGGAGGGCGTTCTTACGACGTGAGGAGGGCGTTCTTACGACGTGAGGAGGGCGTTCTTACGACGTGAGGAGGGCGTTCTTACGACGTGAGGAGGGTGTACTTATGACGTGAGGAGGGTGTACTTATGACGTGAGGAGGGTGTACTTATGACGTGAGGAGGTTGTTCTTATGACGTGAGGAGGGTGTACTACGACATGAGGAGGTTGTTCTTATGACGTGAGGAGGGTGTACTACGACATGAGGAGAATGTACTTATAACGTGAGGAGGGTGTACTTATGACGTGAGGAGGGTGTACTTATGACATGAGGAGGGCGTTCTTACGATGTGAGGAGGGCGTTATTATGACGTGAGGAGGGTGTACTTATGACATGAGGAGGGCGTTCTTACGATGTGAGGAGGGCGTTATTATGACGTGAGGAGGTGTACTTATGACGTGAGGAAGGCGTTATTATGACGCGAGGAAGGCGTTATTATGACGTGAGGAGGGAGTTCTCATGACATGAGGAGGGTGTACTTATGACGTGAGGAGGGTGTACTTATGACGTGAAGAGGATGTACTTATGACGTGAGGAAGGCGTTATTATGACGCGAGGAAGGCGTTATTATGACGTGAGGAGGGAGTTCTCATGACATGAGGAGGGTGTACTTATGACGTGTGGAGGGTGTACTTATGACGTGAGGAGGGTGTAATTATGACATGAGGAAGGCGTTATTATGACGCGAGGAAGGCGTTATTATGACGTGAGGAGGGAGTTCTCATGACATGAGGAGGGTGTACTTATGACGTGAGGAGGGTGTACTTATGACGTGAAGAGGATGTACTTATGACGTGAGGAGGGTGTACTTATGACGTGAGGAGGTTGTACTTATGACATGAAGAGGGTGTACTTATGACGTGAGGATGTTGTTCTTATGACGTGAGGAGGGTGTACTTATGACGTGAGGAGGGTGTACGTATGACGTGAGGAGGGTGTACTAATGACGTGAGGAGGGAGTTCTCATGACATAATGAGGGTGTACTTATGACATGAGGAGGGAGTTCTCATGACATGAGGAGGGTGTACTTATGACGTGAGGAGGATGTACTTATGACGTGAGGAGGGTATACTTATGACGTGAGGAGGTTGTTCTTATGACGTGAGGAGGGTGTACTTATGACGGGAGGAGGATGTACTTATGACGTGAGGAGGGTGTACTTATGACGTGAGGAGGGTGTACTTATGACGTGAGGAGGTTGTTCTTATGACGTGAGGAGGGTGTACTTATGACGTGAGGAGGGTGTACGTATGACGTGAGGAGGGTGTACTAATGACGTGAGGAGGGTGTACTTATGACGTGAGGAGGTTGTTCTTATGACGTGAGGAGGGTGTACTTATGACGGGAGGAGGATGTACTTATGACGTGAGGAGGGTGTACTTATGACGTGAGGAGGGCGTTCTTATGACACGAGGAAGGCGATTTAATATGTGAATTGTTGATTTTAAGTTATGAAATTGTGGTTATAAGATGCAAGTGGAGGTTTTAAGATGTGGGTGGGGTTAATAAGATATAGTCGAGGTTTTAAAATGTGGGGTGGAGTTAATAAGATGTAGTCGAGGTTTTAAAATTTGGGGTGGGCAGATTACAGAAGTCACACGTAGCCTATTATATCCTCCCACTATACTATTATATACATTAAGCATCATAATCTAGCTTCCATTTACTTTGTTACTATATTGGTCTTAGATTATAGGACCTTAAACTATAGATCTCCGTCGTAAACATGACAATAAAAAACGTAGTTTGGCAAGTGCAATAGCATTTTTTGTAAATGTGAAATTAAATATTTGCGAAGATGAAAGAGTTCGATTGCATAATAAAACACAACTTCCGGTCTGGATGACAGAGATTTAGTACCGTTGTCATTCGTGAAATGAATATTTTTTATTCCTAAAAAATCAAATACATTTTTTATTTTAATGAAATACTAATGTATGTTCTACTTATATAATACTAAGTATATGTATATATATATATATGTATATATATATATATATATATATATATATATAATTGATGTAGACTCAAACAACAATAGTTTGTTTACACTTCCTTTGTTATTACAAAAATATTCATAAACTTCCAACTGTAATATAAATATGTAATACCAAAGTTCACAGAGCATCATATAAAATGTACAGTGTATATTGCATATATATATATATATATATATATATGTGTATATATATATATATATATATATATATATATATATATGTATGTATATATATTTGTGTATATGGATGCATGTGCATATATATATATGTGTGTGTGTGTGTGTGTGTGTGTGTGTGTGTGTTGTGTGTGTGTACATAATATACATTTACATATTACTAAATCCCTTTTACCATATAAACTCTACAATATACACTGTACATTTTATATGATGCTCTGTGAACTTTGGTATTACATATTTATATTACAGTTTGAGGTTTATGAATATTTTTTCATATTACTAATAACAAATGTAATAACAAAAGAAGTGTAAACAAACCATTGTTGTTTAAGTCTATCACATAAATATGTATATATATATATATAAATATATATATATATTTATTTCTATTTTATAACCATGGTTACGATACATATATTACCTATAGTGTATACACTATCGGTCATTATTAGGTTGAGATAACCTAGATTATATATAAATATTATTTACATTACCAGTATATTATATTGATTACAAAATATCAGATATTTCCCTTTATGTATCGTATAATTCAAATATACGTCATTATATTTCTATTGAAATATAATAATGGATATTAAATCGGGTAAGTAAATGACCGCCAATTTGACTTCATTAGCTCAATAGATCGTGAAATTATATATGGAGTTCATTATAGTTCATCATATGGTGGCACCCCACCGCACTACACTATCTCACCCCCACTACCCACTCCATCTCGAATACCGTTTATTAATCATATCTCTACGGTACCAATGCTAATGATCTCGAGTCTGATATTATTCATATTCTCGTGTACCCTGTAGTTTATTTTTTTGGATTTATGGTTCCATTATCGATCTGCATAAGGAATTCGTGTACGTGACCTGTTTTACTTATTCTAAAACAAACGGTGTCGTCAGTTCTTAGACATCACACTAAAAACACCAAATTACCAACCATTCTCCGAAAGTTACAAGTATTTAATATAGAGTATAACAGTTACATATTTTATAACAGTAGCGAATTCATGTATTGCATGTTAATTATGTATTGCAATTAAATACAATATAATATATATATACTATCATATTGTTTGATATATAAATATATTATTACATTCTACTCGAGACGTTATAATTTATGACGTAACAATTATAGCGTAATCTGGCCGGATTGTGACGCAATATAGCCGATAGCGATTATTATCTTAGAAGCTTTCTGTGGCTAGGTCGGATTTACTAAATCGTGAGGTGAGATCGTGCTGGCGACTATATATCGGACTTCTAATTATCTCTTATTCCAGAACAACTAGTCTGACCTCCCTGGAGCAATCTTTCCTGATCTGCAAATTGCTATCGATCGATTCATATGTTTTCATATCAATTTATATTATCGAATAATTAATAAAATGAATACGAATAGTCCGAAAAGTGGCTCCTGATAACGGTATTGATATATATATATATATATATATATATATATATATATATTTATATATATATATATATATATTATGTTTGATTTAATATTTGTATAATAAGTATTATAACCGTTATTATATGTATTGGTTACGATAGACTGAATCATATAAATTATATATTATTTATATATATATATATATATACGTATGTATATACGTAGATATATATATATGTGTATAACATGGTAATACATCTATATAACTATAGTATAGTTATGCGATATGATAAGTATAACGTTACGGATGTTGACTGGAAGTGTGTATTCTCTTAAGTTAAAACTGGAGTTTCCCTAGAAGAAAAGTGAACAAAATAATTACCATTTTTTCATTCAAATTACATAATGCTATAGTTAATCCGCCTATTAAGGTTGTTACGTATGTATACATAAGTATATATTGAATAAATGTTAATATAACACTATATGAGTTAAAATAATAAAAAATATCATTTGAAACATAAAAAAGTTAATGTTTATTTAAAATATAATATCGTAGGCATATATAAATATATGAATACAATAAAAATAATTAGTAAATTAGGAAATATACACAAATAGAAAGAGATAACATGTAAATCATATGCCATTGTTTATTATGCAACTTTTATTAAAACACCATATCTAATGGTGGTCAATGTCATATTATATTACATAACTGTTTGACTGTTATTGTTTCAATAAAGTTCAACAGTCAAGAAAACTTTTCCATTTCACCGTATAATTTTTTTAAAGATAAGTTTATCTTTATTTACATGAATTACATCTATTTGTTTATATTTACTACTATTTATATAATTTAGTATATGTATATGGTTTAATATAGTAGTAGATAGAGTAAGTATATTATAATATACTATAATTACGGCTGCGTTGCTAAATAATGAATGAATGGCAAAATTATAATATGTCATGTGTTATACATGACATATTATATGAACTTTATATATGACCTTTCTACATGATTTGTTTGCAATACCCTACTACACTTTTAGAAACTATTACATTACTCGGGAAATGAACTCATCGGTATCGGAGAACTTAATTCAAAGTACTCAAACCTTATCGGTCAAAATACGATATTGGGATCTTATGCATATATAAATGAGATATAGCTCCCTAAGGGTGCGATATCTGTGATCATATCCAGGCGACCATCGTAAATAAAGTCTCTTGATATTTAATAGGGCTTAGCCTATCATGACATAGGAGGCTGCCTTGCGTAAGGTTCCCTATCTCTTCCCGGATCTTACATACTTCTTATAAATTCTGTTACATCTACAGTCGGAGACAACTAAGTTTATTATCATGCGTGCATGTTGTTGCTTACACGTGCATAATACGCGCATAATACGCGCATATACATAGTAAACGTTAAACATATATCAGTGTGTTTACAAGTCGTTATCTGAAGAAGATATAACAGATGGAACGTTATTACTGTACGACGTACACTGTAGGACGTACAGCGTACAGTGTACGCCGTACACTGTACGGTGTACAGCGTACGTTGTACAGTAACGACGTACGCTGTACGTTGTACAACTAAGCAAATTATGTATTATACTACATCTGACAACTCTATTTATAGTTTCTATCCGAAGTGTCCAACGACCATGATTACTATTCGTTAATGGTAATCGTCCACAACAGTCCAATATTTATTGTTTCGTGTATTTCTATCTCGTACATATTTCATATTTACAAGATGCATGGATAGTACTTTTGTTATAGATTTGCTACAATATAAAATCCGTAATTAGTTCGTATTTTATTTATGGAGCTTTAGTAAATATCTAAACAATAAATAATAAAGTACACATTTCTCATTGTAATGGAAATAAGCATAATATTATTATAATATTAAGTATTAGATCGTAATTTAATATATTACAAATTCCATACATAAATTAATAATTTAATGTGTTATGAATTTAATATATAAATTATTTATTATATTATAATGTAATATATTAATAATTTAATATATTAATATTGTAATATATTAGTGATTTAATATATTAAGAATTTTATATATTAAGAATTTTATATATTAAGAATTTTATATATTAAGAATTTTATATATTAAGAATTTTATATATTAAGAATTTTATATATTAATAATATATATTAATAATATATTAATATATTAATAATTTAAAATCTATTAATAATTTAATATATTAATAATTTAATATATTGATAATTTAATAATTTAATAAATTGATATATGTTATAATAGAAGATATTGCATTTAAAATGTGAGTATGTGAGTAATTGCAAGTAAGTATAAATGTATGATAGGTGTGTGTGTATATGTGTGTGTATATGTGTATGTGTGTGTATGTGTGTGTATGTGTGTGTATGTGTGTGTATGTGTGTGTGTGTGTGTGTGTGTGTGTGTGTGTGTGTGTGTGTGTATATGTGTGTGTGTGTGAGAGAGAGAGAGTTTATATACGCACGTGTGCGTTTGCGTACATATAATATGAACATTAGAAATGAGAAATGTTCACAACAGTAAATATTTAGCTTTCGATTGAAACAAGAAGGAGGTTTAACTTGGGGTAAACCCTATAGAGTTTAACTATAGGATACGCCATATAGGGTTTAACTTTGTGGAATAACTGTCGTGTAACCCCTATATGGTTTAATACTATTCAAATAACTCTACGCTGTTCACTATATTGAATATAATAACTATTGTTAGTTAGTAAATTAATTTGTATATAGCCAATTAGAAGATCTTATGAACGCAGGAAAATAATGATATATATATGTGTGTGTAAACATACACATATATGTATATATATATATATATATATACGTATATTATACTCAATATATTATATTACACTGCATATGCTATATATTATAATATAGTAAACTAATATATAAAGACAGTACATACAAATATACACATTATATACAATATATATATATATATATATATATATATATATCTTGTTGGCTATTTCCTGTATATACAAGAAAGCTCTTCCATCACTTATTCTCACTTTAATGCTTATAATTTAATTGAGTACAATATATGCAATATATATATACATATATATATATATATATATATATATATATATATATATATATATATACATGTATACATACATTTCAAGGTTGAGGGCGTAATTCTGATCTATCGCTAAGCACCTTTAGGTGTATATAGCTATATACTCTCACGTTAATGTACAGTGTAAAGTGTACAATACACACCACACATTATACACTGTACTCCGTACATTTACTGTACACGTGAAGAATACATATCGCAAATTCCAGTTGAAACTAGTGCAAATTCGCTCATGAATAGTAGCACTCCACCTGAACAATAGTCAAACGGGACACTATAGTAAAGCAGGACACATTAAATATTCAATGGCAATGACAATGAGCAAACATCTCGGCTAAGTAACACTGTCAGCATTGGATGATTTCCCATACGCTCGGGAGGGAACGCGCATTTAATTAAAACAGAGAATATTGTCGGTAGCTATTAATTTACGTCGTATACTATAATATATTATAGTATGATACAGTATTATATTATAATATTGTATACTATAGTATACAATAGTAATCTATAGTAAACTATTTTGAGAACAAATCGATATAACAATTAATTTGTATTCACTTAAATTTTTTATACAATATCTATATACCAATATTAATGTGATATAGTAATTAATAACAGTTCGATAATAGTTGACTGTTAATGTAATAAAGCTTATATAAATATAGACTAAAGTTATAGTGAAAATAGAGTAAAGGTAGCTTAGTTGTATTAGGTTAGATTAAATTTAAACTTTTTTAGATAAAAGTTAGACAACAGATAAACTAAAGTTAGACTAAATATAATATAAGTTAATTTTAAAATTTAATTAAAATAAAGTTAATTACAGATATATAATACACATTTATATCTATCACCTCCTTACATTATTTTTATATCAATACAGGGATCATCATTAAGCATATTTATTTATAAATAATCAATAATTAATACCGCCAATTAAATCTAGTTTCTGTGTCGACTACGATTTACTTAGGAAGCTTAGGAAGAAGATTTACTTAAGAATTAAATCAGTCTTCCGACTACAATATATATATATATATATATATATATATATATATATATATATATATATATATATATATATTGTCTAGTACGCTGTGTAATATTCTAAGTAAATAAGATTACGTAATATTACAGATAAAACAGCTGAAAAACTATTAATAAAGTTGGTCTCAAATTGTTGTATAGACATGCGAATATACTTATAATATAATATATCTGCATTAATAATAAGAAAATGATAGGATCACACGGCTAAACTATAAATACATCGGAATCTCTATTGATTTGCAAGCTATATTACAAACAGACCACTGCTATACACTTAAAGATCAGATAACCCGTTTAGGTTATGTAATTCCTAGTATATTCTTATTGATTTACGACGTTGTGATTCTACGCAAAATGTATTGCCTGCTAATGATTGATAGTGTATATTGGCATATCGTCTGATAAACGGTTGAGATATTAGTGGTTAAAACAATTACTTAGGGCACATGGTATTGTAGATACACAATAGTAGATAATAATTGGTGATCCATAGATGATTTGTCGAAGATTACACTTATTATCTTTGGAATTATTTTGTAAAAACCCAATGATGCTATAGTAAATATTATTAATGTTAGTAAACGTAAATCATAAACTTCTTTAGATATGAGTACAGCTGAATTCATAGCGTTAGAATATAATAGTGTTAATATATCATAGGGTTAGAATATCATATAGTTAATATATCATAGGGTTAGGATATCATAGGATTAGGATATCACAAGGTTATGATATAATAGATTTTAGGGATTTGAGATTAATTAACGTAAATTAAAAAATTAAATTATTTATTAACGAAATTTACATTTCATAACAATATACGACATTAAATAAATATGAGTATATAAAGTAGTTAAATACGTATACATAAGGTAGTTAAATACGTGTATAAAGTAGTTAATTATGAGTATGTAAAGTAATTAAATACGTGTATATAAAGTAGGTACGACTAATATATAACATAGTAACATATATATATATATATATATATATATATATATATATATATATATAATTATATATATATATATATATATATATATTTATATATAGTGGACTCTCATGTAGGCTTATAATCGTCTATAGATAGAATAATTAAAAATCAATCAACACTGCAATGACAACTCTTGAATGTACAATTTCATAATGTAAAAGACATGTAATATCACCGTTAACTTATTGTCTATGCATGTATTATTAATGCTAGTGACAACGGATAATATTGCTTGCATAAATTAACATAACATATTATCTAATTATTTGAAATAAAAAATATAAATAATTATTATAAAACAAATACTAAAATGACCTGGATGGTTTGCAGGGTAATGAACTGGATGGTTTCCTATACGTTATCATTCATTTGTAGAGAATAATTAATTAATATTAAAAATAAATAGTAATTTATTTAAAATAATACATTATTGAAATATACGGTTGTAAATGAATATTAAGAATTTAACTAATTAAATTATATTCTATAGAATCCTTATCAAAATAAGATATTGGCCAAGAGTATAACGTAATTTTGATGGTAATTATACAGCATGGTAACTAACAGTCGAACGCATATTCTGCTTGGGGGCTGGCGTCTAGTGCTACCATAACGACGGAACCGTTATCGTGTACCATCTGCTCGTTCCGACTGATTCCGAGTGAAGACATTCGTGTCTATGTTCGTATTCGCTATTAGAGCTGATCTAAATATAACCTGAGCACCGGTAGGTTGAGATAGCGGAGACAAACTGCTAGTCGGTAGGGATATGTCTGCGTTCGTGGTTCATTAATAATAATTCCTATAGACGTGATTACATATAGCAATAACGAGGTATATTCGTTGGCGTGCGTTTGGGGTTGCCATCCGGAAAATGTTCCACTGAATAATAAATCGTTGTTAAAATGAGTGAGTCGAAATGAGGTGAGGTGGATAATTTCGTCAAGTAATAATTTCCAATATCAAGTATTTCCAATATCTATAAAAGTTTTACCAGAAGCTTCCAAAGCAGGTTAATTTGTCCACTTTAAATAAGTTGATTATAATTTAGATTATCCATTCGCTAAAGATAAACATATTTGTATTAAAATTAATAAATGCAATATAATAAATCATTTCTCATTGTCTCAAAATCTAGAGAATATTGTTAAACACTATCTACTATAATACATTATATTTAAATATATTTAAATAGAATTATATAAAAATATATTTAACTTCTCTATATAGATAAAATGTTATAATTAGTAGTAATGTGATCAATGATCACTGATCATGTCATAAATATTATTTATTTCATTGATTATAAATGATCTATAAACATTTTTTTGAGTTTAATCCAATCTCCGATTTGTCAGTATTATGTCTGAGAATATATACTAGTGTATTCTAATATATAATGTACTAATTATAATTATATTATATGTTATTTGTTGTACGAATAATATACACATATCTAAAATAACTTCTATAATATATGGTATTTAATAAATACTATTTATTAAATATCATATTAATAATTATTTCACATTAATATGAATTTTCAATTATTGCATTCAATTGCAATCCATCCTCTTTTCGTATATGCTTTAGAATCTTCACTATCCATCGAATCAACTAAACATTTAGCCGGAAACTACTTCACCTGGGTCATGGGTCACGTATCCCATAGAAGATATGAGTCTGTAGTGGGGTCATAACCTCCCAACGGACTATGATGACCACCTGTTATATGTGGCGATACTACAATAAACAATATATATTTACAAATATGTAATAACAAAATAAAATATATAATATATATTAATATAATGTATATAACAGCATAGGATATTTAAATTAAACAATTTGTATTATAATATATATTTAGCAGTAATTGTATTATTATTCAAATAGTATTATTATAATATAATTATAATGTATGTAAATATAATCGTTATAAATAAATTATATATATATGTTACATGTGCAAAAAATGAAAATTTGGTTTACTTTTTAATCGTGAAAATATTGATTTAAAACACAATTTCATATATTAACTCGGATATTAACGTCACTAATATTATTATGAAGAATAATCGCTAGGTTTTTTATATAAATATACTTTCTATTTAATCTAAAATCAACCAAATCATTTTAAAATTAATATTTCGATATAACATATCAGTATATAAACACTGTAGTATATACCAATATAAGGTACTGCTGTGTATTATACTTTATTCATACAATTGAGTATACGTGTTATAAACTATTGTTAATACTATAAATACTATTTTTATCGTATATGCAAATTTTATATAAACTATCGAAATTTGGAATATATCTATTGTATTAGAACAATATGTTTTAATATATTATAATATAAGTAACTTAATTATTGTAAAACTTATAATTAATACTATTTAGTGGTGAATATAATTAAATTAAATCAATAACATGCGTGTTTTTAACATCCATAAATACTTTTTTGAATTGGAATTATTTATAACTTACTTACCGTAGTATTACATATACTAGAGTGTAAAGTCAACACTTAAAATACATTTCTTTCGTAATGCTTATACCTGAATTATGACCTGAGGCCATTTGAATTTTAAAATACGATATTAAGTTGTTATTTTCGTACTGTATGTATGTAAATGTAATTTAATAATATTAATTGATGTTCTGTTTTATAACTTACAATTTAAGTTTCTTAAATGTAATTAGTTTTTTAAATAAATATAATAACAATAATTAAATAAACATTAACTCTAATTTAATAATCGTCAATTAAACTTTAAAGTATTTCATATGATACGATTTTCTAGACATGACCTCAATGTGTGATATGTAGTTTAGAATATAATGTACATAGTTAATATATTTAGAAGTAATTTAATAAAAAAAACAATTGAATAAATCAACTTAATGATGTGCAAAATTAGTATATATATATATATATATATATAAATATCTATATATATATATATATATATATATATATATATAAATATATATAAATATCTATATATATATATATATATATATATATTAATATAATATCATATAGAATAGTATACTACAATATATAATAGTATATAGTTTCAATTTTAACTGTAGTAATTTATATGTATGGATTAAATTAATAATTCCTTATGCAGTACACATAAGGTAGTTTAATACAATAAACTTATTTTTTATAAATATTAACCCTATTGATAACCCAAACTCTTCATGTCGAAATTTATGATAACAAGTCCACCTTCAAATAAGATAATATATTATGTTAGATATGACACTAATAGTGTGGTTTTATTTGTACTAGATATTGTATATACCATATATATACGTATATATTTACATATAACTAAATATAATATATTTCAATTATTATAATAAATAATATTATATTACAACATATGAAACTAATATAATTAAAATAATAACAAAGCATTACCATATATGGTTATTATGTGTGATTATAATAACTTATTATAATACCTTTAATTAATTGTTTGGGAGAATTTATTTGAAAATCTATAAGATTGCTGGACAAAGTAGCCTTTAGTCCGTGTGACATCTAATATTTGATATAAAGTGGTTCCATCTACAATGTCATTATCAGCCAAGTATACTATTTAATAAAAATGATTATAAAAACTATGATCACGATAATATGAATTACGAATTATATAATATGTCTATCGATTTCTTATATATATATATATATATATATATATATATATATATATATATATATATATATATACATACACACATATGTATATCTGAATTCGTGTAAAGGTTTTTATACGTAATTGATCGTAAGATTGTAATATAAATAATCTCACAATACTACTATATATTTATTTTGTATTCGGTAATTTCTGAAATATATATTATATTATATATTTAATATAATATACATAATTACTTTACATATTACCTTCATTAACTTGTTCAGTTGAGAATGTCAACTTTTTATTAAATAACTCAATTTCGTCTTTGAATGTCAAAACTTCATTACGTGATTTCTGTAAAAAATATAAATATAGCTAGTCAGTTTTTAAATAAACTCAGATAGCTAAATATCTAGATTATATATAAGTATAGATATATTATTTCTATGCATTATGTTATTATTTCTATTATTATTACTGAATATATATATTTATTGTAGAATATAAATGATATTAGCAGCAACTATTACCACCAAATTTTCAAATATGCACAAGACAGGTAATTTTAATACATTAGCCATTAGGTGTATCAGAATATAGTTCGCTAAGACGTAGTTTTGTAGAATCTATTATACCATCCATTTTGTCTAATTAAATTCGAGGGTTTATTTTATTATTTAATTTTGTTTTGTAATAATTAATATTTATATGGATATTTATGTAATGCATGTAACCCAATTTCCTAGGCTAATGTAACCACAGCATTCTTCCTAATCATATTTAATTTTCTTACATTTTCAGTTAATATAGATATTTCTTGCAGGTAAATGACCAATTATCTTTATTTAAATAGGCTATTCCGTGCTATACAGATATTATCATCATTGTTTTCAATACAATTATTTTCTTAAAATATATCAGTTCATTATCGGAAAAATCTGCAATTTAATTGTATATATCATTATATAGTTCAAATTAATAAATTAATATCTGTAGATATATATCTTTATTGGATGAGTTTTTTTATTATGATACGTCTTTTTTTATAGATGTTGGAGGATTTGGAATTTCAAATTTCGTGGGATATATATCAGATTTCAATATTTTTCTAATTTATAAATTAGAAATATAGGATGGTTTATATATTCTAATTAGATGCATACATATAAAATAATATAACTTTCTCCATTAGTTTATTGTATCTTTAAAATGAATTTGTAACAAATTCAAAGATTTCATTAATCATTTAGTTCATTATGTTTTACACGTTGTATTTACACTAAATTACGTATATTTAAGGCCCACGTTGTTAACCTAATCATATTATGATATATAAATATTATAAACATTAAATATATTTTATACATTAATATATATCATTATTCAAGTTAATGAGTTAATATGAATTATTTAAATTTAGATTACTTATATTTAAATTATATAAATATATATCATTATACAATAAGTATGTATATTTTATAACCTGTACTACATATATGTATGCATTTATTTATACAGTTGTATTTTAATAACATTATATAGTATAAGTTTGATTAATATAGATACAAATTTATATTTCATTGACATTAATTATTATATTAGTTCAATTACTTTACCCTTTGGGTATTCACTTATAGCAGAATAACAATTTCAATTAATAGCAGAACATCTGAATTCCTTACTCGGTTTAAATATTAAAAAATTATAATTAATTATAATATTTTATTATTGTATTTATTTAATTTGCCGAGAAAAATCATCCAATCAATCACGTGAAGTTTACATTATATTATTTATTTATATACCCAAAAATACGAGAGTGGCAGGGCTTGGATTTCGATAAGGGCGATACAACTTAAAATAATCACCTTTTCTAATCGTCCTATTTATAGACTACTTTGTATCATACATTAAACAATATATATACATTTTCCTAAATACACAGTAGCATATCTAAAGTCGTAACAAAATAGTTAACTAATAATGGTATCAATATAACAAAGAAACAAAAGTATTTCTTAATTTGCTTTATTACATTTTTTATATTTTAAAGATATATATATGTTATATTTATTTCTATTTTAACAGACTGAATTACCCATAATGCAATTAATGATCGTTTCGTATAGTACATGTAGAATGTTCATTAATTTAGAACACGTTCTATATTTTTTACCGGTAGTGTTGTATATCTCGAAATCTCATGTATATATGTAAACGATTTGCAATCCATACAATCTTAAATAACACATATCGTTGTATTGAACCGTTCATGACTACTTTGTATATCCATTGATCATTATCTAATATAAAGTATATACTTTGCTAAATTGCACATTGAACATACCTTTAGGAATATATATTAGATGTATATGCAAATAATAATCATCATAACTCGTATCATAACTCGTACACATTTCTATGATATCATACAATTATACAAGTATACGATTTACTTCAAATCGTATACACCGTAATCGTCTCATGAAATAAACTGCAACCTCAATATTTATATGTTAGTATGTTAAACACACATGTATACATACATACACACATATATATATACACATACACATACACACATAAGTATTCATACATACACACACACACACACACACACACACACACACACACACACACACACACACACATACACACAAATATATATATATATATATATATATATATATATTTATATATATATATATATATATATATATATATACTAACATATTTTAATATTCAATATTAAATAGTCTGTTTAAATAATATCAAAACAAATATACTAATTTTTATAATATGCAGCTCATTCCTAGATATAGAACTGAAACAAAAATGTGTTCTGTATTAATTATTAATTAATTAATAATTAGCAGTCCAAAATTTTATCGAAAATAAATTATTATTAATATTGGAATGTACCAATAACAACATCTATATAAATCGTCTGTTATAAAATAATGTCTACAGATGTACCTAATAAATGTTTTATTTGCATATATGACGCATTTAGTATAGAGTAGCAGCAGCAGCAGTAGCAGTAGCAGCAGCAGTAGCAGCAGTAGCAGCAACAGTAGCATCAGTAGTAGTAGCATCAATATCAGTAGTAGTAGTAGCAGTAATAGCAGCAGTAGCAGCAGCAGTAGCAGCAGCAGTAGCAGCAGCAGTAGCAGTAGCAGCAGCAGTAGCCCCAGCAGCAGTAGCCCCAGCAGCAGTAATAGCAGCAGTAGCAGCAGTAGTAGTAGCAGTAGCAGCAGCAGTAGCAGAAGTAGCAGCAGCAGCAGCAGTAGCAGCAGAAGTAGCAGCAGCAGCAGCAGTAGCCCCAGCAGCAGTAGTAGTAGCAGCAGTAGCAGCAGTAGTAGAAGCAGCAGTAGAAGCAGTAGCAGTAGTAGCAGTAGTAGTAGCGGTAGTAGCAATAGCAGTAGCAGTAGCAGCATCAATAGCAGTAGCAGCAGCAGCAGCAGCAGTAACCCCAGCCGCAGTAGCCCCAGCAGCAGCGGTAGTAGTAGCAGTAGCAGCAGTAGTAGCAGCAGTAGCAGCAGCAGTAGCAGCATCAGTAGCAGTAGCGGCAGCAGCAGCAGCAGCAGTAGTAGCCCCAGTAGCAGTAGCCCCAGCAGCAGTAGTAGTAGTAGTAGTAGTAGCAGTAGTAGTAGCAGCAGTAGAAGCAGTAGCAGTAGTAGCAGTAGTAGTAGCAGTATCAGCAGTAGCAGCAGCAGTAGCAGCATCAGTAGCAGTAGCAGAAGCAGCAGCAGTAGCAGTAACAATAGCAGCAGTAGTAGCAGCAGTAGCAGCAGTAGTAGTAGCAGCAGTAGAAGCAGTAGCAGCAGTAGCAGTAGTAGTAGTAGCAGTAAAAGCAGTATCAGCAGCAGTAGCAGCATCAGTAGCAGTAGCAGCAGTAGCCCCAGCAGTAGTAGTAGTAGCAGTAGTAGCATCAATAGCAGCAGCAGCAGCAGCAGCAGCAGCAGCAGCAGTAGCAGTAGAAGCAGTAGCAGCAGTAGCAGTAGTAGTAGTAACAGCAGTAGCAGTAGTAGTAGCAGCAGTAGAAGCAGTAGCAGCAGCAGTAGCCCCAGCAGTAGCCCCAGCAGTAGCTCCAGCAGTAGTAGTAGTAGCAGTAGTAGCATCAATAGCAGCAGCAGCAGCAGCAGTAGCAGTAGAAGCAGTAGCAGCAGTAGCAGTAGTAGTAGTAACAGCAGTAGTAGTAGTAGTAGCAGTAGTAGCATCAATAGCAGCAGCAGCAGCAGCAGCAGCAGTAGAAGCAGTAGAAGCAGTAGCAGCAGTAGCAGCAGTAGCAGTAGCAGCAGAAGCAGCAGTAGCAGCAGTAGCAGCAGTAGCAGTAGTAGCAGCAGTAGCAGCAGTAGCAGTAGCAGCAGAAGCAGCAGTAGCAGCAGTATTAGTAACATCATTACTCTTTACAATATATATTATTCCAATATCATACATCATAAATAAATATTAACAACTAAATAACACTTATAAGCTGATGACATTATGCCTTATTATGAGGTTCCTCCACTACTTTCTGAGCAAATATATATATATATATATATATTGTATATTTATTTATTTTGATTCTTTTAATCATTGATTAATAATAATAACAATAATAATGCTGTTGAAAAATCAATACTAAAAAAAAGAGATTTAAGGCAAAAAAAAAAGTGAAGCTATATTGAAAAGGTTTCCTGATATTCAGATGTATTGAAAATACATAGATAAATATATATTAAAGCACTAAAGTAATGTACACTATTATAAAATATGTTTTTGTAATTTATTTAACGAATGTGATCAAAAATGTACACACATTTAAACCAATAATATTTTTTTATAAATAATTAAATTAATTTATTATAATTACAAACTAAATATAATATTTCTATATGTAATATAGAAAATATTAAAAATTGGACACATTTTTTTTTAAAAGATGTTATAAATTTTCATATTCTGGTAAAGAGAGTTTTAAAATTATTATCATATATTTAATGTTTTAGTTACATATATTAATTATAATGTTTAAATCCATAGCATGTTTTTTGGCCAATGTAAAATAAATCATTTTAGTTTATAGGTGGCTTAAGCTAAACCATTCCCGATAATGAAAATATAGCCACCAAATAAAGTTAATTATATTATTAATATGTAAATCTTTCATATTTATATTTACAAATTTTTAAGATTTTTGATTTTATAAAATATATAATTTGATCAAAAAATGTACATATTTTTTCTGAAATTGTAATAATTATTCATGGCAAATATAATAATCATTGTAATACTCTGATGACTGTCCCAACTATTTCCTCTTTCTACTTGTATGACTTTAACTTTAACTATACCTATTATAATTATATACCGCTTTCCTAAATATAAGTTTAGATAGAATTATTTATGAAAAGTATAATATATATTTTTAATATATGACTGATGATGTTATATATCCGTTATATATTTACCATTTTTTTATTTCAATTTACATTGATAGCTTATTCCAAATAAATTATAAAATGAACATATATTTCATTTAATATTATATTTAAAAGTATTTTTAGTGTAATAACAGTAATCATAGTACGTTCCGGAACATTTATTTATACGTTCAGTAATAATTCTGGAACATTTATTAGTTTCTTCCGGTACGGTCTTGGAACATTTATTGATACGTTTCTGTATGATTTCGGAACATTTATTAGTAAGTTTTAGTATAGTTCCTGAACATTTATTGGTACGTTCCAATACACATGTATTCAATATTCTGACACTGTAACGGAATAGTAACAATATATATTTAAGTACATTCCGGTAATATAACTTATTTACTGGGTAGTATGTAAATCGTACAATGTATTTTTTTAACTAGGAATCGAGCCACTGAAATATTTGCATATTATATTAGCATATGATATATAAAAACATATCCGTCATCGGTAATAGTTTTTACTGATACACACTTTACTTGCGCAAGTAAGTTCTACTATCATTATTGACATGGTAACCATAGCTCCATATCATAGTGTTAACTTGATTTAATATCAAATAACTGCTCCTCCAGAAGAGCATGAATATTAATATCGTGAGATTTATATAAAGTTATTATTATAATACTAACTTAAAATATAAAGAATAATAAAATATAAAATAAAGTTAGTAATATATATAACCGTGTATAAATCTACACATATGAATACTTAATTAGAAATTATGAAATGAAATGAATCAGTATTATATTGCGAGTTTATGATATTTATTATACTACATAATAACCCAAGAAACCAGATTATGTCAATATTATTCAATCTTAAATAATTATTTAAATCAAAAATAAACATAATATATTTTTATTTCAAATAAAAGATGTATTCTCTATTGTTATATAATAAAAAAACTTAAATGACCTTTGATGATTTCTTAGGAAGATAAATGTTTTGAATCTTTAATATATAATTTAAAGCATTATGTCATGTTATTTATTATATATCATGAATATCATCATAGCATATCCGAGGAGCATTATTGTAACTGTATTAGATTTGCTAAAATATAAAAATATTTAATATCTTAATTAATATCGCACGACGTGAGGTACATTGTTTTCCTTTCTCATTTACTGATTAATGTACCGCATGGAAAACTGTAAATTAATAGAATACTGAGATGACCTTATGATATGTAGATAACTATATGATATGTAGATAACTATATGATATGTAGATAACTGTATGATATGTAGATAACATTATGATATATAGATAACTGTATGCTATGTAGATGACGTTATTATATGTAGATGACCTTATGATATGTAGATAACTATATGATATGTAGATAACTGTATGATATATAGATAACTGTATGATTTGTAAATAACTGTATGATATGTAGATAAATGTATGATATATAGATAATTGTATGATATGTAGATAACTTATGATATGTAGATAACATTATGATATGTAGATAATTATGAGTGTAGATATGCGCATTGGCTAAATTTTAATAATATTACTTATATTAGTATGGTTTACACTAACTATATACCTTTAATATCTAGTCACGCTAACTATATTGGGAGATGGACATATAGAGACAGAGATATTGAGAGATAGAGAGATTGGGATATTGAGAGATATATAATTTGTATCTTATAATTGGTCATTGTCCATAGATGATTAGTAATATACATTAATCACTCTATCTATAATAAGGTTGCCATTTCATTACTAATACAACATCAACACATTAATCTAACTCAATAATCCTCTGATTAGAACTAAAATAAGTTATCATAATTATTTGTTAATTTGACCTTATTAATCAATTAATATTGGGTTATTAGGTCAAATATTAATAGAATGTTAATATTTTCCATTTACATCTAGCTGCCACTCATTTTTAACCTCTGAATTATAATTACTATAATATCTAGTTATTTAATGTTCTGACCGCTTTTACAGATTACACATCGCAACAAGAATTCCTTCAGAACTAAAATCTAAGTCAATCTCATTATTGATTAGCTCCAATTCACATCAACTCTCTCTTTCCCTCTTTCCCTTTCTATCTCTCTCTCTTTCTTTCTCTCTCTCTCTCTCTCTCTCTCTCTCTCTCTCTCTCTCTCTCCATTTCCCTCTTCCCCTCTCTCTCTCTTGCTTTCCCTACTGCCATATATTCACCATTATCTATACAATGAAAACTCTACATGAAGAATCCTCGCCGGACATTATGGTCAATGCTTCCTATGTGATGAGCAACTTCCTGTTGACAATCCTGACAATGGGCGCTGTTTGCAATATCGCTTCCTTTAGTATATTGCATTACTATAGTCAGTTAGTCGTTATTCAGCTGTAATGCATCTTATTTTCGCAATAAACACCTATACTTATTATCTTCTAATATAATCGCAATTATTTCTAACTTAGAAATACTTCTCTTAAGGATACAGTAAACATGTTCAACTTAACCTGTAAATAAACCAGGTGACTTTTTGAATTGCAAACTTCCTTTATATTATTTTTCTGGACACATCAAAATATTTTGCAATCCTACCCTATTTATTGTGAATTCTCATTACAGTTATAACAAGTGGATCTTTAATTCACTATCTTAATTCATGCAGGATATACATATAAGTATACATTTGTATATATTCAGGTTGTATATGGCAATCAAAAGTATAACTAGTTTTTAGTTTATGTGTTTAAATACTAAAAAAGTTATGTGTTTAAATACTAAAAAAGTTATTTAACTTTATATATATATATATATATACTGTATATTATAGTATACTATATAAAATGATGTTTAACGTGTATATTTTATGCATATACACATTTTGAAATCGTATAAATGATTAACATCTAAGGTAAAGTATTATTATTAATTAGTAATTAGTATGGCCTTTCTTTATTAATATATTTTATAATATAATTATTAATATTAATATAATATATTTTATCATATCATATATTATATCCATCGCACTGGTATAAGTATAATAGAGTAGTTTTTTAGTAACATCCATTAAAGTATTATATATATATAATATAATATGTATATATTTTACTATATACATAAATAAATATATATGTTTGTATTTAAATATTAACTTAATTAATAAAAACTTATTTAGAATATTCGATATTTTCAAATAAAATATTAATATCATAATATAAAATATACTATGAATACATCTGTATCTAATTTATTTAATCTACATAAAAAATACGATATATAATATACTATTTTATATAATTAATTTATAATTTAATAATATCTACTCATTTTAATATTAATTAAGAAATATTTTAAAACACTGAAGTAACCAATAATTATATAGTACCATATGCAAGTAATAGATTTAATTAATTCTGTTTCAAATTTGAAATTCATATAGTTAATATCCTTTAAAATCGTTAACATATATATTAATTTTACTTTATCTGTAATATAAGCGATTTAAGATTACATTTCATACAAATTGTATAAGCGAACTAAATTTGAAGTAAATAACAAGCATTCAGTAGCACCGATTCTGAATCGTATTCCAATAGAGACTAGCCATTATATGTAGCTGAATTGTTTAACAATACATCTAATTAAAAAACAAATATGAGTAATAGTGATAATGCCATTTATAATAATAATAATTTTGATAATTTAATAAATAGTGATTTATTTAAATTAATCTGCATTCTTTAATAAATATAATATATATTTTGAAATATATATTTCACATATATATAAATATATACATATCTATTAAATAGAATAATCTACACCCCAATTTCTTTAATATTGTATCAATGACGACATAGCAAGATCGAGATTCTGGATATTAATTTTGTAAAAATAGATTTTTTGAGAAAATAGTTACTAAATAGTAATAATTATTATAGTATAAATAAATTATATCGTGATTTTTTTCTTATTATATTCATTTATATACATATTAAACTAATAAACTAGCAATATATATATATATATATATATATATATATATCATAATAGTACGTACTATAGGTAATATATGTTTTTTGATCAAATAATACGTTTAACATAGTATATTATCTTATAATTTCGTTGATAAATACACTCTAGTTGCAATAAAGATGTATGAGTTCAATCTTGCTGGGAAGGAAGATCGACGTTACTTTATAAAGACACAATGTTCGCAGACTATATTTCGGTAGTATAATGATAACATTATAATACAAAGTACATTATTCTAAATAATACATAAATTAAGTATTTCTATCTTTAAATTCTATGTTCATATTAATATATTATGGTATATATATATATATATATATTATATGTATATATATAATATATATATACATATGTATATATAAATTTCCCATGTTATTGTTACACAGACGCCATAAAGAAATCATCACTAAAGGATATCAAGTGATTATATAATATGACAATTATTACGAAACTCAAAAAATTCTAAAAATAAATAAATAAATTGAATAAACAAATTTTTTTCATATTTTAAAATCATACTTTAGTACTTATTTTATAACACATATTATCTCATATTTTAAAACTGATATACTTGTGTGTGTTTTGACTTGTATTAACTCAAGTTTTAACAATAGCCGTGCAAAAAAATTCCCGTGCAAACTCATACATTTGAGACAATAGTTTGTAAAAAGAAAATTCTCGTTATAACCTAATTTTTTTTACACACTTGTTTACTGTGTATACTGAACAGTATAATATGTATTGTACAATTTATTCTATACTGTATATAATATATTATATACAGTGTATACTAGGCATTGTACAATGTACAATATACTTTATACAGTATAACATGTATTATATAAAGTGATTAGTAAATATTATACAGTACACACACGCACACACACACACACACATATACACACACCCACATACACACACACATATATATATATATATATATATATATATATATATATATATATATATATATATACATGTTAATAGTTTTTACACATAAGATTGTTATATATCAATTTTACTAGAATGTTATAAGATATGGGACCATGACCTCATAAAGTAAAATAGGTATATGTAGTACTTATTAAGAATATATTAGTTCTATATTGCTAATGTTAAGTTAAAAGTGGTACCATATGATTAAGTAAATCTTTCGTTTTAATAATAAATAAGAAATTGAATAATAGTTATTTCTATTCATGTTTATTATAAACAAATATTTTCATATTGAGTTATTCGATAAAAGTAATTTTTAAGTGATAAGCTCAGATGGATACGATTGGTCTATTCGTAAACCCGTTGCTGCTTATCTTTCTTCAATTAATATAGTATTGCAACTATAGTTACTTCCGTATTCATCTTAGATAATAGAAAACTCCTGGTTATATATTTAGTAGACTCTGTTTATTAGTTCAATGAGAGTAACAAATAACCAGTTACTAGTAGTACATTATCTGAGTACCTTTATCTTTTATGTTGCAGTTTGTAGATGGTCACGCTTTTCATCACTAATGAGATAACGATTGTGTATGCAGTCATCATAAGCACCGATAACTCGTGTTGATAGTTTTTATAACTTATAGTTATAAAACAAATAGTTATAATTTCTCCCTGTGTATTGAAGAATAGATTTTAGGTGAATACAACATTATTGATACTAATGTATAATATTGATATTATACATATATATATATATATAAATTAATTTATTTGCTATCTATGTAAAAATAATAGAGATATATCTATCTACTTAACATTTAGGAATAATAAATTATTAATTATATTAGAGTAACAATATTATAATTAAGAATATATATAATTATGAATATTAGATAAAATATCATCTGAAAAATGTATAAACTTCAAATGTAAAATGAAAACGCGTCTATTAAAAGTGGAGTAAAGTAGCTGCGTATCCACTACTTTAATAACCCTACTATTATAGTACTATATAATGTAACATATATTATTATGTATCTTGAGCAATTTAGAAATTTAATTAATTAAACTCTATTCTTCTCTAGACAAAATAATCAATGGACGACGAGGTATTCATCAACATTTCAAAAGATGTGCCTTTTTGATCTAGTGATTATTTCTCAATTAATTGGAGTATTCATTAAGGTTATATGTGTTATTAGTGATCACTTGTGTAAGCTGATAGTGTAATGTGTCCTGGTGTGGTGTAGTATTTGATAGTGTGGTATGGTGTAGTATAGTATAGTATGGTATGGTGTGGTGTGGTGTAGTATGGTATGGTGTTATATGGTGTGGTGTGGTGTGTTATGTTGTGTTGTGGTGTGGTGTGGTATGGTATGGTGTTATATGGTGTAGTGTGGTGTGGTGTGTTATGATGTAGTACAGTATTGTGTTGTATAATGTGGTTTCTTGGGTTATTATGTAGTATAATAAATATCATAAACTCGCAATATAATACTATAGATCAGCAATATACTAATATAGATCAGCAGTGGACAATTTATTATATATAGACTATAAAGGTCATTGTACTCAGTGATCTGTAATATATTAACAAAAACTTGTCAACAAATATGTTAAACATGACTTTATATAACTAGATACTTTTAACAAAACTAATAACCCATTGTTCCTCATAAAGATAAACTGATATCAAATTCGAATGCAATTTATTATGGTTGCCACCTTCAGATTTTGTCTATATATACACAAATAATCTCTGAGAAATGTACAAAACTCTACTAATAATCTAACCACGCCCTTGCCCCACCCACAGCCCTACATGCTATCCACTGATGATTCTGCGGTATTTGAGTGCGATATCATAGGAATAAACCATTCTCTCTATATGGCGTCCATTATAATTATTTCCGGTATTCAAATTATCATTCGCCATTTACTGACACTTCTGCACGAATCTCCCGACACTCTTGCTTTTAAGGTTTTCATTCTCTAATGCTCCTTCATATTCAAATTCTTCTAACACTTCCTTAACTAAGTAAATAGACTGCTATCATTTTTATATACGATAGTTAACATACCATTGCAGGCTAAGTAAGAATGTACAATAAATCATTATATAAGCAAACGCTATATAAATTTATTTTCTTTAACAAGAGAAAATACTTAAATTTCCTGTATATTTTATGATAAATTATTAATTTTGCATTTTTGTATTGATTAATGATTTATGAATCACACTATAAAAATATGCCAATTGTTCTGCCTCTGAGTTATGGATACTACATACAATTATATAATCCTGATCCAAACAGATGAGCCTCGTTCGGATACTATCTTTACTGAAGTTAAACTTTTGTGTTCTGGTTGCTATGGCGATATCTCTCTATGCCGGCTCTTACTATTTCATAAACTTCAATATTCTCTTCTGCTTTAAAGTTAGTTTTACTATTAATTCATTTCATTGTATATATAGAATAATGAAGTTACTGTCGAGTAGTTTATGTAAGATATCAATTATTAAACAATTGATTATAGATACATTATTGTTTTATAAAATTATAAATTTCATTTCTAATTTAATATTCAAATAAATTAATTTGCATATTAAGTTTGATTGATAATACATACAAATTATAATTATCCTTATTTTCAGATTTCTGAAACAACCCTACGACCTATTTGGATTGCGCTGGCTCCTTTTGTTTTATTTATAGTTTACTTTATCTTGGCATTGTTCTCATCATGCTACGAATCTTATTACGGTTGGTTATCGCTGTCCTTCTGTACAATATGAGGTATACATGCTAATGGCAATGCTTCATTCATTTGAACAGATGTCAGATTGAGTAATGATAGAAATCGTAATAAAATAGCCCTGCGAACAGAGAGTATTTTAATCTTTAATATATTTCCTTTGTTACTAAATTAAAATATTAAAATGCCATAGTTTTTTTAAAGCGTCTATTACAACAAGGGTTTTACAAAACTAATACGCCGTATGTTTGGTGTAATATCATTCTGTTCTGGGTAGAATTACAATCCATGCTGTAATACATATATAATTTACTTATACCTGTATTAATTGTAAAATAATGAATTATAGTATTAGTATATAAATAAATTAAAACTAATATTGTATTGTTGAATAAAATAGTTTCTTATGCTATAACATATTTCCTCTTTATTTGTAACTTTACTTTACCCTAACAGCCAGAGGAAGGCAAGTTTCCATAAAAGAATGCGAAGCCCAGGAATTAATTGCCAGCCCTATTAAAAGTATGTAATTTAGTTAAACAATGCGAAAGCGAATGCTTTTAACTTAGTTATTAAACGATTGGTCAATGTGTTTTATTATTTGCATATTAATATAATTTCAATAAGAAAATCGATTGAAGATTTAAAATAAATATTATTTGTTTTTACTAATTATATTGACTTACATATTAATATTTATAAATTTATTACTACATAGTAGGGTATTCTATTCATAATGATTACTTCAATGCTACATGTTAAATACATTTCAAACTAAATCCAGTTCATATTCATGAATTCCGATTATCCCCTCAAAAACTACTTTTACAATAATTGCTAAAATTAATACGCATTTGAAGTCAATTATAATTTTTTTATTGTTTAAAAATATTATTTAATATAAACTATTGCGACAAAATATGTAAACCTTTCTTTCTCTACCCTCCGACTATCTTTCTTCATTCATATCTATCTATTCATCTCCCTATGCCACTGCATTACAGGTATGTGTGTTCTTCAACTATTCTCCGGACAAGTTACAGAGTTGTTTTACGCGTCATTATGTACATGGATTAGCCTGATAATCTCATCCGCTATCGGGGAAGTACTTTTCACTAGTATATCTGTCGGCAATATGTGTAATCTGGTATCGCTTCTGTCTTTCATGGGTATTTGGAATCTCATTTCTCTAATAGCATTTTGGCTATAAATACAGATACTTCACAATCCGTCCCCAAACTATTTGCTGTTCAACATCTATTCCATTATTAACTTTTAGTGTGCCATAATATTTCATTATTTCTGTAATTACCAGGATATACTAGGATATATCTGATTATTATCTTGTTAATGTATTACTAAGACAGAGTATATCAATCGGTTTTATTAATATAGTTTAATACAATTTAACATTCCAATATATATATTTATATTACGTAACGTATTATATTATATAACGTATATTGGTGTTTTATATAATATTTTATATAATATATTTTTTACAATTATATTTTTTTATATAGTTTTAAATTTCTTTTTGTGTTTATAATACTGAAAGAATATATATTTTGACAATAAAAACGTATTTGTATTTACAATTATTTGTAATATTCTCCAAGTTAGATGATAATCTAAAAAATATGTTAATTATAATAAAACTTACAATTCAATTTGTAATCAATAATTTATATTCTTAGAAAATCAATTATCTAATGAAATTATAATTAAAATATGGTAAATTTCTCTGTAACAATTAGGGTGAACATGTAGTGTACATATGTAATAAAGCTAATTGTACCCTAAACATATATCTCCTGTACCATAAGTTTTTTTAATATGATGTACCCCAAATAAAATGTATTCGTGTACCCTAATTGAAGCGTATTCATGTATCCTGGGTAATATGTAGTTATGTTCCATAAGTAAATCACATGATGTATCCTAGATAAAACATATCCGCCTACCCTAATTTATATTACATATTGATAATTTAGAACATAAATCACATAATGTATGTATTATTATATTAATACCAAAATATCGTATAAATCAACAAAATAAGTCACTATAATAATTGATATACGCAAATGTTAATAACGAATGCATTTTTATATTAAAGTTTACAATTAAAATTAACCTCTTGTCTTCCTATTTAATGAATGGCCGTCCTCATAGAAATATATTACTATAGATACCATTTTTAATTTTAATGAGATTTAAAATTGTATAAAATATGATGGTAAATTATTTAAAGTATTATATATATATCATATATGATATATTATAAATATTATTTATCTATTAACCATATAAATATATTATTATCATAATATTAATAATTTAATATATAGTAATATATCCATCAATATTAATGAAGATTAAATTACATTTTTAAATGTAAAATATTTAAGTAAAATAACTGTTTATATATAGCAAACCTAATTCCTATATATTCATAATGAATTACATTTTAAATTTGTATATTCTTAATATTATCGTGGGCATATAATATATATTTTAATGAATAAAGAAAAATAATAAAAATCATATATTTTTAAAAATTATTTCTAATTATTATAAAAATATGAATTTATATATATTAAGTTGTTTATTTAAAATGTAACTTGTAATTAGATAATATTATATTATGACAATTATCTCGAGTAATCGCAATTAAAATATATTCATATTTGTTATTTTTTTTCCATTAAATAATTATTTCTATACACAGATTGAAAATATGTAGACATTATTTTATATTATAATTGATCTAAATGCATTATATTAATAATTACATGTTTTATAAATTTCTTTTATATTAAACTGAATATTTATTACCGAAGCAATATATTACTGGTTATAGCTATTATAAGTTATAACATCATATATGATATATAAGTTGTATTAGTATCCTTCCACAAATTTGAAGTTGGATAACGATTTACGTTCCAGTAGAAACTAGACGCAGTAGAGATAACGGACCCTACGACATTAACAACGACACATACGTATACATTCCCTATCTAGTTATCGCGGTAATCGGATTAATATCCACAATCGGATTAGTATCGTAAGAAGAATCTACGAAAGATTTAACGCTGTCCAGTAGACTGCATCCGTCTAAAGCTGACACGCCTCCTCCATACATTAGCACTGAACGAATGTCGTCTAAATATGTAAACATGGGCGATTCGTGTAGACGTCTCTTCAATTCCATGACGTCACCGCTGCTAACCACATGAGATGATTGTTGAATTGTATTGCGATGCTCGAGGTGCGAGAAACGAAAATACTTTATCCGCAACGAATCGATTACGCCTCCATAATCTTTCCATATACGCATGGCGATAATGTCTCGTCTAGTCATAACGTCAAATATACGAAATACTTTAGACAAGTCGAATCGTTGGGAAACTTAAGTAGAGATTTTATAGACAATTCGCGAAACCCCGCTCTCATACTAGAACATTTCAGAGCATTCGAGAAGTATACGTCGTTCACGGACAACGGGGGTACGTCGTAAACATCGTTACCGTGGAATTGTGTGGGTAGAACGACGCCCATGTTGAATTGGAACGACCTCCAATTCCATTTTCACACGATATTCGTAGGCTTTTTTTTACGTTCGGAATAGTCTCTTTTAGTAGGATCTTATTTTTGGGTAACGACGAGAAAAATCGAAAATCGAAAATGGACTAATATAGACTCTTTATTGTGAAACATCAAAATCATCTTGTATCAAAACTAAACTTACCTTAATTTAATTTGAAAAGTATATTCCGTCATCGGGTTATGTCGACGTATTATATCTCCCGAAAAACTTTTAAAGATTTGAAAAAGTTTATTTCGACATCTGCGCCCAGTACATCGACTTCTTCGACTTCCCCTTTATCCAATTTACTTATCATCTCTAAATTTTTAGTAAACGATACTGAATTCCTATAATGTCGCCAATTTACTAGACATAGCGCTGCGTATAACGGAATATGTTACTTTTCTGTCCAAATAGGCGTCGTTTGAGTCGTCGCCATAGAATATATTATGGATTATTGTAGTTTATCTACATTATCAATGATAATTGGAATAATTAGCTGGTAGTATAGTCTTAAATTTAGCATCGCGTTTCTCGGCCTTACTAGACGCCGTTTGGGTCTTTTTAAAATTGGATATCTCTAGTCGTTTAGCCTCAGCATATTTACATATCAACTCCCTAGAAATTGATTTATCCAGATTAGTTGTTTCTAATGCGGTATTGAGTTCGCATTCTACGTTGCTAAATCGCATGCTTTCGCGTATTTATTTTATATCATAGATTTGTTCTTACTTTTATCATTACGTCGATTCTCAACGATATGGGATGAACGGATCTAGCAACCATCATTTAAGTTTCATCGACCGATAACACTTAGTCATTGAATACTATCTATAATCTTAGCATAGACAATGGTAAGTCGGATTCGGAAATATATTCGATCAGAGTAACATATTTAATGTTATATTTCGACAAGTTTTTAAAATTCATAATTATATTACTATGTATTTAACGGAGAGTGTTTATATACAATGTATCGCTTATAACCGGGTACGGAATCGTACGGTATATGAACGTAGTTTTTACTTATTTCAAATGTCTGATTCTCGTGTCAATACGGAAGCGATCCATATATTCGATCTCTAGATGTATTTTCTCTACTGGAATACGCAGCCGAATGCTGCTGTTATTATATTTCCAACACGATGACGAACTGTTTGAAATTATTCTCGAGATACGGGATGAGTCCGTTATCTTCGAAATTTATCAACCTGTCGCGGTGGTCAGTATTATTATTGGTATTAATATAGACCGGTTGTGATATTATCCAAACGACAATACACGAATAGTATACTCTCGATGTTTATACCGTTACTCATCGGCATTCTAGGCAACGTTATACGCTTGATCTTCAGCCGTCTATCCTGAACCAGAGGACGAGAAAGTATTCTAATTCGGACGGAACCTTATTCACCGCAGCCGTTAAACGATCTAAACAAGCTACGTCACCACCGTTATAGTAACTAACGGAAATGAATTCCACTACGGCGTCTTTCTTGTGCAATTTCAACATATCTTCCGTAGATGATTCATCCACTACGACGAGAGATCGGCGGCGACGGAGAACGTCACCTCTTCGAATACCGTCGACGAGTTTCTATCCGGGCGAATCAACGAGGACCGTTATCGAATAAGTTGGGTTAAACGGACCACGAATCGTCCCGATACATAAGACGTATGCAAAGGGAGTTGATTCCGTGATAAGCGTACTACGTTAGCGGATCAACTACTCGCGCATAAACTGGTCGGAGTTTCGCGATCTACCACCGTCGATCTAACCGTTGTATACTTAGGATAATACTCGTCGCATATACGATCTGTCACTTCGAATACGCAGTAGGCCGTTACAATTCCACGGTGATATATCCGTGTACAACACGGTCAAGTAATTATCTAAACCGTTACAATACGCCGGCTACTTTCGTAACCATTCGTCGGCGCGTTGTCTAGTAACAGATATTTGATCGCCGAGAAGCCAAGACGTGATATCGTCGGCTACGCCTAGAAACGTACCGTCGATTATACTCACGATTTTAGAAGTTCCAGGTGTAGCTCATAGTCTGTGGTTATTCAGTTTAGCGCCCACTAAAGATTCGGTACCAGTTAGTAGACCGTACGCGTATACCGTAAGAGAATCGTGGGTATGGGTATACATTATTACGTTGGTGGTTTTTTGCGATACCGCGATTACGAAAAAATTACCACGCTAACCAAAATTAATGATCCCAGCAACGCAGCATATGGTTACGTAATGTTTGCTGAAGTCGCCGACGGATAATAGAGCTCCATTGTAATAGGAAATTTGTCGATTTACCGGCCAATTAAATTGATATGCTTGATTTGGTGGATCCAATGTAGCTACTAGTACGTCTTTGCCCAACGGAATACATTCATCGTAATACTAAACAGCGATAAGTTATAATCTAGAGCCGCTGAAAACTTATTAATATCATCCGAAAAAGTATATAATCTGAATACACTCAAAAACATCGACAACGATATCGGATCGTCGGTGATACTATGTCTTTTAGTCGAATTTGACACGGTTATGTTAAATTTACCTTGTGATTTATTTAACGTCCCATCCCTGTAGAAACTATTAACCATTATGAATATTGAATTTATTTTTTTATAAGATATTACTATCAAGTTTCTAGCGTTATTCTGAGTATCGACACGTAAATGGGTAGAATATAAGACTATAACGTAACCTTGTTTCATAATAAACTTTTCCAATATTAAAAAGTTTATTTAGGAATTATAATACGTTGACGAAAACTACAACAAACATAACATAATTTCAGAATAAAAATATAAATATTTGAACATTTTTATTTGGGATATATAATACGACTATAACTTCGTCGTTTTATTCGACATATCATTTTATTTCTCATATATATTACCTGACATATCCTTCTTGGAAACTAATGCGATCTTAGAATGTAAGCTGTTGATTTAATATCATGTAAAATGAGTTATTCTACGGTTTCGTTCAAAAGCTTATAACTTATCGGCTCGAGAGGTATACTAGGTATACAGGTATCGAATCCTCGATACCCGATTCGATTTAAGATATTGTACTGTACAGACGGAGTTAAAATAAGTTGATTTCGATATACCATACGGTGATGATATTACGGTAAAAGACCTCTTCAACGCCATAAAAATACAACCGAAGTCGCGAGACACCCGATCGTATCGTTCGTAAGAGAGCTAGACTCAGACATACTCGACGGGTAATCTATTCCGATATACCCGTAGCGACGTTGAAGTCGGAGATGTGGTTCTCAGAAGGCGATTTCGAATTAAGCGATATAGATTTACTCGACGGTAACACCACCGATGACATCGCCATCTCGATTATATTTAAACGCGGAGTATGGATATGAATATATGAATCTATAATTGCAATTACTCGAGATAATTGTCATAATATAATCTTATCTAATTACAAGTTACATTTTAAAGAAATCACTGAGATAGTAACATTAATATATATAAATTCATATTTTTATAATAATTATAAATAATTTTTTTAAATATATGATTTTTACTAATTTTCTTTATTCATTAAAATATATATTATATGCCCACGATAATATTAAGAATATAAAAATTTAAAATTTAATTCATTAATATTAAGAATATATAGGAATTAGGTTTGCTATATATAAACAGTTATTTTACTTAAATATTTTACTTTTAAAAATGTAATTTAATCTTCATTAATATTGATGGATATATTAATATATATTAAATTATTAATATTATGATAATAATATATTTATATGGTTAATAGATAAACAATATTTATAATATATCATATATGATATATATATAATACTTTAAATAATTTACCATCATATTTTATACAATTTTAGATCTCATTAAAATTAAAAATGATATCTATAATAATATATTTATATGAGGACGGCCATTCATTGAATAGGAAGACAAGAGGTTAATTTTAATTGTGACTCATTTTGTTGATTTATACGATATTTTGGTATTAAAATAATAATACATACATTATGTGATGTATGTTATAAATTATCAATATGTAATATAAATTAGGGTAGGCGGATATGTTTTATCTAGGATACATCAGGTGATTTACTTATGGAACATAACTACATATTACCCAGGATACATGAATACGCTTCAATTAGGGTACACGAATACATTTTATTTGGGGTACATCATATTAAAAAAACTTATGGTACAGGAGATATATGTTTAGGATACAATTAGCTTTATTACATATGTACACTACATGTTCACCCTAATTGTTACAGAGAAATTTACCATATTTTAATTATAATTTTATTAGATAATTGATTTTCTAGAATTAAAATTATTGATTACAAATTGAATTGTAAGTTTTATTATAATTAAAATATTTTTTAGATTATCAGCTAACTTAGAGAATATTACAAATAATTGTAAATACAAATACGTTTTTATTGTCAAAATATATATTCTTTCAGTATTATAAATACAAAAAGAAATTTAAAACTATATAAAAAAATATAATTGTAAAAAATATATTAAATAAAATATTAAATAAAACACCAATATACGTTATATAATATAATACGTTACGTAATATAAATATATATATATATTGGAATATACATGAGACATAAGAGTTAAATTGTATTAAACTATATCAATAAACCCGATTGATATACTCTGTCTTAGTAATACAATAACAAGATAATAATCAGATATATCCTAGTATATCCTGGTAATTACAGAAATAATGAAATATTATGGCACACTAAAAGTTAATAATGAAATAGATGTTGGACAGTAAATAGTTTGGGGAGGGATTGTGAAGTATCTGTATTTATAGCCAAAATGCTATTAGAGAAATAAGATTCCAAACACCCATGAAAGACAGAAGCGATACCAGGGTACAAATATTGCCGACAGATATCACAGTGAAAAGTACATTCCCCAGAGCAAACGAGAGAAAAAGGCTGATCCAGGTACAAGCAGACACGTAAAATAACTCTGCAACTTGTCCAGTAAATAGGTGGAGAAAATGTGGATCTGTAATGGAGTGTTATAGGAAGAGTGGTAAGAGTTATGAAGAAAGAGAGATAAAGGTTACATATTTTGTCGCAATAGTTTATATTAAATATATGTTTACACAATAAAAATTATAATTGACTTCAAACGCGTATTAATTTTAGCAATTATTGTAAAAGTAGTTTTTAAGGGGATAATCGGAATTCATGAATATAAACTGGATTTAGTTTGAAATGTATTTAACATGTAGCATTGAAGTAATCATTATGAATAGAATACCCTACTATGTAGTAATAAATTTATAAATATTAATATGTAAGTCAATATAATTAGTAAAAACAAATAATATTTATTTTAAATCTTCAATCGATTTTCTCATTGAAATTATATTAATATGCAAATAATAAAACACATTGACGAATCGTTTAATAACTAAGTTAAAAGCATTCGCTTTCGCATTGTTTAACTAAATTACATACTTTTAATAGGGCTGACAATTAATTCCTGGGCTTCGCATTCTTTTATGGATACCTGCATTCCTCTGGCTGTTAGGGTAAAGTAAAGTTACAAATAAAGAGGAAATATGTTATAGCATAAGAAACTATTTTATTCAACACTACAATATTAGTTTTAATTTATTTATACTATAATTCATTATTTTACAATTAATACATATTGTTGTAATTAATACAGGTATAAGTAAATTATATATGTATTACAGCATGGATTGTAATTCTACCCAGATAACAGAATGATATTACACCAAACATACGGCGTATTAGTTTTGTAAAACCCTAGTTGTATTAGACGCTTTAAAAAAACTATGGCATTTTAATATTTTAATTTAGTAACAAAGGAAATATATTAAAGATTAAAATACGCTCTGTTCGCAGGACTATTTTATTACGATTTCTATCATTACTCAATCTGAAATATGTTCAAATGAATGAAGCATTGCCATTAGCATGTATACCTCATATTGTACAGAAGGACAGCGATAACCAACCGTAATAAGATTCGTAGCATGATGAGAACAATGCCCAGATAAAGTAAACTATAAATAAAACAAAAGGAGCCAGCGCAATCCAAATAGGTCGTAGGGTTGTTTCAGAAATCTGAAAATAAGGATAATTATAATTTGTATGTATTATCAATCAGACTTAATATGCAAATTAATTTATTTAAATATTAAATTAGAAATGAAATTTATAATTTTATAAAACAATAATGTATCTATAATCAATTGTTTAATAATTGATATCTTACATAAACTACTCGACAGTAACTTCATTATTCTATATATCCAATGAAATGAATTAATAGTAAAACTAACTTTAAAGCAGAAGAGAATATTGAAGTTTATGAAATAGTAAGAGCCGGCATAGAGAGATATCGCCATAGCAACCAGAACACAAAAGTTTAACTTCAGTAAAGATAGTATCCGAACGAGGCTCATCTGTTTGGATCAGGATTATATAATTGTATGTAGTATCCATAACTCATAGGCAGAACAATTGGCATATTTTTATAGTGTGATTCGTAAATCATTAATCAATACAAAAATGCAAAATTAATAATTTATCATAAAATATACAGGAAATTTAAGTATTTTCTCTTGTTAAAGAAAATAAATTTATATAGCGTTTGCTTATATAATGATTTATTGTGCATTCTTACTTAGCCTGCAATGGTATGTTAACTATCGTATATAAAAATGATAGCAGTCTATTTACTTAGTTAAGGAAGTGTTAGAAGAATTTGAATATGAAGGAGCATTAAAGAATGAAAACCTTAAAAGCAAGAGTGTCGGGAGATTCGTGCAGAAGTGTCAGTAAATGGCGAATGATAATTTGAATACCGCAAATAATTATAATGGACGCCATATAGAGAGAATGGTTTTTTCCTATGATATCGCACTCAAATACCGCAGAATCATCAGTGGATAGCATGTAGGGCTGTGGATGGGGCAAGGGCGTGGTTAGATTATTAGTAGAGTTTTGTACATTTCTCAGTGATTATTTGTGTATATAGACAAAATCTGAAGGTGACAACCATAATAAATTACATTCGAATTTGATATCAGTTTATCTTTATGAGGAATAATGGGTTATTAGTTTTGTTAAAAGTATCTAGTTATATAAAGTCATGTTTAACATATTTGTTGACAAGTTTTTGTTAATATATTACAGATCACTGTGTACAATGACCTTTATAGTCTATATATAATAAATGTCCACTGCTGATCTATATCTTTTACTACACTATACCACACTAAACCACATCCCACCATACCCTACTACATAATACCACACCCCACCCCACCAAACTAAACAACACCACATTATACCACACAATACTGTACTACATCATAACACACCACACCACACTATACCATATAACACCATACCATACTACACCATACCACACCATACCACACCATACCACACCATACCACACCATACCACACCATACCACACCATACCACACTGCAGCATACCACACCACACCACAACACACCACAACACAACATACTATACCAAACCACACCATATAACACCATACCATACTACACCATACCACACCATACCACACCATACCACACCATACCACACTACACCATACCACACCACACCACACCACAACAGAACACACCACACCATACCACACCATACTACACCACACCACACCATACCATACTATACTATACTACACCATACTACACCACACCACACCATACCATACTATACTATACTACACCATACCACACTATCAAATACTACACCACACCAGGACACATTACACTATCAGCTTACACAAGTGATCACTAATAACACATATAACCTTAATGAATACTCCAATTAATTGAGAAATAATCACTAGATCAAAAAGGCACATCTTTTGAAATGTTGATGAATACCTCGTCGTCCATTGGTTATTTTGTCTAGAGAAGAATAGAGTTTAATTAATTAAATTTCTAAATTGCTCAAGATACATAATAATATATGTTACATTATATAGTACTATAATAGTAGGGTTATTAAAGTAGTGGATACGATGCTACTTTACTCCACTTTTAATAGAAGCGTTTTCATTTTACATTTACATTTGAAGTTTATACATTTTTCAGATGATATTTTATCTAATATTCATAATTATATATATTCTTAATTATAATATTGTTACTCTAATATAATATAATACTTTATTATTCCTAAATGTTAAGTAGATATATATATCTCTATTATTTTTACATAGATAGCAAATAAATTAATTTATATATATATATGTATAATATAAATATTATACATTAGTATCAATAATTTTGTATTCACCTAAAATCTATTCTTCAATACACAGGGAGAAATTATAACTATTTTTTTTATAAAAGTTATAAAAAGTTATAAAAAGTTATAAAAACTACCAAAACGAGTTATCGGTGCTTATGATGACCGCATACACAATCGTTATCTCGTTAGTGATGAAAAGCGTGACCATCTACAAACTGCATAAAAGATAAAGGTACTCAGATAATGTACTACTAGTAACTGGTTATTTGTTACTCTCATTGAACTAATAAACAGAGTCTACTAAATATATAACCAGGAGTTTTCTATTATCTAAGATGAATACGGAAGTAACTATAGTTGCAATACTATATTAATTGAAGAAAGATAAGCAGCAACGGGTTTACGAATAGACCAATCGTATCCAGCTGAGCTTATCACTTAAAAATTACTTTTATCGAATAACTCAATATGAAAATATTTGTTTATAATAAACATGAATAGAAATAACTATTATTGAATTTGTTATTTATTATTGAAACGAAAGATTTACTTAATAATATGGTACCACTTTTAACTTAACATTAGCCATATAGAACTAATATATTTTTAATAAGTACTACCTATACCTATTTTACTTCACGAGGTCATGGTCCCATATCTTATAACATTCTAGTAAAATTGATATATAACAATCTTATGTGTAAAAACTATTAACATTTATATATATATATATATATATATATGTGTGTGTATGTGTGTGTATGTGTGTGTATATATATATGTGTGTGTGCGTGTGTGTACTGTATAATATTTACTATACACTTTATATAATACATGTTATACTGTATAAAGTAGATTGTACATTGTGCAATGCCTAGTATACATTGTATATAATATATTATATACAGTATAGAATAAATTGTACAATACATATTATACTGTTCAGTATACAGAGTAAACAAGTGTGTAAAAAAATTAGGTTATAACGAGAATTTTCTTTTTTACAAACTATTGTCTCAAATGTATGAGTTTGCACGGGAATTTTTTTGCACGGCTATTGTTAAAACTTGAGTTAATACAAGTCAAAACACACACAAGTATATAAGTTTAAAAATATGAGATAATATGTGTTATAAAATAAGTACTAAAGTATGATTTTAAAATATGAACAAAATTTGTTTATTCAATTTATTTATTTATTTTTAGAATTTTTTGAGTTTCGTAATAATTGTCCTATTATATAATCACTTGGTATCCTTTAGTGATGATTTCTTTATGGCATCTGTGTAACAATAACATGGGAAATTTATATATACATATGTATATATATATATTATATATATACATATAATATATATATATACCATAATATATTAATATGAACATAGAATTTAAAGATAGAAATACTTAATTTATGCTTAATTTATGTATTATTTAGAATAATGTACTTTGTATTATAATGTTATCATTATACTACCGAAATATGGTCTGCGAACATTGTGTCTTTATAAAGTAACGTCGATCTTCCTTCCCAGCAAGATTGAACTCCATACATCTTTATTGCAACTAGAGTGTATTTATCAACGAAATTATAAGATAATATACTATGTTAAACATATTATTTGATCAAAAAACATATATTACCTATAGTACGTACTATTATGATATATATATATATATATATATATATATATATATATTGCTAGTTTATTAGTTTAATATGTATATAAATGAATATAATAAGAAAAAAATCACGATATAATTTATTTATACTATAATAATTATTACTATTTAGTAACTATTTTCTCAAAAAATCTATTTTCACAAAATTAATATCCAGAATCTCGATCTTGCTATGTCGTTATTGATACAATATTAAAAAAATTGGGGTGTAGATTATTCTATTTAACCCTTATTGCGTCAAAGGACCGGGGAGGATCCATAGCGAAATAACCGAAGGATCGGAACGGATCGCAAATCAATTAAATACTTAATTACTTAAAATAAATTATTAAATTATATTAATATAATTCCAAAATATACATTTTATAGATAACAATCTAATGTATCATATTATATTAAAATAACAAACAGTTTATATATTAATTTATTTAAATATTTAACCATATATTAAAAAAAATAATAATAAATTAAGCTTAATAATTTTATTCAATTAGGGTTTAATAAAACATATATTTTATAATGTATAACATATATATATACTTAAAATTTTCGATCTATGCTTGTTTATTAGCATACGTTTATTGTTGGGAATACAAATTAAAGAAAAATAGTCCATATTGTTAATAAATGATGATTTAAACCCCAAAAAAATATGAAAATATGTTTTTAAAATGGTGGGAAAATGTGATCTATAAAGTTATTTATGTTGAACAAAAAATAATTACATATATAATTATAAAAACTTATTAAATATATTAAAATAGTGAAATGTTATGAATAAAATGCATTAATACATATGAAAATAGTGCTTGAATTGTAATAAAGACGATACAAACAAAGAGAGCGTCATTACGTTTTTAATTTTTTAATATGTCCGCTTTTTCTATACCTCAAGACTTTTCTAATGATCAAGGTGATTTATCATCAGATTATTCTTTGGGTGAATTCTGGCAAAATTTTTTATACATATATTCCCAAATTATATATTTATTTTGGTAAAATAGCAATAAACAACTTTCTTATAATTGTATATTAAAAAAATTTTTTTAAAAATAGTTTACATGAATATAATTAATTATTATTTTATTTTAACATTAAATAGATAATATATTAGTGTGTAGTAGTTAAATATCTTTAATATGAGTTTTTATAAGAAATGTTCATGGTTCATGAGTTATTATAAATTAAAAAATCCATACTAAATTAAATTTAGAAATGAATATTAAAAAAATGTAATCGTAATATACGGTGCCGTTTATATAACATAACTTTTTATATATTAATTATTTTAATTAAATTTAAAATCTATTATAAAGATTATTATATTATCTATTACTTTTACGAGGTATGTATATACTTTAATTGAATATAAATATTAGTAAAATAATATTATGTAAATTTAACCAAATAATTAAAAAAAAATTTTTTTACATACTCTTGATATATTCGAAATGTATTGATTTTAATTATAAAATATACTATGTCATGTATATCTATGTTTTATTTAATATTCTTGTTACTTTTATATTCATTATATTAGTATTTTCCGAGTTATGAGCTATTTTATTGACCATAGTAAAAAAATGAAAAACATGTAAAATCTAGTGATTCCGATCAGCATGTAACGCAAAAGTTATTGACGCTAAAAAGGGTTTAATAGATATGTATATATTTATATATATGTGAAATATATATTTCAAAATATATAGTATATTTATTAAAGAATGCAGACTAATTTAAATAAATCACTATTTATTAAATTATCAAAATTATTATTATTATAAATGGCATTATCACTATTACTCATATTTGTTTTTTAATTAGATATATTGTTAAACAATTCAGCTACATATAATAGCAAGTCACCATTGGAATACGATTCAGAATCGGTGCTACTGAATGCTTGTTATTTACTTCAAATTTAGTTCGCTTATACAATTTGTATGAAATGTAATCTTAAATCGCTTATATTACAGATAAAGTAAAATTAATATATATGTACTGAATAACAATAATTATTGAATATTATTTTTAAATTATTTTATATAATACCGTTTATAATAAATAATTACCATATACAACCTGAATATATACAAATGTATACTTATATGTATATCCTGCATGAATTAAGAGTATTATTTTATGTTAACGATTTTAAAGGATATTAACTATATGAATTTCAAATTTGAAACAGAATTAATTAAATCTATTACTTGCATATGGTACTATATAATTATTGGTAACTTCAGTGTTTTTAAATATTTCTTAATTAATATTAAAATGAGTAGATATTATTAAATTATAAATTAATTATATAAAATAGTATATTATATATCGTATTTTTTATGTAGATTAAATAAATTAAATTATTTGTTATATCTAATATATTAGATACGAAACTTTATGTCGTTCTCATATTAAATACAGATGTATTCATAGTATATTTTATACTATAATATTAATATTTTATTTGAAAATATCGAATATTCTAAATAAGTTTTTATTAATTAAGTTAATATTTAAATACAAACATATATATTTATTTATGTATATAGTAAAATATATACATATTATATTATATATATATAATACTTTAATGGATGTTACTAAAAAACTACTCTATTATACTTATACCAGTGCGGTGGATATAATATATGATATGATAAAATATATTATATTAATAATTATATATTATATTAATATTAATAATTATATTATAAAATATATTAATAAAGAAAGGCCATACTAATTACTAATTAATGATAATACTTTTACCTTATATGTTAATCATTTATACGATTTCAAAATGTGTATATGCATAAAATATACACGTTAAACATCATTTTATATAGTATACTATAATATACCGTATATATATAAAGTTAAATTAACTTTTTTAGTATGTAAACACATACACTAAAAACTAGTTATACTTTTGATTGCCATATACAACCTGAATATATACAAATGTATACTTATATGTATATCCTGCATGAATTAAGATAGTGAATTAAAGATCCACTTGTTATCACTGTAATGAGAATTCACAATAAATTGGGTAGGATTGCAAAATATTTTGATGTGTCCAGAAAAATAATATAAAAGAAGTTTGCAATTCAAAAAGTCACCTGGTTTATTTACAGGTTAAGTTTAACATGTTTACTGTATCCTTAAGAGAAGTATTTCTAAGTTAGAAATAATTGCGATTATATTAGAAGATAATAAGTATAGGTGCTTATTGCGAAAATAAGATGCATTACAGCTGAATAACGACTAACTGACTATAGTAATCCAATATACTAAAGGAAGCGATATTGCAAACAGCGCCAATTGTCAGGATTGTCAACAGGAAGTTGCTCATCACATAGGAAGCATTGACCATAATGTCCGGCGAGGATACTTCATATAGAGTTTTCATTGTATAGATAATGGTGAAGATATGGCAGTAGGGAAAGCAAGAGAGAGAGGGGAAGAGGGAAATGGAGAGAGAGAGAGAGAGGGAAAGAGAGAGAGAGAGAGAGAGAGAGAGAGAGAGAGAGAGAGAGAGAGAGAGAGAGAGAGAGAGAGAGAGAAAGAGAGAGATAGAAAGGGAAAGAGGGAAAGAGAGAGTTGATGTGAATTGGAGCTAATCAATAATGAGATTGTCTTAGATTTTAGTTCTGAAGGAATTCTTGTTGCGATGTGTAATCTGTAAAAGCGGTCAGAACATTAAATAACTAGATATTATAGTAATTATAGTTCAGAGGTTAAAAATGAGTGGCAACTAGATGTATATGGAAAATATTAACATTCTATTAATATTTGACCTAATAACCCAATATTAATTGATTAATAAGGTCAAATTAACATATAATTATGATAACTTATGTTAGCTCTAATCCGAAGATTATTGAGTTAGATTAATGTGTTGATGTTGTATTAGTAATGAAATGGCAACCTTATTATAGATAGAGTGATTAATGTATATTACTAATCATCTATGGACAATGACCAATTATAAGATACAAATTATATATCTCTCAATATCCCAATCTCTCTATCTCTCAATATCTCTGTCTCTATATGTCCATCTCCCAATATAGTTAGCGCGACTAGATATTAAAGGTATATAGTTAGTGTAAACCATACTATAAGTGATATTATTAAAATTTAGCCAATGCGCATATCTACACTCATAATTATCTACATATCATAATATTATCTACATATCATAATGTTATCCATATATCATACAGTGATCTACATATCATAATGTTATCTACATATAAAACAGTTATCTACATATCATACAGTTATCTACATATCATACAGCTGTCTACATATCATACAGTTATCTATATATCATACAGTTATCTATATATCATACAGTTATCTACATATCATACAGTTATCTACATATCAAACAGTTATCCATATATCATACAGTTATCTACATATAATAAGGTCGTCTACATATAATAACGTCATCTACATATCATACAGTTATCTATATATCATAATGTTATCTACATATCATACAGTTATCTACATATCATATAGTTATCTATATATCATAAGGTCATCTACATATAATAACGTCATCTACATGCCATATAGTTATCTACATACCATACAGTTATCTACATATCATATAGTTATCTACATATCATAAGGTCATCTACATATCATAAGGTCATCTAAATATCATAAGGTCATCTCAGTATTCTATTAATTTACAGTTTTCCATGCGGTACATTAATCAGAAAATGAGAAAGGAAAACAATGTACCTCACGTCGTGCGATATTAATTAAGATATTAAATATTTTTATATTTTAGCAAATCTAATACAGTTACAATAATGCTCCTCGGACATGCTATGATGATATTCATAATACATAATAAATAACATGACATAATGCTTTAAATTATATATTAAAGATTCAAAACATTTATCTTCCTAAGAAATCATCAAAGGTCATTTAAGTTTTTTTATTATATAACAATAGAGAATACATCTTTTATTTGAAATAAAAATATATTATGTTTATTTTTGATTTAAATAATTATTTAAGATTGAATAATATTGACATAATCTGGTTTCTTGGGTTATTATGTAGTATAATAAATATCATAAACTCGCAATATAATACTGATTCATTTCATTTCATAATTTCTAATTAAATATTCATATGTGTAGATTTATACACGTATATATATATTACTAACTTTATTTTATATTTTATTATTCTTTATATTTTAAGTTAGTATTATAATAATAACTTTATATAAATCTCACGATATTAATATTCATGCTCTTCTGGAGGAGCAGTTATTTGATATTAAATCAAGTTAACACTATGATATGGAGCTATGGTTACCATGTCAATAATGATAGTAGAACTTACTTGCGCAAGTAAAGTGTGCATCAGTAAAAACTATTACCGATGACGGATATGTTTTTATATTCTCTGGTGCAGATAAGATAAAGTAATGTTTACATTATATTTATAGTATGATCCATGTTAATAAAATTCATAATAAATTTAATTAAAAATAAATTAATTATGTAAATAATCCAGGAGATATAATAGTTTTTTAAAATCCTTTTGTAAATAAAATAATAAATATATAAAGGAATTTTTGTAATTTATATATCATATGCTAATATAATATGCAAATATTTCAGTGGCTGATTCCTAGTTAAAAAAATACACTGTACGATTTACATTCTACCCAGTAAATAAGTTATATTACCGGAATATACTTAAACATATATTGTTACTGTTCCGTTACAGTGTGAGCATATTGAATACATGTGTATTGGAACGTACCAATAAATGTTCAGGAACTATACTAAAACTTACTAATAAATGTTCCGAAATCATACAGAAACGTATCAATAAATATTCAGGAACTATACTAAAACTTACTAATAAATGTTCCGAAATCATACAGAAACGTATCAATAAATATTCAGGAACTATACTAAAACTTACTAATAAATGTTCCGAAATCATACAGAAACGTATCAATAAATGTTCAGGAACCATACTAAAACTTACTAATAAATGTTCCGAAATCATACAGAAACGTATCAATAAATGTTCAGGAACCATACTAAAACTTACTAATAAATGTTCCGAAATCATACAGAAACGTATCAATAAATGTTTCAAGACCGTACCGGAAGAAACTAATAAATGTTCTGGAATTATTACTGAATGTATAAATAAATGTTCCGGAACGTACTATGATTACTGTTATTACACTAGAAATACTTTTAAATATAATATTAAATGAAATATATGTTCATTTTATAATTTATTTGGGATAAACTATCAATGTATATAACGGTAAATATATAACGGATATATAACATCATCAGTCATATATTAAAAATATATATTATACTTTTCATAAATAATTCTATCTAAACTTATATTTAGGAAAGCGGTATATAATTATAATAGGTATAGTTAAAGTTAAAGTCATACAAGTAGAAAGAGGAAATAGTTGGGACAGTCATCAGAGTATTACAATGATTGTTATATTTGCCATGAATAATTATTACAATTTCAGAAAAAATATGTACATTTTTTGATCAAATTATAGATTTTATAAAATCAAAAATCTTAAAAATTTGTAAATATAAATATGAAAGAT
>OZ038314.1:28271837-28306837 GCA_964035775.1 Osedax frankpressi
TAGCACGGAATAGCCTATTTAAATAAAGAGAATTGGTCATTTACCTGCAAGAAATATCTATATTAACTGAAGATGTAAGAAAATTAAATATGATTAGGAAGAATGCTGTGGTTACATTAGCCGAGGAAATTGGGTTACATACACTACATAAATATCCATATAAATATTAATTATTACAAAACAAAATTAAATAATAAAATAAACCCTCGCATTTAATTAGACCAAATGGATGGTATAATAGATTCTACAAAACTACGTCTTAGCGAACTATATTCTGATACACCTAATGGCTAATGTATTAAAATTACCTGTCTTGTGCATATTTGAAAATTTGGTGGTAAAAGTTGTGGAATACGAAGTGCCTTGGTTTGTATGCAAACTTTGCAGGTTAATTAATCAATCAAAATAAAATTACTATTATCGAGCCGATATATTATATATAAGTTACTGCTAATATAATTTATATTCTACCATAAATATATATTTTCAGATATAAATGCCCATAATGCATAGAAATAATATATCTATACTTATATATAATCTAGATATTTAGCTATTTGAGTTTATATAAAAAGTGACTAGCTATATTTATATTTTTTACAGAAATCACGTAATGAAGTTTTGACATTCAAAGACGAAATTGAGTTATTTAATAAAAAGTTGACATTCTCAACTGAACAAGTTAATGAAGGTAATATTTTAGAATAATTATGTATATTATATTAAATATATAATATAATATATATTTCAGAAATTACAGAATACAAAATAAATATATAGTAGTATTGTGAGATTATTTATATTACAATCTTATGATGATAATAATTGGAATATATTATATTTAGTTATATGTAAATATATACGTATATATATGATATATACAATAGCTAGTTCAAATAAAACCACACTATTAGTGCCATATCTAACATAATATTTTATTTTATTTGAAGGTGGACTTGTTATCATAAATTTCGACATGAAGAGTTTGGGTTATCAATAGGGTTAATATTTATAAAAAATAAGTTTATTGTATTAAACTACCTTATATACTGCATAAGGAATTATTAATTTAATCCATATATGGATTAAATTAATATGTATACATATGTATTAATATGTATTATGTATGTATTAATATTAATACATATGTATTAATATGTATACATATAAATTACTGCAGTTAAAATTGAAACTATATACTATTATATATTGTAGTAAACTATTATATATGATATTATATTAATATATACATATATATATATATATATATATATATATATATATATATATTAATTTTGCACATCATTAAGTTGATTTATTCATTTGTTTTTTTTTATTAAATTACTCTAAATATATTAACTATGGACATTATATTCTAAACTATATATCATATATTGAGGTCATAATGTCTAGAAAATCGTATCATATGAAATACTTTAAAGTTTAATTGACGATTATTAATTTAGGGTTAATGTTTATTTAATTATTGTTATTATATTTATTTAAAAAACTAATTACATTTAAGATATATTACATAATAGATATATACCAAAATTAGATAGTTTATATGCATTTGCATATAAAATAAAAATAGCATATTTATAGTATTAACAATAGTTTAGACCACGTATACTCAATTGTATGAACAAAGTATAATACACAGCAGTACCTTATATTTGTATATACTACAGTGTTTATATACTGATATGTTATATCGAAATATTAATTTAAAAATAATATTGGTTGATTTTAGATTAAATAGAAAGTATATTTATATAAAAAACCTAGCGATTATTCTTCATAATAATATTAGTGACGTTAATATCCGAGTTAATATATGAAATTGTGTTTTAAATCAATATTTTCACGATTAAAAAGTAAACCAAATGTTCATTTTTTGCACATGTAACATATATATATAATTTATTTATAACGATTGTATTTACATACATTATAATTATATTATAATAATACTATTTGAATAATAATACTATTACTGTTAAATATATATTATAATACAAATTGTTTATTTTAAATATCCTATGCTGTTATATAACATACATTAATATATATTATATATTTATATATTATATATATTATATATTAATATATATTATATATTTTATTTTGTTATTACATATTTGTAAATATATATTGTTTATTGTAGTATCGCCATATATAACAGGTGGTCATCATAGTCCGTTGGGAGGTTATGACCCCACTACCGACTCATATCTTCTATGGGACACGTGGCCCTTGACCTCGGTGAAATGGTTTCCGGCTAAATGATTAGTTGAGTCGATGGACAGTGAAGATTGTAAAACATGTAGGAAAAGAGGATGGATTACAATTGAATGCAATAATTGAAAATTCATATTAATGTGAAATAATTATTAATATGATATTTAATAAATACCATATATTATAGAAGTTATTTTAGATATGTGTATATTATTCGTACAACAAATAACATATAATATAATTATGATTAATACTTTATATATTAGAATACACTAGTATATATTCTCAGGCATAATACTGACAGATCGGAGATTGGATTAAAGTCACAAAAATGTAAATTTATAATTAATGAAATAAATAATATTTATAACGTTATCACGTTACTAGTAATTATAATCTAAATTATAATCAACTTATTTGAAAGTGGGAAATTAATCCTGCTTTGCAAGCTTCCAGTAAATCTACTACTACTACTTCTACTACTACTATTACTACTACTCCCTGTTAACATTTTAATTGAAATCGTTATTTAATATTCTTTAATTATCCGTGAATTTCTCCTTCATTATTAGTATATTTCATATTATTTATACACTATTATTAACATCAATATTTTATTATTGTAATTATCCATTTATTATTCATATCAACTTATCATTTACTAATGATTTGCAAATTTGTAAAAATATTATTTAAATAATTATTAATTTTTATATATTATTTATATATTACATTCTTTATTAATTGATCTTTTAACTATTTCCTTAATTAACTGCATATTTTTAACATATCACTAACAATCCTTATTTAAACCTTATAATTATTATTATAATTATATTTTTTTCATTGTTATTTGTTTATATTATTAATTAAATTTATATTTTTTATATTACAGACTATTAATATTTAAAAATTTTAATAATTTTTTTTTTTAATCTATAGATAACATGAATTTACACTAATTATATAATATATCTACTGTTATCTTATTTAAACTATTGGTCAGCAATACTTGAAATAAAGATTTTTACACCCTCCAGAAACACTTTATACACTCACTTCACTATCATTTCCTGCAACCACTGTAATGATAAATTCATATCTGACTGCATTTATGTAACCTGTTTATGTAATTGCAATTTTCACTACCAATGTTTACATTTTTTCAATAGCCTCCCACATCAATGGATATCTAGTAATCCTGTCAAAAAACATGTTATATCTATACTAACATCCTTATCATTTCAATATATTTGCACCAAATGTTCAACCTCCAATCTCTCCTCTTCACAATACTCATCCCAGACACCAATATCTCCAACTGATTCAAACAATACAGCACACCCTGACTCACCATACTCTACAACCCACACAGAATTTTATGACATTGAAAAACTTATAAATAATATATCCTCCAGACTTGACAAACAAGACTCATATCTTATTAAAATCGACAAGCTACTTATTCGCATACCTACGATGACAATGACCATTTAATCAATAATTTACACCAATCATTTCTTAAATCAACCTGTAAACTGCCTTCACGCTCCTCAAATACACCACCATCTCCTAAGCCTACATCAAATCGTAGACATACACTCTCTACTCAACCAATGTCATACCCATTGCCATCCCAACCCCACTACCACATACCAATATCTAGCAATATGCCCAACACTCGTCTTTTGCTCTCTCCAATGGCACAATTCGCACCCCATACACTTTATTACTCCCCCACCCGTCCACCCAACCATCATCACCTTCCTAGAATATCTACCTCAAGATTAGAACATCAAAACAATACACAGTTGTGATCTACATCTTGACCACTCAGATGCAGTTAAATGTACATTACATCCAGTAATCTCCCTCAATTTCTGCTCTGGCTACTGCTGCTACTGCTACTACTGATGCTGCTGCTACTGCTGCTACTTCTGCTGCTGCTACTGCTGCTGCTGCTACTGCTGCTACTGTTGCTGCTGCTGCTGTTGCTGCTACTGCTACTGGGGCTACTGCTGCTGGGGCTACTGCTACTGCTACTGCTGCTGCTGCTACTGCTGCTACTGCTGCTGCTACTGCTACTGCTGCTGCTGCTGCTGCTGCTGCTGCTACTCTATACTAAATGCATCATATATGCAAATAAAACATTTATTAGGCACATTTGTAGACATTATTTTATAACAGACAATTTTATATAGATGTTGTTATTGTTACATTCCAATATTAATAATAATTTATTTTCGATATAATTTTGGACTGCTAATTATTAATTAATTAATAATTAATACAGAACACATTTTTGTTTCAGTTCTATATCTAGGAATGAGCTGCATATTATAAAAATTATTATATTTGTTATGATATTATTTAAACAGACTATTTAATATTGAATATTAAAATATGTTAGTATATATATATATATATATATATATATATATATATATATATATATATATGTGTGTGTGTGTGTGTGTGTGTGTTTTTGTGTGTATTTGTATGTGTATATATGTGTATATTTATATGTGTGTATGTATGTATACATGTGTGTTTAACATACTAACATATAAATATTGAGATTGCATTTTATTTCAGTTTACGAGTTATGATGATTATTATTTGCATATACATCTAATATATATTCCTAAAGGTAAGTTCAATGTGCATATGTGCTCTAGCTCATTTATTGGGTTAGTTAAATTATAAAAAATAAAATATTTAGCAAAGTATATACTTTATATTAGATAAAGATCAATGGATATACAAAGTATTCATGAACGGTTCAATACAACAATATATGTTTTTTAAGATTGTATGGATTGCAAATCATATATACATGAGATTTCGAGATATACAACACTATCGGTAAAAAATAGAGAACGTGTTCTAAATTAATGAACATTCTACATGTAATATACGAAAAGATCATTAATTGCATTATGGGTAATTCAGTCTGTTAAAATAGAAATAAATATAACATATATATCTTTAAAATATAAAAAATATAATAAAGCAAATTAAGAAATACTTTTGTTTCTTGATTATATTGATACCATTATTAGTTAACTATTTTGTTACGACTTTAGATATGCTACTGTGTATTTAGGAAAATGTATATATATTGTTTAATGTATGATACAAAGTAGTCTATAAGTAGGACGATTAGAAAAGGTGATGATTTTAAGTTGTATCGCCCTTATCGAAATCCAAGCCATGCCACTCTCGTATTTTTGGGTATATAAATAAATAATATAATGTAAACATCACGTGATTGATTGGATGATTTTTCTCGGCAAATTATATAAATACAATAATAAAATATTATAATTAATTATAATTTTATAATATTTAAACCGAGTAAGGAATGCATATGTAGATAACTGTATGATATATGGATAACATTATGATATGTAGATAACGTTATGATATGTAGATAACTGTATGATGTGTAGATAACTTTATGATATGTAGATAACTTATGATATGTAGATAACATATGCTATTAATTGAAATTGTTATTCTGCTATAAGTGAATACCCAAAAGATAAGTAATTGAACAAATATAATAATTAATGTCAATAAAATATAAATTTGTATATATATTAATCAAACTTATACTATATAATGTTATTAAAATACAACTGTATAAATAAATGCATACATATATGTAGTACAGGTTATTACATATACATACTTATTGTATAACGATATATATTTATATAATTTAAATATAAGTAATCTAAATTTAAATAATTCATATTACCTCATTAACTTGAATAATGATATATATTAATGTATAAAATATATTTAATGTTTATAATATTTATATATCATAATATTATTAGGTTAACAACGTGGGCCTTAAATATACGTAATTTAGTGTAAATTCAAAGTGTAAAACATAATGAATTAAATGATTAACGAAATCTTTGAATTTGTTACAAACATTTTATAGATACAATAAACTAATGGAGAAAGTTATATTATTTTATATGTATGCATCTAATTAGAATATATAAACCATCCTATATTTCTAATTTATAAATTAGAAAAATATTGAAATCTGATGCTTATCCCACGAAATTTTAAATTCCAAATCCTCCAACATCTATAAAAAAAGACGTATCATAATAAAAAAAACTCATCCAATAAAGGTATATATATATATCTACAGATATTAATGTATTAATTTGAACTATATAATGATATATACGATTAAAGTATTCAATTGCAGATTTTTCGGATAATGAACTGATATATTTAAAGAAAATAATTGTATTGAAAATATATAGTAGTATTGTGAGATTATTTATATTACAATCTTACGATGATAATAATTGGAATATATTATATTTAGTTATATGTAAATATATACGTATCTATATGATATATACAATAGCTAGTTCAAATAAAACCACACTATTAGTGCCATATCTAACATAATATTTTATTTTATTTGAAGGTGGACTTGTTATCATAAATTTCGACATGAAGAGTTTGGGTTATCAATAGGGTTAATATTTATAAAAAATAAGTGTATTGTATTAAACTACCTCATATACTGCATAAGGAATTATTAATTTAATCCATACATATAAATTACTACAGTTAAAATTGAAACTATATACTATTATATATTGTAGTAAACTATTATATATGATATTATATTAATATATAGATATATATATATATATTAATTTTGCACATCATTAAGTTGATTTATTCATTTGTTTTTTTTTATTAAATTACTTCTAAATATATTAACTATGGACATTATATTCTAAACTATATATCATATATTGATGTCATGTCTAGAAAATAGTACCATATGAAATACTTTAAAGTTTAATTGACGATTATTAATTTAGGGTTAATGTTTATTTAATTATTGTTATTATATTTATTTAAAAAACTAATTACATTTAAGATATATTACATAATAGATATATACCAAAATTAGATAGTTTATATGCATTTGCATATAAAATAAAAATAGCATATTTATAGTATTAACAATAGGTTAGACCACGTATACTCAATTGTATGAACAAAGTATAATACACAGCAGTACCTTATATTGGTATATACTACATGTTTATATACTGATATGTTATATCGAAATATTAATTTAAAAATAATATTGGTTGATTTTAGATTAAATAGAAAGTATATTTATATAAAAAACCTAGCGATTATTCTTCATAATAATATTAGTGACGTTAATATCCGAATTAATATATGAAATTGTGTTTTAAATCAATATTTTCACGATTAAAAAGTAAACCAAATGTTCATTTTTTGTACATGTAACATATATATATAATTTATTTATAACGATTGTATTTACATACATTATAATTATATTATAATAATACTATTTGAATAATAATACTATTACTGTTAAATATATATTATAATACAAATTGTTTATTTTAAATATCCTATGCTGTTATATAACATACATTAATATATATTATATATTTATATATTATATATATTATATATTAATATTATTATTATATTATATATTTATTATATTAATTATTTTGTTATTGAAGTAGTTGTCGAAGTTGGCTGAGTTTGTGGATACCGGACAGTCGGGAAGTATGCTGGGAGTAGTGCGTCCGAGTAGAGAATTCGATATTTGATAAAGTTTTTTGACATTATTACCGGCGGCTGTTATAGTATCGGTGTCGTATTCGCGTTTCGCCTTCTTAATCAGTTGTCTGTTTTTACTAGAGAGTTGTTTGAAACTAGTGAGGTTTTCTTCACTTTTATGCTTTCGCCATTTTTTCTGTATATCGAAATTGATGTATGGTTAGTGATAGATGGGGATGATAGATTACGGTTGAACCATTTAGTATTAAGTCGAGGGGTAATTGTTTTTGTCAAGGTTGGACATAGTCTATTTAGTGTTTTTAGTAGTGAGGAGTCAATAGAGTTTATATCAGGATAGTCGGCAAAGGTTGATAAGTAGGATATGAAGTCATTAGTAGTCAGTGATGATAATATTTTTTATTTTCCTGAAGTGAATAGTTTTAGTTTGGATCTGGGAAACTCTAAGTTAAATGTTATGATAAGATGATCAGTAACTAAAAATATAACGGATGTATTTAGTATAATGTTAGGTTTGTTGAGTGCTATTATTAGGTCAAGTATATTTCCGGATGTGTGAGTGGGTGAATTAACATATTGGGAACAGTTATTAGAGTCAATCGTATGTAGAAATCATTTTGAATATAGAGAGGAGGAGGATAGTGGGAAATTAAAGTCAACTAGGAGTATGATTTGATTGGTTATAGATGACATAATGTTATCAATTTTGTCGATGAAAGATGGAGTTGAATTGTGTGGGGGTCTATATATTGTTATAAGTAAGAAATTGAGGGGGATTACTGGATGTAATGTACATTTAAATGCATCTGAGTGGTCAAGATGTAGATCACTACTGTGTACTAATTTTATATTATTCCTATAGAAGACACCGATTCCAATAATTTTGTCCGGATCGAGGAAGATGGGTAAATCTTAATGATTTCGTATTAAGACTGGATATTATGGGTATATCATTATCTGATAACCAGGTTTCTGTAATGCATAATATGTCTATATCGAGGTCATGAATAAGATCAATTATAATATCAGTTTTGTTTCTTACAGATTGTATGTTTAGAGTTGCTAATTTCATTAATCTATTATGGAGTGAGGTATCACGTGGGTCAGGAGAGAGGTAAGTCAATTCAATGTAGTCATTGTTGATTGGGAGTGGTAATCTGAGTCATAATATTTGTTGGAGGGGAAACGATATCGGCAGTTGGGGAGGAGTTGCTTGAGTCAAGTGATGGTGGGGCTACTTTTGTGGAGAGTTTAAAATTATCACACATTGTAGAATGTGTGAGAGAGAATGTATTTTGGGGGAATGTTAGTGGATTTTAAGATAGATGTAATGAAATTATAGTCTAATTATCAGGGATTTACGTGTTCAATAATTAAGGTATTGTTTTGATATTCTAATCTTGAGGTAGATATTCTAGGAAGGTGATGATGGTTGGGTGGACGGGTGGGGGAGTAATGAAGTGTATGGGGTGCGAATTGTGCCATTGGAGAGAGCAAAAGACGAGTGTTGGGCATATTGCTAGATATTGGTGTGTGGTAGTGGGGTTGGGATGGCAATGGGTATGACATTGGTTGAGTAGAGAGTGTATGTCTACGGTTTGATGTAGGACTAGGAGATAGTGGTGTATTTGAGGAGCGTGGAGGCAGTTTACAGGTTGATTTAAGAAATGATTGGTGTAAATTATTGATTGAATGGTCATTGTCATTGTAGGTATGCGAATTAAGTAGCTTGTCGATTTTAATAAGATGTGAGTCTTGTTTGTCAAGTCTGGAGGATATATTATTTATAAGTTTTTCAATGTCATGAAATTCTATGTGGGATGTAGAGTATGGTGAGTCAGGGTGTGCTGTATTGTTTGAATCAGTTGGAGATATTGGTGTCTGGGATGAGTATTGTGAAGAGGAGAGATTGGAGGTTGAACATTTGGTGCAAATATATTGAAATGATGAGGATGTTAGTATAGATATAACATGTTTTTTGACAGGATTACTAGATATCCATTGATGTGGGAGGCTATTGAAATAATGTAAACATTGGTAGTGAATCTTGCAATTACATAAACAGGTTACATAATTGCAGTCAGATATGAATTTATCATTACAGTGGTTGCAGGACATGATAGTGAAGTGAGTGTATAAAGTGTTTCTGGAGGGTGTAAAAATCTTTATTTCAAGTATTGCTGACCAATAGTTTAAATAAGATAACAGTAGATATAATATATAATTAGTATAAATTTATATCTATAGATTAAAAAAAAACTAAAATTATTAAACATTTTAAATATTAATAGTCTGCAATATAAAAAATATAAATTTAATTAATAATATAAACAAATAACAATGAAATAAATATAATTATAATAATAATTATAAGGTTTAAATAAGGATTGTTAGTAATATGTTAAAAATATGCAGTTAAAGTAAGGAAATAGTTAAAAGATCAATTAATAAAGAATGTAATATATAAATAATATATAAAAATTAATAATTATTTAAATAATATTTTTACAAATTTGCAAATCATTAGTAAATGATAAGTTGATATGAATAATAAATGGATAATTACAATAATAAAATAATGATGTTAATAATAGTGCATAAATAATATGAAATATACTAATAATGAAGGAGAAATTCACGGATAAATAAAGAATATTAGAAAACAATTTCAATTAAAATGTAAACAGGAAGTAGTAGTAGTAGTAGTAGATTTACTGGAAGCTTCCAAAGCAGGCTTAATTTTCCACTTTCAAATAAGTTGATTATAATTTAGATTATAATTACTAGTAACGTGATCACGTTATAAATATTTTTATTTCATCGATTATAAATGATACATTTACATTTTTGTGAATTTAATTCAATCCCTGATCTGTCAGCATTATTCATGAGAATATATACTAGTGTATTCTAATATATAATGTATTAATTATAATTATATTATATGTTATTTATTGTACGAATAATATACACATAATTAAAATAACTTTTATAATATATGGTATTTATTAAATATCATAATAATAACTATTTCACATTATTATGAATATTCAAGTATTGCATTCAATTGCAATCCATCCTCTTTTCCTACATGTTTTAGAATCTTCACTGTCCATCGACTCAACTAAACATTTAGCCGGAAACCATTTCACCGGGGTCAAGGGCCACGTGTCCCATAGAAGATATGAGTCGGTAGTGGGGTCATAACCTCCCAATGGACTATGATGACCACCTGTTATATGTGGCAATACTACAATAAACAATATATATTTACAAATATGTAATAACAAAATAAAATATATAATATATATTAATATAATGTATGTTATATAACAGCATAGGATATTTAAATTAATTGTATTATAATATATATTTAACAGTAATAGTATTATTTTTCAAATAGTATTATTATAATATAATTATAATGTATGTAAATATAATCGTTATAAATAAATTATATATATATATATATGTTATGTGTGCAAAAAATGAACATTTGGTTTACTTTTTAATCTTGAAAATATTAATTAAAACACAATTTCATATATTAACTCGGATATTAACTCGGATATTAATCTATTATGTAATATATCTCAAATGTAATTAGTTTTTTAAATAAATATAATAACAATAATTAAATAAACATTAATCCTAAATTAATAATCGTCAATTAAACTATAAAGTATTTCATATGATACGATTTTCTAGACATTATGACCTCAATATATGATATGTAGTTTAGAATACAATGTACATAGTTAATATATTTAGAAGTAATTTAATAAAAAAAACAATAGAATAAATCAACTTAATGATGTGCAAAATTAATATATATATATTAATATATATATATATATATATATATATATATATATATACATATATATATATATATATATATATATATATATATATATATATTAATATAATATCATATAGAATATATAATATATAATAGTATATAGTTTCAATTTTAACTGTAGTAATTTATGGATTCAATTAGTAATTCCTTATTAGGTATTCAATTGAATATGGGAAATATTTATATTTATATTATACGTATTTAATTTATTTTTTAATTGAATAGTATTGTTTAGAATTAAGAATACTAATTATAATACATAATTAATATAAACATATGCAGTACATACGGTAGTTTAATACAATAAACTTATTTTTTATAAATATTAACCCCATTGATAACCCAAACTCTTCATGTCAAAATTTATGATAACAAGTCCACCTTCAAATAAGATAATATATTATGTTAGATATAGCACTAATAGTGTGGTTTTATTTGAACTAGCTATTGTATATATCATATATATATACGTATATATTTACATATAACTAAATATAATATATTCCAATTATTATAATAAATAATATTATATTACAACATATGAAACTAATATAATTAAAATAATAACAAAGCATTACCATATATGGTTATTATATGTGATTATAATAACTTATTATAGTACCTTTAATTAATAGTTTGGGAGCATTTATTTGAAAATCTATAAGATTCCTGGACAAAGTAGCCTTTACTCCGTGTGACATCAATAATTCTAATATTTGATCTAAAGTGGTTCCATCTACAATATCAATATCAGCCAAGTATACACCTCCACCATATATATACATATGTATATCTGAATTCGTGTAAAGGTTTTTATACGTAATTGATCGTAAGATTGTAATATAAATAATCTCACAATACTACTATATATTTATTTTGTATTCTGTAATTTCTGAAATATATATTATATTATATATTTAATATAATATACATAATTATTCTAAAATATTACTTTCATTAACTTGTTCAGTTGAGAATGTCAGCTTTTTATTAAATAACTCACTTTCGTCTTTGAATGTCAAAACTTCATTACGTGATTTCTGTAAAAAATATAAATATAGCTAGTCAGTTTTTATATAAACTCAGATAGCTAAATATCCAGATTATATATAAGTATAGATATATTATTTCTATGCATTATGGGCATTTATATCTGAAAATATATATTTATGGTAGAATATAAATTATATTAGCAGCAATTTATATATCATATATTGATAATATTAATTTTATTTTGATTGAATAATTAACCTGCAAAGCTTGCATACAAATCAAGGCACTTCGTATTCCACAACTTTTACCACCAAATTGTTTTTCAAATATGTTCTCTATGCACAATACAGGTAATTTTAATCCATTAGGGAGAGTATCAGAATATAGTTCACAAAGACGTACTTTTGTAGAATCTGTTATACCATCCATTTGGTCTAATTAAATGCGAGGTTTTATTTTATTATTTTCTTTTATTTTGTAATAATTAATATTTATCATAAACACATAATTAGATTATGTCAATATAAAAAATAAATTGATAATAACTATCATCCGATATAGTACATCAAAGTCATAATCTATATACAATACATTATTTGTATATCTATAAATCTATCTATTTCATATGGTTGTGATTATATCATATTTTTTATTTAATAATGTAATTCCTACTATATTCTTATTGATTTACGAGGTTGTGATTCTATGCAAATTGATGGTGTATATTAGCATATCGTTTGATTAATGGTTGAGATATTAGTGGTTAAGGGCATACTGAGAAATTAAAAAAATAAAAATTTATTTGAAAACAAATATTATTTAATATTTATCATATTTAATATGTTATTTACTACTTGCGAACCATTCAGAGTTCAATTAATTTATAAATACCAAAAAAAGCACTTTTAAAAGTAATCCATCCTTGAAAAATTATAAAAATTATATAAATATATCATAAGTATAAATATAATATTAGTAAACTAATATATGAAGAAATTTTTTAATTTTTAAACTGAATTATTTATTATTATCCATATTCTGCCATTAGTGTATACATGTGTAGATCATGTGATTCTAAAAGCCAATCAGATAGCTTGAAAAAATAGAAATAATTTTTCAAACATTCAATAATCTCATTCAAACCATTAACTACTCATCATACAAACATCTAATTACATACTAATTTCATTATATTTGTTTAATTTTACTTGTTTAATTATATTATATTTTATTATTCTATATATATTTACATATATATGACAAGGGGAGATGAGTATGCGCACGGAGAAGGCTTATAAATATACATGATTTTATTCTGCATTTTATCAATTTTATTTGTAAATAATTTAGATCGATTTTTCTCAAAATAATCATTTTTACTAGGGATTTCAAAGTAAATCTACTTTTTTGTTATTTAAGGAATATCTTTGATTTTTTTCTATATATCCAATGGATATATATTTTTGAATCAAAATAGAGATATTTTATATTTAGTTTGCAATTAAATTTATTATGTAACTTTTAAAAATATATAAAATGATAATAAATATATGTCTAAATCTAAAGATATATTAGATCTATATTGTAAAAAAGCTCTTTTTTATATTATACTTATAAATATACTGCATATAGTAAAAAAAAATTAGGTTGATAGCGCTAGTACTTTTTATTGCAATTTATAAAATGGATACATTTTCCTATCTCTTACATGTAAAATTCCTCAGTGTCGGCATGCCTTTAAAACAATTACTTAAGGCATGTGGGCAGTACCGGATACGGTGTAGTAGATAAACAATAGTAGATAATAATTGGTTATCTATAGATGATTTGTCGAGGATTAAACTTATTATTTTTAGGTATTATTTTGTAAAACCATTATATTGATGCTATAGTACATACATTTGTTAATAAAAGTAAATCATAAACTTCTTTAGATATGAGTATAGCTGAATTAATAGCTTTAGAATATAATAGTGTTAATATATCATAGGGTTAGAAAATCATAGAGTTAATATAGCATAAGGTTAGGATATTACAGGGTTATGATATCATAGGTTTATAGGGATGTGAGATTAATTAACGGAAATTAAATTATTAAACGAAATTTACATTTCATAACAATATGCGAAATTAAACAAATATGAGTATATAGCGTAGTTGAATACGTGTATATAAAGTAGTTAAATATGTATATATAAAGTAGTTAATTATATGTATATAAAGTAGTTAAATACGTGTATATAAAGTAGGTAGGACTAATATATAACGTAGTTATATATAGATATATATATATATATTTATATATAAATTAATATAGTTAAATATGTGTATATAAAGTAGTTACATATGTATATATTAAGTAAGTTATCAGATATCACGAGTACAGTTACTTTAATAATCATGATTATCTGATCAAATTACAATTTCATTTTCACTAAATGATAAATGAAATTTATAATAAAAACTAATGTATTTACATATTCAATACTCTCACGAATCATATCTAATTTTTAAGACTATAAGTATAAAAAGCGTGATTTTGTATATTAAATTTACAATTTTCGAAAGTATTTAAAATAATTACTATAATATTTCATCGCCACGAATTCGTGAACCTGTATTTGTACCTTACATATATTGTAACAATATTTTTTAATTTTGAAAATTACCATTCGATGTTAGTATTCAAGTTAGTATACATTTTAAGTATCTTATAATATTTTATATTGGAAATATGTATTTCACAAATATATTAATACATATTTTAGGAATAATTAATTTAATTATGCTTAAATTACATGATAATGTTTCTATGAAGGGATTATATTAAATTATTAATATGAAAACCATGATGTGTTATTTTATTTTATATAGTAGGGCTGGTGTAATTTCTATTTAAATTTATAAGCCATCCATAATCATAACAACATTTTTATCAGAAAAAGTAGCATTATTTATAAATATAAATATAGGAATTTATAAGTGATAGTATCAATTTATTATATCTCAAGATTTATATGTATATCTATATTGTTGTTAATATCTATATGTTATTGTGCGTAATATTTTCAAATACTTTCTTTTTGTATTCATTGATTTGATCCTGATTAATGGAACCTATATCTTCATTTTTTAAATTTGTTCTGCGTGCATCAATGTAAATAATCCACATGAACTATTATCTCTCTTAATCCCACCATTTATGTTTTTAATATTCCATTTATTGCTGAGATTCGAGTGATAGTCATTTACCCTAGATAATAAATATTTGTTATAAGTAATAAGTATAAATAATTACATTAAATATTAAAAAGTGATAATAATTACTCAGGATATTGTATTACAATTATATTAACATAAAATTATGTATGGTATCCGAATTGTCCTCATTTAAACTAACAATTATAAAATAAATTATAATCTGCAACTTATACAAGCATATTATACAAGTCGTTTCCTGAATTCATTTATAATTATATATGTGAACCATCGATATTATATTAATGGGGTATATTACTTTAATTAAATTGTTTACCATAATACAAATTTTATAGTGAGAATTGATCTTTAAATATAAAGTGAAATATATTAAATTGTATATATATATAAAAAAACTATAAGATTATATTATAAATTATTAATATTTTAATGTAAAATAAACCTGCTTGCAGTATTATACATAGTATCGTTGAAATGCCTACCACAGATTCGTAAATGTCTGAGTGATTGAATACCAAATTCCTTTATTATTTTCAATAAGGTTTCATTTCTTGTATTTATAGCCCATGTTCTACAACTATATAATTATAATACATAGTAAATTATAATTCTTATAGATATGATGTTTAATATTATATGTATTGTCATAAAATATATAGTATGAACATTTATATAATTATTCATAATCAAAAAATTAACAATATTTTTATTTAAATTATATATGATATATATTATTTAATTCAAATAATTAATTGTATTAAATGATAAATTAAACCCATTATATATTAGATATGTATTATTAGATATGTTAATTATACTACATAGAATGAAAGTTTATATAAAAGGAATAAGAATAATTAATTATAGAAATTTAAAAATATTTTTATATGAGTCTTGCCGTTCTTCTTCTAAGGGAAATCAGTGATACGGATTTGTATCTCTATTTTGATAATTATCACAAATATTTACAGAACATCGTAATCAGGTCTTAGTGGTTGAATTAATACAGTTTAACATACTTTTTAGGATATATTTACGTCATAAATTTAAATATTTGTCATAAATTTAAAAAATGACCATAATGGCGGATAAAAATTCAGCTGTCAATATTACGAATTCTCGTTTTCGCGCGAGTGAAACCCCTTGGATTTTGACACGAGTTATTAAATGATCTAAGCATTCCTTGTAGATAATAATTGGATTTTTTTATATTGAATAATTAAATATATTTAATATTTAGTAATAATCTTTGGTAATAAATTTAAAATTATTTAAAATTTAATTTCATCTAATAAACATTATTTTAATATATATATTGATAAATATTATTGAGATACATCATATTTTATAGGCATAATTGATTGAATATTACTTAATATTTGATTTTTCTGATAACGTACAACTTGCTACAATTATTATGAACATATAATGAACGAGTATTTGTAGTTAAAATCCGGGTGGTTAAAAAATGGATTAAAATGTATACAATTATATATTATTCTTACATAATGTAGAACTGTATACAATTATTATAAGAATATGTGATATCAAATAAAGTAAGAAAATAATTGCAAAAAGTTAATATTTCAATTCATTTATTTTGAAATTATATTTTTAAATTTTTGGAAGATTTTGTTTTTTGTTAAATATAATTTGGTTATGTAATTTAATTTCATGGTACAATCGTATATTGACAAATAAAGCACACACTTTTAATATAAGATTAAATTCATTATCGGGTATATACAATTTTAACGTTTCATGGAAATATTCTAATAAATAAATCATCAATTATCGATGGTTTTATAAGATCTGTAATAAATAGTTTAGTAAATGCATACCATTAATGATACTGACAATACAACTTAACAAGTAGTATAAGATATTATAATTACATTATTTAGGGGAAATTGTATATTCATAAATATTATCTTTTTATTCTTATTTTAAAATTGTGTTAATACAGGGTTATAACAATATTCATAATTTGATATTAATATTTAATGAATTTATAAATCTATAATATTTACATATACTATAGTTTCTGTATCAATAATTGATATTTTATATTGTTGGTATACAGTTAATATAATGTTAATATAATTAAATATATATATATTATATGTTTTAATAGTTAATAAAATCACTTTTATTCATTTAAATATTTATAAATACCGACATCTATTTGATTAATAGGTCATACTTTAATAACATTCCATTTATATATGTATTAAATTAGTCGATTTTTCATTATCATATTTATAATATATAGTATAGTTACTTTTCAAAACGTGTTCTATTTGGTACGAAATGTTAATAAAACAAAATATATTTTTTAAAAACAATATGAAATCATATGATGTTTATTTGAAATAGTATCCCCTAAGTGGGCGTGAACGAAATAATCAGCCAACCAAAAAATTTCAGAATGATATATTTCGCACCACCGAGTATATTGGTAATCTTGGGTAATTATGTAAAGGTCCAAATACAGGGTCAAGAGTTAGTCGCGATGGAATATTATAGTAATTATTTTAAATACTTTCAAAAATTGTAAATTTAATTTACAAAAACACGTTTTTTCTTTTTGCGCATAGTCTTAGATCTCTACTATACTTTTTATTTCAACTAAATATATTTTATTTTAATACTTTAAAAATAAGTGTTCACTATTACGAATAGAATTAAATATAGATAGAATAATATACTAATAATAATATTTTTATCTTTCAATTTAAAAATATTAAAATTCAAAATACTCGATAGTTTCACAATATTATAATTTAATATTCCCATGTAATATGAATATGCATATAACAACGTAAATATTTATGTCGTTTAAAGTTATATTTAACGAGTTATATGAATTTATAAAGTCATGTTAGCGTTGGCGAAGTTTTATTATACGGCACCGGCAGGCTCCAAGTGAAGACATTCGAGTCTAGATTCGTAAGATCTAAATATAACCTGAGCACCGGTAGGTTGAGATAGCGGAGGAAAACTGCTAGTCGGTAGGGATATATCTGCGTTCGTGGTTCATTAATAATAATTCCTATAGACGTGATTACATATAGCAATAACGAGGTATATTCGTTGGCGTGCGTTTGGGGTTGCTTTCCGGAAAATGTTCCACTGAATAATAAACCGTTGTTAAAATGAGTGAGTCGAGATGATGTGGGTAATTTGGTCAAGTAATAATTTCCAATATCTATAAACATTTTACCATAAGCTTCCAACGCAGGATAAATTGTCCACTTTAAAAAAAGTTGATTATAATTTAGATTATCCATTCGCTAAAGAGAAAAATATTTGTATTGAAATTAGTAAATGCAATATAATAAATCATTTCTTATTGTCTCAAAATCTAGAGAATATTTTTAAACACTATCTACTCGAATACATTCTATTTAAATATATTTAAATAGAATTATATAAAAATATATTTAACTTCTCTATATAGCTAAAATGTTATAATTAGTAGTACGTCATAAATATTATTTATTTCATTGATTATAAATGATCTATATACATTTTTTAGAGTTTAATCCAATCTCCGATCTGTCAGTATTATGCCTGAGATTATATACTAGTGTATTCTAATATATAATGTACTAATTATAATTATATTATATGTTATTTGTTGTACGAATAATATACACATATCTAAAATAACTTCTATAATATATGGTATTAAATATCATATTAATAATTATTTCACAATATTATGAATTTTCAATTATTTCATTCAATTGCAATCCATCCTCTTTTCGTATATGCTTTAGAATCTTCAATGTCCATCGAATCAACTAAACATTTAGCCGGAAACCACTTCACATGGGTCATGGGTCACGTATCCCATAGAAGATATGAGTCGGTAGTGGGGTCATAACCTCCCAACGGACTATGATGACCACCTGTTATATGTGGTGATACTACAATATATATTTACGTAATATGTGGTAAGAAACAATATATATTTACAAATATGTAATAACAAAATAAAATATATATTAATATAATGTATGTTATATAACAGCATATGATTTTTAAAATAAACAATTTGTGTAATAATATATATTTAACGGTAATTGTATTATTATTCAAATAGTATTATTATAATATAATTATAATCGTTATAAATAAATTATATATATGTATATATATATATGTTACATGTGCAAAAAATGAACATTTGATATACTTTTTAATCGTGAAAATATTGATTTAAAACACAATTTCATATATTAACTCGGATATTAACGTCACTAATATTATTATGAAGAATAATCGCTAGTTTTTTTATATAAATATACTTTCTATTTAATCAAAAATCAACCAATATTATTTTTAAATTAATATTTCGATATAACATATCAGTATATAAACACTATGTAGTATATACTAATATAAGGTACTGCTGTGTATTATACTTTGTTCATACAATTGAGTATACGTGTTATAAACTATTGTTAATACTATAACTATGCTATTTTTATCGTATATGCAAATTTTATATAAACTATCGAAATTTGGAATATATCTATTGTATTAGAATGTTTTAATATATTTTAATATATAATGTTTTAATATATTTTAATATATAATGTTTTAATATATTATAATATAAGTAACTTAATTATTGTAAAACTTATAATTAATACTATTTAGTGGTGAATATAATTAAATTAAATCAATAACATGAGTGTTTTTAACATCCATAAATACTTTTTTGAATTGGAATTACTTAGAACTTACTTACCGTAGTATTACATATACTAGAGTGTAAAGTCAACACTTAATATATATTTCTTTCGTAATGCTTATACCTAATTATGACCTGAGGCCATTTGAATTTTAAAATACGATATGAAGTTGTTTTGTTATTGTCGTACTGTATGAGTGAAAATGTAATTTAATAATATTAATTAATGTCCTGTTTTATAACTTACAATTTAAGTTTCTCAAATGTAATTAGTTTTTTAAATAAATATAATAACAAGAATTAAATAAACATTAATCCTAAATTAATAATCGTCAATTAAACTTTAAAGTATTTCATATGATACGATTTTCTAGACATTATGACCTCAATATATGATATGTAGTTTAGAATATAATGTCCATAGTTAATATATTTAGAAGTAATATAATACAAAAAACAATAGAATAATTCAACTTAATGATGTGCAAAATTAATATATATATATAAATAAATATAAATATCTATATATATATATTAATATAATATCATATAGAATAGTATACTACAATATATAATAGTATATAGTTTCAATTTTAACTGTAGTAATTTATATGTATTGATTAAATTAATAATTCCTTATGCAGTACATAAGGTAGTTTAATACAATAAACTTATTTTTTATAAATATTAACCCTATTGATAACACAAACTCTTCATGTCGAAATTTGTGATAACAAGTCCACCTTCAAATAAGATAATATATTATGTTAGATATGGCACTAATAGTGTGGTTTTATTTGTACAGATATTGTATATATCATATATATATACGTATATATTTACATATAACTAAATATAATATATTCCAATTATTATAATAAATAATATTATATTACAACATATGAAATTAATATAATTAAAATAATAACAAAGCATTACCATATATGGTTATTATATGAGATTATAATAACTTATTATAGTACCTTTAATTAATTGTTTGGGAGAATTTATTTGAAAATCTATAAGATTCCTGGACAAAGTAGCCTTTACTCCGTGTGACATCTAATATTTGATATAAAGTGGTTCCATCTACAATATCATTATCAGCCAAGTATACTATTTAATAAAAATGATTATAATAACTATGATAACGATAATATGAATTACGAATGATATAATATGTCTATCGATTTCTTATATATATATATATATATATACATATGTATATCTGAATTCGTGTAAATGTTTGTTTACGTAATTTATCGTAAGATTGTATTATAAATAATCTCACAATAATACTATTGTATTCGGTAATTTATGGAATATATATTATATTATATATTTAATATAATATACATAATTACTCTAAAATATTACCTTCATTAACTTGTGCGGTTGTAAATGTCAGCTTTTTATTAAATAACTCAATTAGGTCTTTGAATGTCAAAACTTCATTACGTGATTTCTGTAAAAAATATAAATATAGCTAGTCACTTTTTATATAAACTCAGATAGCTAAATATCCAGATTATATATAAGTATAGATATATTATTTCTATGCATTATGTTATTATTTCTATTATTATTACTGAATATATATATTTATTGTAGAATATAAATTATATTAGCAGCGACTTATATAAATATATTTCATATATAAATTGTCAATTACAAAATAAATTGATAATAACTATCATCCAGAATTGTACGATGTACAATGTACGTCGTACATTGTAAGTCGAAGTCATAATCGATATACAATACATTATTGTTATATCTATAAATCTATCTATTTCAAATGGATGTGATTATATCATATTTTTTGATCATTGGTAAATAAATATTCGTTGTGAATGTATACAAAAAATACACTAATTAAGAATATAATAAATATATATTAAAAAATAATTAGAATTAATTAATCACTTATTTAATACTTTCTTTATAACGGTATATATTAATGTAATTATAGTAATTAATGATATGTTAATATATACAATGTGATAGAGACTACATAAAGTAGTTATAATAAATCGTAATAAAACTAAATTATATATATTCATATTAAATATGTATTATTCAAATCATTGTAATAATGATTGTAGTTTTATAGTATTTAATATTAATTTAAATAATTCACTTAATATAATTACCATTATAATTGTTGGATATCGTAATTATACCAATAACTACATACATCGAATTATTAATTTAATTTTTATAATTATTGAAATTATTTTGGCTAAATTTTCAAAAACATTAAAACAAACTCTGATTTACTTCTAAATAATTAAATAAATAAAATATAATATTTAATATTATTAATTTTTTATTTATACATTATACCATACTGTGAATATTATCGTATTATATAACGTACATCGTATTTCATATATTATATATTTAATATATTTAAGGTATAATAAATGTGCATCTAGTTAAATAAAGGTGTTAGAATATATATTGAAAACAATATTGATAAATTGACTGAATAGTATTTGTAGAAAACTAATATTAATATTATTTATATAATGAAAAGTAATATTTTTAAATAAAAAATAATTATTTATGATTATTACATGAATTTAAATAAAAATGTATTTTAATATTTACAATATAGTAATTATTTAATATATATTAATATAATATATATGAATTATTAGATATCAATATAATAATAACTGATATATGTAATTATTAATATATAATTACATATATCGATATCAAACAATTAATTTATTCATATTTTCTATATTCATTGATTTGTGTTTTTTAGTCTAATTCCTATTATAATTTATTCTGATATAATTTTAATCTTATTCTCTAATTGTTAGTCTCGTCGAAGAATGACCGAAGTGCACATGATTGGTCAACTGGTCGGTGGATGCGAGTTCCCGGAGAGCAGCCTGTTTTGTAAATGGGGCATTCATACCGGTATTAGACCATAGAATAAATACTTCTATATATCCGTACATCTACATATAATAGATTAATATACTTGACTATACTTATATGTTTATTGTTTGATGCATTAATAGTTCATTTGTATCACAGTTAATCATTTTAAAAGAAAATTATTATTAAAATCAGAATGCAATTTTTTAAAGTTATAATTTATATGTAATGAGTTTTTATCATACATTTATCATAAATAGATTATCATAAATATAAACTTGTTAATACACAACTAATTGTAACGAAATTATAACATTAATATAATTTAGCTATTTTCAAATATGTTTACCAGATTATTAACGGATTATTTAACCTATTACGATTAAATATTTTATTTATATGACCAAACGACGTTTTCCTCGATTCCCCTTAATTTGGTCACAGGAAGTGCCTGGAGAGTTCTAGAAGGAATTCGCGAAGGTCAAACTCAGGTGGACATTCCACAAAACGGCGAAATCGCTTACTGGTCCCACCCCATTGATATTCACTTCGCCACAAAAGGCTTGCAAGGTCATTACTCTCCACTCTACTAGAGTTTAGGAAATTCGTGCAATTTTGGCATACAACATGAAAATTATTCTCGGCATTTCTAGTTCAATCTATTTTTATATATTTTTATATATATGAAAATACATCACTATTTATGAGTACTGTATTGATGCAGTGAGATGATGTAGCGGTCAATAACTTGCAATTAATTTCCTGTGGAATTCTTTCTACTTAAAATATGATATAAAGAGGTGATTCATATAAATTGTCTGTTAATAATTCTTTATGGGCGTGTCCATGTCTCGGGGAAATAACCTCGAGGAATGTGATCTCCCTCATAGTAATTATAACAGGTTTTGTTAATATATCCCTATCATCAACTGCAGAGTAATATGCTTCGCATATCTCTTCAACATTTTAACCCATTTTAGGGGAACGCTTTCTCCCAGCGTCAATCGGCGTCGTTTCTTGAAACATCCGATTTTAACAATTATTTACATACTGACCTGCGACCTCGTCGCGGCTACGCAGGCTGGCCTAAGATCCATTTGCAGGTTTGGCATCAAGATGAATTTGGGCGTACCGAAATCTACGGCTACGGTTTTTGCCACGTGCCTTCGTCGCCGGGCTTCCATAAGATCGTCTGCCCTACGTGGAGCCCGACAGGTTATTGGCGAAGGAAAGTGGTCGGCAAACACTCCGGAGACTCACAAGAAGCTCGGAAAGTGCGGAGGGTTTTTTATTTTGGAATCATGGTGTTTTAAAATCTATTTTCTAAAAATTAGGTTGTAGTTTATTTTTTAATATCATAAAAGTAGTTTATACATATGATATCGAATAATAATTAATTTACTTTCGATGCCTTAAGATAAATGAATAGAAATAATACTTTCAATAAGAGGATATCGAAAATCTAGAATTTGATTTTAATAACTGTGTTTCTTAATCGATTTTAGATTTTATTTTAGATTTTAGACTATATTTTAGATTTTTGACTATATTTTAGATTTTAGACTATATTTTAGATTTTAGACTATATTTTAGAATTTAGACTATATTTTAGATTTTAGACTATATTTTAGATTTTTGACTATATTTTAGATTTTAGACTATATTTTAGATTTTGGACTATATTTTAGATTTTGGACTATATTTTAGATTTTGGACTATATTTTAGATTTTAGACTATATTTTAGATTTTAGACTATATTTTAGATTTTGGACTATATTTTAGATTTTTGACTATATTTTAGATTTTTGACTATATTTTAGATTTTGGACTATATTTTAGATTTTGGACTATATTTTAGATTTTGTACTATATTTTAGATGTTGGACTATATTTTAGAATTTAGACTATATTTTAGATTTTAGACTATATTTTATATTTTAGAATATATTTTAGATTTTGGACTATATTTTAGATTTTAGACTATATTTTAGATTTTGGACTATATTATAACTATTTTTTTTTGGATTAAATTGTATAAAATATTATTTAATTAATTGTATATATATAATTTCAAATATGGTATTATTAGTTTATTAAAAATATTTGTATCCATGAATAAATGAAGGCGTATAATAAATAAATACGAGTTTAGAAATTTAGTTGATTTTTAAATGGCTCCAAAATGACTATCAAGAATATGCAATTATTGAATGATATTAACCTAATAGTAATGTATAATTCATTTTTCACTGATTCAATCGTTAATTTAATATTTTAAAATAATGCCAGAATTAATTATTAATATTTGATTTACATGCAAACAATAGAATATTTGAATTTTTAAGTAATATTAATATTATAACTATTTTTAAAGATTTTTAATAAAGTTTAACCTCAAAATATATTTAAAAATAAATTTAATTTCGCTTGACCACAATTTATCATTTAATTATTATTTCTTCAAAACATTAATATAAGTAATTAGTTAGGTGTATCATATTACATAGTAATATTCTTTTTCACAGTGTATCAATATATTTCAGATATCATTAAATTAATTAAAAATATAGATAAATCTTATATTACGAAAATAGTATTTTTGTTAATCAACTTTCACAATACAATTTTACAATAAGTAACATTCTACTATAATCCTTATAATAATTCTACTATAATATATTGACAAAACACCATTCTACGATAATACTGTAGGTGGCACGGAAGATCAAATTAAGCAGAAGTTCATTGGAGGAGGTCCTCAATTGAGAAGTCCAGATCTAATCTACTCTGGAGCAGATAGATATCATCTGAAGACCATTGCGAGGGGTAACGTCATTATTCACCTGAACATCATCACTAGAAACTTTGACAAGTATGGAATTGAAATGTGATGCCCACCATATAATTATGTACTTTTGTTACATACTTTTTATATATGTTTTTCTTTATTCATTAATACAATTCATGCGAATATTTTCTATTTTTACACATTTATATTTGGAAATTTATTTTTAAATTGTATATATAAATTTTTACACAATTATATTTGGAAATTTATTTTTAAATTGTATATAAATATTTTCATAAAATAATAGTTATTTAGGTTTTTGGTGCTCCAAATGCATCTGGCATTCTTTCTATTGAGTATCTGTTGAATATGGTCAAAATATAAATTATATTATATTTGTATTATAATAATTAAATTTAATATTTATAAAATTAATGCATGTGTAATAGATATTGATTTACAAATTAGATTTTTAATTTTACATAATTAATCAAAATGTAAACTAGAAAAAACAAGAAAAGAACTCACTTTCGTTGCTGTAAATACATGATGGGTACTCCTGGGATTTTTCTTATTCTCCTTTTTAAATCTTTGTCACATGTAGCCACAATATAGCATTTATGCTGTATGATAGTTATGTACATGTAATCTATATACTCCAATGTACAATAGTTTGTATAATAACTAATAGTATTGAGATATTTAAATTGATTATTTTTTTGATTATAAAAATACATGAAAACTTTATATATGTTTTTCTTTATACATTCATACAATTTATTATCATGTGAATATTTTTAATTATTTGTATTTGGACATTTATTTTTAAGTTGTATATATATTTTCATAATAAAATAATAGGTATTTATATTTTTGGTGCTCCAAATACATCTGACAAGAATGTCTTTCTATTGAGTATATGTTGAATATGGTCAAAATGTATATATATAAAATGTAAATTATATTATATTTGTATTATAATAATTAAATTTAATATTAATAAAATTAATGCATCTGTAATAAATAATTGATCTATAAATAATTTTTTTTACATGTAATCTATATACTCCAATATACTATAGTTTGTATAATAACTAATAGTGGTTTAAATGATATTTAAATTAATTATTTTTGAATTTTCATAATAAAGATAAAATATGAAAACTTAAGAGTTTCCAGAGAAAATGGAATGTAAGGGAAAACAAGCATCACAAACCTCGGTGACTCTATTCACTAGACAGTCATCTGCGTAGGTTCCCTTATGCAAACAGGTCAGCCTCTCTATTCGCGGGTCTTTCGCAATCCTATATGCAGTCAGGTAGAATTGTTTATCGATGACATATATCTTATCGTACACATACAATTTCAATAATGACATAACGGTGTGAAACATTCTAGAACAAATATCGTCTCAATTTTTTACTGCAAAGATTATCATTATTTCCTTAATGATATGAATTAATTTATTTGAATTAATTTATTTGAATTATAATATTTCAAACAATATATATTTTATATAATTATAATATAATGCCAAATCTATGTACACAATTTGTATGCTATTATTTATGTTAATAAATATATTAGACCAAAGAAGAGGTATTGGGGAACTATATATGGTATATGGTAACTATATATGGTATCAATATAATCGTGAAAAAAAAATATTTCTTAATTTATGTTATCAAAGATGGATGTTATATTTATTTATATTTTAACAGACGGAATTACCCATAATGCAATTAATGATCTTTTCGAATCTTACCGGTAGAACGTTCAACAATTTAGAAAATGTTCTAAATAGTTTGCCTGTACGATTGTATATCTCGCAACCTAAGGGGTTCACATCAAAATGCACAACACTGTAGATAAATAAATTTACAGGTAGAATCTCACTTTATGGAGATATGAAAATTATAATATTAGGGAGATATAAAATTATAACTAATGTTATAAATTATTTATATAATTAGGGAGACAAAGAAATTGTAAAGTTATAGGATTTTGTATGATCAGTATGTGCTGAGCTTGTAATATTATGAAATTTGTAGCTTAGAAGTTAAGGAATTTGTAACATCAGGAAATTGAGGAATTCCTAGAATATGGTTAGATAATTAGGAAATTTCTAAAATCAGGAAGTTTGTTGGTTTAAAGATTAGGAAGTTGTTGACGTTTGTAAGGTTAAGGAGTTGAGGAGTTTGAAAGATTAAGGAGTTTGTAAGATTAAGGAGTTTGTAAGATTAAGGAATTTGTAAGATTAAGGAGTTAAGGAGTTTGTAAGATTAGGGAGTTAAGGAGTTTGTAAGATTAAGGAGTTAAAGAGTTTGTAAGATTAAGTAGTTAAGGAGTTTGTAAGATTAAGGAGTTTGTAAGATTAAGGAGTTTATAAGATTAGGGAGTTAAGGAGTTTGTAATATTAAGGAGTTAAAGAGTTTTAAGATTAAGGAGTTAAGGAGTTTGTAAGATTAAGGAGTTAAGGAGTTTGTAAGATTAGGGAGTTAAGGAGTTTGTAAGATTAAGGAGTTAAAGAGTTTTTAAGATTAAGGAGTTTGAAAGATTAAGGAGTTTATAAGATTAGGGAGTTAAGGAGTTTGTAATATTAAGGAGTTAAAGAGTTTTAAGATTAAGGAGTTAAGGAGTTTGTAAGATTAAGGAGTTAAGGAGTTTGTAAGATTAGGGTTCAATAATATAGAATATAATTTTTATAAATATAATCAATTAATTTAATAGCTAAATAAAAATCTCATTGAAAAATAAATTATGGAAATATTTTAGAATCATAATCACTTTTTATATTCTTATTTTTATATTATAAAATGTTATTATAATTTTCAATATTAAATATATATATTAATTATATTCACAAATGGGCATTATTATAACTTACAATTTTATACATATTTATTATTTAATATAATATTTATATCGTGTTTTTTTATGTTAGTATTTTGGGTTTTTGATAAAATTTACACTTAAAGTATAAAATCAATAAAGTAAATATTATTTAATCTATATTGTAAATTAATTTTATTATCTGAGATATAAGTTTAAAAGTTATCCATAAATATAAATAGGATATAAATTGAGATGATTATAATTAGAAGAAAATAACAATCTATTATTATATTTTGTTGACTTTTTTAATCACAAATAGATAATATTTTAACATCAATAGATAATTTTAAAAAATCAATTATTTACACATTACCATTAGCAAAACTAAATTAAAACCTTAAAGCTACTCTGAATTTACTTCCAAGCTTCTCCAACTCAGCCATAACGCAATCGGTGATGTAAGGTATACCTTGGGTGTAAAGGTGGGTGTAAAGGTGGGTGTCATATTAAATAATTCCAATAGTAAATGGGAAGAGATACTTTGAGCAAATCATGATATAACTGACTTACGTAGCTATCTATTAATCTGTAGTTCTTTATAAATATATATTGAAACTAAGTTAGAAGATTATAAATCTGTTAAGCAGGTGAATGTTATCATAAAACTATATTCCAACATTTAGCGTAAAGACAGTCCATCATCGCGGGAATCAGGTCGAGTTTATTCTTTATGGAAAAATTAATGAAATTCGTATCCACCAGCACATGATACGGAGGTCCGAGGTTGGTGTTATATTTAAAGAAGAGAGCCGAAGATGATTTAGGACTGAGAATTGGGTTATTGCAATTAGTTTTCATTACATAACATATATTGATCTGTCATAATCTTTACTCTTGTTGATAAATTAGTTTGCAAAATAAATTATTAAAAACAATATTAAATAATATAATACTATATATTATTAATTATTAATATATTATATACGGTATACATTTAATAATATACATAATCTATTACAATAATTAATATTATAAAGTATTGTATAATATACACATTAATAAATTGTAATTATTACAGAATATGAATTAAGGTAATTACACTTCTCGGATGGACAATGCCTGAGTATCGGGTGTCTTCTTTGTGTGTTTTAATTTTGTTCTGTCGGCTTTTTTTCTGTATGACATTGATAGAGAATTTTATTTATTGGTGTTGAAGTTCAAAATAGAATATAAATAATATTATAAAACATTTAAAGCAATATAATGGATTAAAATTGGAGAATCATTACATAACCTATCATGTAATACATTATTATTATCTATGATTATGTATGATAATACATCAATTTATTTGACTACAATATATTTTTATAATAAAAATATTAATGTGTATTTTCTATAATAAAATGCAATCTATGAAATTAATATATTCAACTTTATTATAGTACTTACTATACTTATATAAATTATATTCAACTATCTATTAAAACTAATGTATATTGGATTATCATATAAAATTTGAAACTTAAGTTATACAAAATAACCACTTTTATCAACCATTTGTGATACACTAATTCACTATCAAACAATGACATTAGTAAGAAATACTTTATCAGTATCCTTATCGTATATAATATGTGTTGTAAATTGCAGTTTAATATTATCAAATGAAAATATGTTTTTTAAAATTTGAATATTTTGCATACATTAAACATTTCTAAGCTGAGAAATTTAAGAACCGTCGGATCACAAATGGAAGACGACATGGTAAAAATTAGGGATCAATTACGTTTGACGCCGAGTTATTATACAGCGCATCTTAAGTCCACTTTAAATCTAATTCAGTGAAATAAACCACACCTATTTTATGAATTTAGTGAATACGCCCATTTAAATATTGCATCTAGTTATATTTAATTATTTACATATACAATTTAACTGCATTGGGAAACTTTATATAACTTTATATTGTATTTATATTATATGTATGCATATGCATATATAGTCAAAGCACTTTGCTATATTGATATGTATATGTATTTAAGTTATATATACCTATATAACATATATATATATACATATATTATGTATATATAATATATATGTACATATATATATATATATATATATACATATACGTATTTGACTATATATGCATATGTATACATATAATATAATACATAATATCTAGTTACATAAAGTTACATACAGCAGTTAAATTGTAAATGCAAATAATTAAATATATATATATATATTTTTTAATTAATATTATAGGAATTTTCCAATTAATTCTGGAAAGCAATTATAAATATCATATAAAATATTATTATACTTTTTTATTTAATTTAAATAATATTAATATTATTTTGTCCATATTCTTTATATGTAATAGATATAACATATAATTTGTTATATATAAATAGTATCAATTGAAAGTACCTACCATTGTTAAGTGAATACTCCCTAACTTGGTAACACTCCCTAACTCGGTAACACTCCCTAACTCGGTAACACTCCCTAACTCGGTAACACTCCCTAACTCGGTAACACTCCCTAACTCGGTAACACTCCCTAACTCGGTAACACTCCCTAACCAAGTCACTTTCATATATTTATTTACCAGTTTGTGGTTTTGAAAAATATATATATTGCTATAATAATATGTAATGCAATATGAAAATAATTTAATTTTTCTCTAATAGTATACATTCAGTATTGTTAACATATATATTACCCATGTGCCACATGATGTTTCTAATACCTGATTGTTATTCATTGGTTGCTGGACCAGCAATGCTGGTCAATATGCACTGCTAATTAATTGCTTCACGATATTACATAACATCATTAAATAATATGAATAACTATGAATGATTTACTAAATATATAGAAACTACCAATATATATGTATATATAATATTACATATATTTATATTATGTATATTTAACATAATATATATATATATATTATTTATATATATATTTAATATATTATTTATATATATATATATATTATGTATACATTATATATATATATATATACAATATATATATATATATATATATATATTATATATATATACATTATATATATATCCTTAATATTTAATTCTCTATGGTTTACTGAGTAAACCGTGAATATATTTATAATGAATCACAGTGTTATTAATAGACATGAGCTAATATAAATATCAGTCATATTATTTTCAATAAGTCCATTTAAAATTTTTATCGCACGCAACTCCCGTATAATCAAACGTACTTGATCCAAAATTAGCTACACCCATAACTCACTGAATAGAATTGCTTGATTTGTATGTATGATTTTAATATGAATCACAATATTTGTTCAACTTAGTTACCAGAATAACAATAAACTAGCGATGATGTTTAAAACTAAATATGCATGTCAAATAATAATCCAGATTAATGTAATATTCAAGAATGTATTATATTCCTACATTTATAACTTTGATCAAATTATTAAATAGTAGAGATAATAATTCATTAAATTTATAATGAAATTACAAACATTTAATAACTTATTATCACTCACATTCGAGTATCATTTAATCCTATCGTTCTTTTAACTTGTGCAAATTTCTTTGTTTTCTTTATCTTACCCTGTTAATAAATATATGCAAATAAATCTAATAAAATGTATCAGTTAAAATATTAATAATTAACTAAAATTTATTAAATTACCATTTTAATAGTGAATATACATTGATATACTTATAATTTCCAATGACATTAACACACCTAATATTACATATATAGATAATAAATTAATATATTATAATAGTCTACTACTCAAAATATATATTAACATGTATCATATAATATGAAATTGTATTCTAACTCGATTATATATTATTTGTTAGAAATATATAAGTATAAGATATAGAACATTTAAATTTATTGTATTATTTTTATCGTATTAGATATAAGTATTTTGTTAAAATTAAAGTTATTTTTTATAAAACCAGAAAATATAAATTTCCAAATATTATATATTGAGCATATTTTCATATATAATGTTCGTCTAAGAGCAATTTAAATAAAGTTAATAAGTTTAATTATATGATATTTCAAATGATTTATACGTTGTACTGAATTTCGTGTTTACAACTTTTTCTTCTAAATGCGTATAATCTTTTATCACGGTTTTACCCAATTTACTATGATGGATTGTAAGTCCATTTATTTACTTATTGATATCTATTAGATATTGATATTATATATTGATATTGATATATTTAACTTTAAGTAGTACTCTTTTATTTAGACTAAATTACTTTCTTACTTTTAAAGAATTCTCATATTAATGTTTACAATAATTACAATATTACAATACTTTCTAATATCTACCATAATAGATATATTTTAATTCAAAAAAGTAAACACATTTTACTATTTTATTAAAATTCACATTTTAATCAGATTAAATATATGTTTAACATTCTATTGTTTTATATTAGTATATATATAGTTTAATTTTTTATTCTATTTTTTTTTTATTTAATATGCTTCTAATTTTTTTATATTTATGTTATTTTATTTATTTGATATTATTACCTCTGTATAAGCATGCCAGCGTATATTAGTCAGTAGCTACTTATACTGTTATGTATATTATGTAAGGTTACCATGCAATGAAATGTATTATTTTTGATTATCTTTGATTTAATATGATCTTACAGTTAATAAGTTATCACTTGCTTAATAATTATGAATTAACCTTCTCTCATAAATACAAATATAGGCTACTCAACATGCCCACTAGTATACCTATTTATTTCTTCCCAATACTTAAAATAGACAATCAAATAATTATTAACCCATTGATAAAATAAAATATTTAGGAATAATAATTCATTAACCTTAAATCAGATATAACTAATATTACGAAAAAATCAAATTGCCAATTAATTAATAATATTCATTAATTCATTGAATATACAAGTAAATTATAAAATGTGTTATCAATACACTACTTACACAACTCATAAATTCTTTAGCTTTTTCAAAAGTAGATTATTGCAATTCTCTACTCTTTAGTTTACTTTCTTTGTATATAAAATCATTCGATAGAATAATTAGATTACGTATAAGAACTATTTTATTTTAACCCTTAATATATCATTCCAGTATTTCGATGAACGTAAAATTTTTTAAATCCTTACCTTTCCAAATCGTCCTACATATACACCTCTTCGTATCATCCATAAAACATTATATATCAATTTCCCTAAATACCTACTAGCATATCTTAGTCGCCCTAAAATAACTAGTATTATAATCCGATCATCAATAAACAATTTTATATTACAAACTCATTTATCACATATTAGATCAACATCAAATCTTAATACATTTAAAAATCTACTTAAATCTTATCTTCTAAATAATACATATTTCCTATACTAAATTACCAATCCTTCTAAAGTCAATATCACTAGGATATATAAATATTTTTATAGATTTTTAATAAAGTTTAACCTCAAAATATATTTTAAAATAAATTTACTTTCGCTTGACCACTATTTATCATTTAATTATTATTTCTTCAAAACATTATTATAAATAATTAGTTAGGTGTATCATATTACATAGTAATATTCTTTTTCACAGTGTATCAATATATTTCAGATATCATTAAATTAATTAAAAATATAGATAAATCTTATATTACGAAAATAATATTTTTGTTAATCAACTTTCACAATACAATTTTACAATAAGTAACATTCTACTATAATCCTTATAATAATTCTACTATAATATTGACAAAACACCATTCTACGATAATACTGAAGGTGGCACGGAAGATTAAATTAAGCAGAAG
>OZ038314.1:28311837-28334337 GCA_964035775.1 Osedax frankpressi
TGTAATTCAAAATCGTTTACACATACTCACACGCATACCAACACACATGCACACATATATACATACACTTAAATACATATATACACACATACAGAAATGAACTCATATATATATATATATTAACATATTAACATATTTTAATATTAAATTTTAAATAGTCTGTTATAATTATAATGATTATTACGTATATTTAGTAACGAGTTATGCTTAAAATACTGCGATATACATGGCCTTTACTTGAAGGACTTCAATTTCTCAACGGTTAAGGTAGTTTATTATATGTAAAAATATTAAAATAAATAATATCATTTAACCAAATATACGAAAAGAATTCATACTATATAAATTAGGTCACAAGAAAAGGTAAAATAGATACAAATCATATAAAATATATATTTCATTTTCTTACAATACGTACAATAGGATGGCCGTTATTTATTTCTTGCCTATAGTAATCAGCGATTAACCGTTTGAGGAATTGGTTGTTATCTATAGATTACTATTATTACCCTTACTATGACTAATAATAGTATACTATGGTATAACAAATAGTAATATTGGTATAACAACATTCTTATTATTTATCTATATGATATTTAATATATTAGAAAAGATGAAATAAATTGATCAAAAAATATAATTTACTTAGTCTAATTTAGGATCCAATATTTTATGAAAAATTTTAAAAATGTAACATAAAATACATATAATTATAATAACGTTTTATATATATATAACTAAACATGCCGATTCATATCGATACATATTATAAATCGTTTAAAAGATATAAACTATGCTGTAAAAAATTACATTAGTTGTATTTTAGGTCATTTATACATTATTTATATAAAAAATATTTTAAATTTTTAAATTTTATATATAAAATTACTCAGTGAACATTCGTGAACAAATAATTGGGTTAACGCGTGTATTTTTCACAAATATTGTTTAAAATGTACTTATTTTCACGGGAATTTGGCTATAGTTAAAATCTGAGTTAACATGCGTACAAAAAAACTTGGGTTAACTCGTAAAAAAACGTGGGTTAACTAGTTTTAACGCGTATAAAACACAAGTGGGAAAAACATGCGATTAACTCGTATTATAAAACACACAATAACACAAGTAATAAAGTAGTATTTCAAAATATAAAAAAAAATAATTTTTTCAATTTATTTTTTTATTTATAAAATTCTACATATATATATACATATATATATATATACTATTTATATATTTATATTGTAACATTAGAGATATATGGAATGTATAACTATATTTACAATTGCCTTATATATGTTTTTATAATAAAAATATTAATATGTATTTTTGATAAAATTAAATCTTCTGATGAATTGAGTGTTAATCCACTATTAAAATCAGCAATCAACTTTTTTATTTCTACTGCTACTTCTATTACAATGCAGTTCTTCTTTAATGTGCAGAAAACCCAATAAAGAACTTAATGACGCAAGGTTACGTGATCATATGAAATGAGGACATAAAAAATATACAACAGTATGTGATATATCATTATCATTAATTATCGAGATTATCTATATATCTCAAATCAATAGATTTGCTTCGTAACCCAACTATAAATACATCGATCTTTATTCAATATGGAATACAGTAAATACTTGTTTAGTCATTGTATTAATTTATAATTTAATTAACCCAATATTATTACTATTATTACCCTTACTATGACTAATAATAGTATGCTATGGTATAACAAAGAGTAATATTGGTATAACAACATTCTTATTATTTATCTATATGATATTTAATCTATTAGAAAAGATGAAATAAATTGATCAAAAAATATAATTTACTTAGTCTAATTTAGGATCCAATATTTTATGAAAAATTAAAAAAATGTAACATAAAATACATTTAATTATAATAAAGTTTTATATATATAACTAAACATGCCGATAAATATTATAAATCGTTTAAAAGATATAAACTATGCTGTAAAAAATTACATTAGTTGTATTTTAGGTCATTTATACATTATTTATATAAAAAATATTTAAAATTTTAAAATTTTAAATATAAAATTACTCAGTGAACATTCGTGAACAAATAATTGGGTTAACGCGTGTATTTTTCACAAATATTGTTTAAAATTTACTTATTTTGCAGGGGAATTTGGCTATAGTTAAAATCTGAGTTAACATGCGTACAAAAAAACTTGGGTTAACTCGCAAAAAATGTGGGTTAACGAGTTTTAACGCGTATAAAACACAAGTGGGAAAAACTTGTGATTAACTCGTATTATAAAACACACCATAACACAATTAATAAAGTAGTATTTCAAAATATAAAAAAAATTATTTTTTCAATTTATTTTTTTATTTATAAAATTCTACATATATATTACTATTTATATATTTATATTGTAACATTAGAGAGATATGGAATGTATAACTATATTTACAATTGCCTTATATATGTTTTTATAATAAAAATATTAATATGTATTTTTGATAATAAAATTAAATCTTCTGATGAATTGAGTGATAATCCACTATTAAAATCAGCAATCAACTTTTTTATTTCTACTGCTACTTCTATTACAATGCAGTTCTTCTTTAATGTGCAGTAAACCCAATAAAGAAATTAATGACGCAATCATTTTACGGTTACGTAATCAGTTTACGGTTACGTGATCTTAAGAAATGAGGACATAAAAAATATACAACAGTATGTGATATATCATTATCATTAATTATCGAGATTATCTATATATCTCAAATCAATAGATTTGCTTCGTAACCCAAATATAAATACATTGATCTTTATTCAATATGGAATACAGTAAATACTTGTTTAGACATTTTATTAATTTATAATTTAATTAACCCAATAAATGTGGTCTAGCACATTTATAGATGTCTATGATATCATACAATTATACGATGTAATTCAAAATCGTTTACACATACTCACACGCATACCAACACACATGCACACATATATACATACACTTAAATACATATATACACACATACAGAAATGAACTCATATATATATATATATTAACATATTAACATATTTTAATATTAAATTTTAAATAGTCTGTTATAATTATAATGATTATTACGTATATTTAGTAACGAGTTATGCTTAAAATACTGCGATATACATGGCCTTTACTTGAAGGACTTCAATTTCTCAACGGTTAAGGTAGTTTATTATATGTAAAAATATTAAAATAAATAATATCATTTAACCAAATATACGAAAAGAATTCATACTATATAAATTAGGTCACAAGAAAAGGTAAAATAGATACAAATCATATAAAATATATATTTCATTTTCTTACAATACGTACAATAGGATGGCCGTTATTTATTTCTTGCCTATAGTAATCAGCGATTAACCGTTTGAGGAATTGGTTGTTATCTATAGATTACTATTATTACCCTTACTATGACTAATAATAGTATACTATGGTATAACAAATAGTAATATTGGTATAACAACATTCTTATTATTTATCTATATGATATTTAATATATTAGAAAAGATGAAATAAATTGATCAAAAAATATAATTTACTTAGTCTAATTTAGGATCCAATATTTTATGAAAAATTTTAAAAATGTAACATAAAATACATATAATTATAATAACGTTTTATATATATATAACTAAACATGCCGATTCATATCGATACATATTATAAATCGTTTAAAAGATATAAACTATGCTGTAAAAAATTACATTAGTTGTATTTTAGGTCATTTATACATTATTTATATAAAAAATATTTTAAATTTTTAAATTTTATATATAAAATTACTCAGTGAACATTCGTGAACAAATAATTGGGTTAACGCGTGTATTTTTCACAAATATTGTTTAAAATGTACTTATTTTCACGGGAATTTGGCTATAGTTAAAATCTGAGTTAACATGCGTACAAAAAAACTTGGGTTAACTCGTAAAAAAACGTGGGTTAACGAGTTTTAACGCGTATAAAACCCAAGTTGGAAAAACTTGTGATTAACTCGTATTATAAAACACACAATAACACAATTAATAAAGTAGTATTTCAAAATATAAAAAAAATAATTTTTTCAATTTATTTTTTTATTTATAAAATTCTACATATATATATATATATATATATATATATATATATATACTATTTATATAGTTATATTGTAACATTAGAGAGATATGGAATGTATAACTATATTTACAATTGCCTTATATATGTTTTTATAATAAAAATATTAATATGTATTTTTGATAATAAAATTAAATCTTCTGATGAATTGAGTGCTAATCCACTATTAAAATCAGCAATCAACTTTTTTATTTCTACTGCTACTTCTATTACAATGCAGTTCTTCTTTAATATGCAGAAAACCCAATAAAGAACTTAATGACGCAAGGTTACGTGATCATATGAAATGAGGACATAAAAAATATACAACAGTATGTGATATATCATTATCATTAATTATCGAGATTATCTATATATCTCAAATCAATAGATTTTCTTCGTAACCCAAATATAAATACATCGATCTTTATTCAATATGGAATACAGTAAATACTTTTTTAGTCATTGTATTAATTTATAATTTAATTAACCCAATATTATTACTATTATTACCCTTACTATGACTAATAATAGTATACTATGGTATAACAAAGAGTAATATTGGTATAACAACATTCTTATTATTTATCTATATGATATTTAATATATTAGAAAAGATGAAATAAATTGATCAAAAAATATAATTTACTTAGTCTAATTTAGGATCCAATATTTTATGAAAAATTAAAAAAATGTAACATAAAATACATATAATTATAATAAAGTTTTATATATATAACTAAACATGCCGATAAATATTATAAATCGTTTAAAAGATATAAACTATGCTGTAAAAAATTACATTAGTTGTATTTTAGGTCATTTATACATTATTTATATAAAAAATATTTTAAATTTTAAAATTTTAAATATAAAATTACTCAGTGAACATTCGTGAACAAATAATTGGGTTAACGCGTGTATTTTTCACAAATATTGTTTAAAATGTACTTATTTTCACGGGAATTTGGCTATAGTTAAAATCTGAGTTAACATGCGTACAAAAAAACTTGGGTTAACTCGTAAAAAAACGTGGGTTAACGAGTTTTAACGCGTATAAAACACAAGTGGGAAAAACTTGTGATTAACTCGTATTATAAAACACACAATAACACAATTAATAAAGTAGTATTTCAAAATATAAAAAAAATTATTTTTTCAATTTATTTTTTTATTTATAAAATTCTACATATATATATATATATATATATATATATATATATACTATTTATATATTTATATTGTAACATTAGAGAGATATGGAATGTATAACTATATTTACAATTGCCTTATATATGTTTTTATAATAAAAATATTAATATGTATTTTTGATAATAAAATTAAATCTTCTGATGAATCGAGTGCTAATCCACTATTAAAATCAGCAATCAACTTTTTTATTTCTACTGCTACTTCTATTACAATGCAGTTCTTCTTTAATGTGCAGAAAACCCAATAAAGAAATTAATGAAGCAATCATTTTACGGTTACGCAATCATTTTACGGTTACGTGATCATAAGAAATGAGGACATAAAAAATATACAACAGTATGTGATATATAATTATCATCAATTATCGAGATTATCTATATATCTCAAATCAATAGTTAACTCAATAAATGAGCTAGAGCATGTATGCACATTGTACTTATCTTTAGGAATATATATTAGGTATGTATGCAAATAATAATCATCGGCATTATTCATCGTAGCATCGTATATATCGTATCATAACTCGTACAGATGTCTATGATATCATACAATTATACAAGTATACGATTTACTTCAAAATCGTATACACCGTTATCTTCTCATGAAATAAATGGCAACCTCAATATTTATATGTTAGTATGTTAAACACACATGTATACATACATACATACGTATAGACACACACATATACACATACAAACACACACGTACATTCACATACGCACATTCATACATACATACATGCATACATACATACACACTCACTCATATATATTATATATATATATATATATATATATATATAAATACATATATATATATATATATATATATATATTAATATATTTTAATATTAAATTTAAAATAATCTGTTTAATCATATCAAAAAAAATATAATCATTTTTATAATATGCTGCTCATTTCTAGAACTGAAAATATTTGTTTATCTATTAATTATTAATTATAAATTATCAGTCCAAAATTTTATGGAAATCTTGATTATGGAAAATAATTTATTATTATTATTGGATATATATATCCCAATAAAAACATCCGTATAAATCTGTTGAAAAGAATTTACACAAATGTAACAAATAAATCTTTTATTTGCATATATGGCATAATAAACACTACATATATCTAGTAACGAGTTATGCCTAAAACATAGCAGACATGCATTGTCTTTATTGTTTGATAGTAGAATATAGTAGTAGAGTATTATTCTCAAATAAAATCCATAATTTCTTTTTTTTATGGGCTAATGATGCCAGCATCAAATTAACTATTTTTAATGCTTATACATTAGAAATTTTAGTAAGACCAATAATTAACTTATAGGATATTTTAAATGACTTACACGTTGTACTAAATACTATAATTTCTAATCTCTTTCAGAATAGATATATTTAATATCTCAAAACCGTATTAAACATTTAAACTATGCTTCTAAATGTTATATATTTATGTTTTTTTATTTATACACGCTGACCTCTATATAAGCATAGTGCCGTGTATTTTTTCGGTAGTTATTTTACAAAATAGTACTTAACTAACAATTTAGATCTAAGATTTATATACGCTAATTAAAATCCACCAATACAATTATTACTTTTATGTTACTAATTGTAACTAAGAACTCTAGTTGTGCCTATCAATACTATATTATTACGCATATTACTATTATAAAATACGTTTTTATGATGAAGTAGAGATATATACCTTGTGAATGATATAGAGATATACCTTGTGAACCTTTTGCATATTGCAGAATGTATAATCTATGTATATTTGCATGTATATGAATATGTTAGTTAATTAACTTTTTTTTATTACTATAATTACATTTTCAATTTTTAAATATATATATATATATATATATAATGTATAACAAAATATATTTATGATAAAAATGAATAGCTCAACATGCATTACTTTGCATTAAAAATAGTAAATATGTAATTATTAATAATAATAATTATTAATAATAACTTAACTTAACTTATAAGATTTGTTAAATGATTCTTATTTATTAATAACATTGCCTTAACTTAGTTACCGTAAAGTTCGATTTAACTAAGTGGATATTCATTAAGAAATCTATATTTATATTGTAATATCGAAATCATGGTTATACTTTATACCATATATGGTAGATCAATATTTAGTAAACATTAATAATGCACTATGATAGAAAATATATTGCATGTATGTTCAACATAGTATTGTATTATTATAAATAATACATTTATTGGATTATATGCAATATAAACTAAAAGGAAAAACCAAAAAGAGTGCCTCATTGGGTTTAAATTATTGTCTCATTATTTAATTTAAATTATTTAATTAATTTAATATATAAATTTAATTTAAATAAGTATGGATATAGGTAAATTTATTCAACTTATCCGAATACATCAATCAATATAGAATGTATCAGATAAATTACATAGTAATCGGATATAGAGGACAAAATATAGTGCTCATATAGCTAGTGAAATGAATGTTACAGGTTTCTTTAGTTAATTTAATAACTGATTATTATAATATTTAATATATGATAAATATATTTATTAATTTAGAAATTATTATAATTAATATAATATATAAATTAAATTAAGAAAATATTATTATTAAAATAGAATATATAAATATACTCAATATTAATATAAAATTAGTTTGATGTAGATATACACTTCATATATTTCTAGAATAATATCCCTAATTTGACAAATTATTTAATATATATATATAGAACCAATCTAGTTAATTAAAATATATTTTTTCCTATAGAAAATATGGTAAAACAAAATAGAAAAGTACACGAGATTACTATAAAAAAATAAAAATAATAACGAGAAGTATAATCAAGAGAAAAGTGGAAATGGTGTTGAAGATTCTGTTAAATATCCAACATGGCAATATTACGATGGTTAGACAAATATACAAGATATTTGTCTATAAACAAGTTTATTTCATGTATGCCTTATAATATAATTATTATATTATTTTTATATATTATCCAAAAATATTGTAAATATTTTAAAGTATTATATCCACTATATAATGTTATATTAAACATATCAATATATAATTACTTAGACACGAAATTTATTAATGAAACTTTAGAAAATCGAACAACTATTTCTCTGGATATTTATAATATTTCAGAGAGTTTGTAATTAATAAGTATATTTTAATAATCTGTATTAATCTCACTTTAATAATTAATAATAAATAGTATTTAAAAAATTTATGATTTATTCATAAAGAGATACAGTTACTTAATATTGTGGAAGTGGCAGAACCAGGATCTCCGCTATCGGTAGCTAGAGTAATCCTGAATCAGAATCTGGAATAATCTCTGAATCAGAATGTTCTGATATATTATCGAGTCCAGTAGATTCGTATCCACTGATTTTAGTTGCGTAACACCAGACTCTATTCAGTCGACTCCAAGTACATCGTAAATATCCCTTTCTACTCCACACTTATCGCAGAGGTATTTTAATAATTATAGCATGTGTTATTAGTTATATACTATGTTGCCAAATTCATATCATATTTATAATATGTATACAGATTCAGTGATAAATTTAGAAAACTTGGAAAAAGAAAAAGATTATAAATCTAGATGAAGAAATATTAAATAAAATAGAATCCTTAGAAAATAAGGATCAGTCGGCAACAGTAGATTTTTGTGCATCGCTTGGTCAACTAATCGATAAATATGCGGTTGAATCTTCATTCAAGAAATTAATATAAAAAATAAAAGCACTTAATTAGCAAAGAGCTTTACAAGTATGTTTCACAGTTAATCCTATTGTAGAATGTCCAATTCTAAATTTAGTCTTCAAACTCCTGAAAGAATTTTATTAAACCATTTGGTCATTTTTTATATGGAATATAATTGATTTGATATCATATTATGTATATAATATGTAATAATTATACACATACTTATATTATTACTTATATTAATACTTATATTATAACTATAACTAGTATGTTATCTTATAAATGATTAACATTAATATTATAAATATATTTATATACTATTAGTATTTTTTATCATAATCCTATTATAATTGTATACTTCTTAATCAATAAAAATAATATATACAGAAGTTCAAAAAATATTCACTTTTTAAATATAAAAGGCTTATTAAATTGTAAACAGCGGTAACTTTATTTATATTTTCTTATTTTATTTAATGTTAGTTTAACCTGTTGCTAGAAATCGAAGAGTTATTGCTAGTCTCGTCTCCACATCTATACATTTTCGATAATTTGTATTTTTTTATAACAAATTTGAGGATCCTGCATATTTATTTTTCTATCTAATAGCATTCGTATGACCATAATCTCCTTTTTCTTAGGCGATTTATATATATCAATTTTAGCAGTGATATCCTTTTCTCGTTTTTTTCTATCCGACTCATCCTTAACAATTTTAAATAATTATTTACATTTTACTTTCTTTATAAAAGTTTAAAGGTCAAAACTCCAAATTTTTAATACGCTAGCGTTTTCAATGTGGACACCTCTAAATCCATTTTTATATTTTACGTTTTTCCGATCGGAAAAATGACGCGTTTATTCAGTGTGTGCACTGCACACTGTACACTGACATTGTATATTGTACAATGTACAGTGTCACCTCTTAAGGTTCGATTTATAAAAATCACTTTATCGTATATATGATCAGCGAATTTAAAAGAATACCTCAATTCTGTTTCAATTACGTTTTTCCGATCGGAAAAACGACGCGTTTATTCAGTGTGTGCACTGCACACTTTACACTGACATTGTACATTGTACAATGTACACTGTACATTGTACAGTGTCACCTCTTAAGGTTCGATTTATAAAAATCACTTTATCGTATATATGATCAGCGAATTTAAAAGAATACCTCAATTCTGTTTCAGTGGTAATCGCGTTCACTGAGGCGTATACACATTTTACCTGTGCAAGCAAATTCTACCATTATTCATACGATATCGTAACCTTATCGACGGCTACATATTACAATATTAAACTTGATTCAATCTCGAATAACTGCTCCTTCACAAAATATTGACTATTAATATCGTGAAATTCGTATAAAGTTAGTATTATATACGTATGTAAATATTATACTACAAAACAACCCAATAATCCAAATTATGTAAATATTATGTTATCTTATCTTATTATTTAAATTAAAAGTAAACATATATATTTTTAATTCAAATAACATATAAGTACACCATTGTCATATAATAAAAAAATTGAAATGATCTGGATTATTTCTTGTATAAGTAAACGTTTTGCAACATAAATATATAATTTAAAGAACTATAGTTTATCTAATAATACTAGTAGGATTACTATGAATATATATATATATATGATTATTGTGTGTAATTTATTTCCTTTAATGACGCAATCGACATGATTTATAGTTAATACCATTGCGTAACATAGGTAAATAACACTTGAACTTCACAATATAAGTTTAGTTCTAAATCATTATATATGTTCATATTGAATGGAATATAAAATATATATTACTATTAAATTACATATCCTCTTTAGAATCTTAAACACTTAGGATTTTTTAAAATGTATACAATTATTTAATTCTCAGTCAAATTTTAATCGATACTAATCGAATCAAGTAAATTAAGTAATACAGAATGACTAATTTATGATTTATATTGATGTTAAAATACAGTATAAAACGCACGCAGTTCATTTTGTTTACTATACAATTTGATGTGGCGTGAGTTTTATTGAATATACACTTTATTTTCCATTTCTCATTTGCCATATTGATTAATCTACCGCATGGAAAAGTGTACCTGAATTAGGATACTGAGATAACCTTATGCTATGTAGATAACTGTATGATGTGTAGATAACTGTATGATATTTAGATAACCTTATGATGTGTAGATAACTGTATGATATGTAGATAACTGTACGATATGTAGATAACTGTATGATATATAGATAACTGTATGATATTTAGATAACCTTATGATGTGTAGATAGCTATATGATATGTAGATAACTGTATGATATGTAGATAACTGTATAATATATAGATAATTGTATGATATGTAGATAACTGTATGATATGTAGATAACTGTATGATATGTAGATAACTGTATGATATGTAGATAACTGTATGATATAGAGATAACCTTATGATGTGTAGATAGCTGTATGATATGTAGATAATTGTATGATATGTAGATAACTGTATGATATGTAGATAACTGTATGATATATATATAACTGTATGATATGTAGATAACTGTGTGATATAGAGATAACCTTATGATGTGTAGATAGCTGTATGGTATGTAGATAATTGTATGATATGTAGATAACTGTATGATATGTAGATAACTGTATGATATATAGATAACTGTATGATATGTAGATAACTGTATGATATATAGATAACCTTATGATGTGTAGATAACTGTATGATATGTAGATAACTGTATGATATGTAGATAACTGTACGATATATAGATAAATGTATGATATGTAGATAACTGTATGATATGTAGATAACTGTATGATATTTAGATAACTGTATGATATGTAGATAACTGTATGATATGTAGATAACTGTATGATATGTAGATAACTGTATGATATATAGATAACTGTATGATATGTAGATAACTATATAATATATAGATAATTGTATGATATGTAGATAACTGTATGATATGTAGATAACTGTATGATATATAGATAACTGTATGATATGTATATAACTGTATGATATGTAGATAACTGTATGATATGTAGATAATAGTATAATATGTAGATAACTGTATGATATGTAGATAACTGTATGATATGTAGATAACTGTATGATATGTAGATAACTGTATAATATATAGATAATTGTATGATATGTAGATAACTGTATGATATGTAGATAACTTTATGATATGTAGATAACTGTATGATATGTAGATAAATGTATGATATATAGATAACTGTATGATATGTAGATAACCTTATGATATGTAGATAACTGTATGCTATGTAGATAAATGTATGATATATAGATAATTGTATGATATGTAGATATCTTATGATATGTAGATAACATTATGATATGTAGATAACTGTATGCTATGTAGATAAATGTACGATATATAGATAAATGTATGATATGTAGATAACCTTATGATATGTAGATAACTATATGATATGTAGATAACTGTATGCTATGTAGATAAATGTATGATATATAGATAAATGTATGATATGTAGATAACCTTATGATATGTAGATAACTATATGATATGTAGATAACTGTATGCTATGTAGATAAATGTATGATATATAGATAATTGTATGCTATGTAGATAAATGTATGATATATAGATAATTGTATGCTATGTAGATAAATGTATGATATATAGATAATTGTATGCTATGTAGATAAATGTATGATATATAGATAATTGTATGCTATGTAGATAAATGTATGATATATAGATAATTGTATGCTATGTAGATAAATGTATGATATATAGATACTTGTATGATATGTAGATAACTGTATGCTATGTAGATAACTGTATGATATGTAGATAACTGTATGATATGTAGATAACATTATGATATGTAGATAACATTATGATATGTAGATAATTATGAGTGTAGATATGCGCATTAGCTAAATTTTAATAATATTACTTATATTAGTATGGTTTACACTAACTATATACCTTTATTATCTAGTCGCGCTAACTATATTGGGAGATGGACATATAGAGACAGAGATATTGAGATATAGAGAGATATATAATTTGTATCTTATAATTGGTCATTGTCCATAGATGATTAGTAATATACATTAATCACTCTATCTATAATAAGGTTGCCATTTCATTACCAATACAAAATCAACGCATTCATCTAACTCAGTAATCCTCTGATTAGAGCTAAAATAAGTTATCATAATTATATGTTAATTTGACCTTATTAATCAATTAATATTGGGTTATTAGGTCAAATATTAATAGAATGTTAATATTTTCCATATACATCTAGTTGCCACTCATTTTTAACCTCTGAACTATAATTACTATAATATCTAGTTATTTAATGTTCTGACCGCTTTTACAGATTACACATCGCAACAAGAATTCCTTCAGAACTAAAATCTAAGACAATCTCATTATTGATTAGCTCCAATTCACATCAACTCTCTCTCTCTCTCTCTCTCTCTCTCTCTCTCTCTCTCTCTCTCTCTCTCTCTCTCTCTCTCTCTCTCTCTCTCTCTCTCTCTCTCTCTCTCTCTCTCTCTCTCTCTCTCTCTCTCTCTCTCTCTCTCTCTCTCTCTCTCTCTCTCTCTCTCTCTCTCTCTCTCTCTCTCTCTCTCTCTCTCTCTCTCTCTCTCTCTCTCTCTCTCTCTCTCTCTCTCTCTCTCTCTCTCTCTCTCTCTCTCTCTCTCTCTCTCTCTCTCTCTCTCTCTCTCTCTCTCTCTCTCTCTTTCTCTCTCTTTCTCTCTCTTTCTCTCTCTCTCTCTCTCTCTCTCTCTCCATCTCTCTCCATTTCCCTCTTCCCCTCTCTCTCTTGCTTTCCCTACTGCGATATCTTCACCATTATCTATACAATGAACTCTCTACATGAAGTACCCTCGCATGACATTATGGTCAATGCTTCCTATGTGATGAGCAACATCTTGTTGGCAATCCTGACAATTGGCGCCGTTTGCAATATCGCCTCATCTAGTCTATTGGATTACTATAGTCAGTTAGTCGTTATGCTTATTCTTTTCGCAATAAGCACCTATCCTTATTATCTTCTAATATAATCGCAAGTATTTCTAACTTAGAAATACTTCTCTTGAGGATACAGTAAACATGTTCAACTTAACCTGTAAATAAACCAGGTGATTCTATTTTTTAAATTGTAAACTTCCTTTATATTTATTTTCTGGACATATCAAAATATTTTACAAAATAATTATCTAACCCTATTGGGTGCTCTCATTACAGTAATAACAAGAGGTTCATTAACTATCTTATATCCGGATATACACATTAGTTTATATTTCTATATATTATATCTTCACGTGGTAACTGTATTTAAAGGTATAGTTTTGAATTTATACATCAATTTATTGAGGAAAATAATAAGAGAACATCTTATTTTTACCCGCAAGTTAACATAATTTCATTATTAACTATGAACATATTTTACAAATCCATACAATGAAACCTCTGTATTGGTGCCATCCTTGGTTTAGAGTTTTAACAATAATCTAAAAGATATTCAAAACCAAAGTAATTTTACTTTCAATCAAATTTTGTTTTTTTGTATATTTCACTTTCCTCGTTTGAGTTTATTATTTGTAACTATGGAACAGTAACTACAAACTTCAGTAATTCGTGATATTTAACTAGTATTTTAACTACTCAATTATCATTAATAGTAATAGCCTGAATGCATATCCATACTTATCTATTTATAATATACTTATAATATGTATTAAATGTATAATATGTACATAGAATACATATAATATGTATAATATGTACATTAAAGTTTCAGTCAATATTTTATAACATATTTTAAGTGAAATTTATCTTTTATTTATTTTACTAATTCGATTTTAATTTATATTTCATGTCCTGAATACTTTAGCCAGTAATGAGTAATTTAAATCTAGAATAAAAATATCATTTATTATAGAACAAAACATTAAGAATGTCAGTCTGAATTTCTCCTAATGATTTAAGTTATTTAATATATGGATTGAGCTTACCTTGAATGCTATTTGAGATTACATAGATTTCTATAATCTTCTCATAAAATATCTAGATCATTTTATTTTTTAAATTACATTATTTCTATTGTATTAAATTAAGTTTTTGTAGAACCTATTATACAAAACAATTAAGTCACTGCCCTATCTGGATTTAAAATAGTTAATATATGGATATATGGATATATTATATCATATATTATTGCAATTGTGTAATTAGCAAATGTTTTAAAATAGATTACCATATATATATACATATATATGTAATACATTCAAGTATTGTCATTGTGTCTGGATACTTTTTTATGTAATTTATGTAATGATAATTATATAGTAAAAAATATACAGAGTATAATGTACTATATATAGTTTATACACTGTAGAGTGTAGTATACAGTATAATGAGTACAGTACACTCTATACAGCATTGTATGTATTATATACATTGTATACTAAACAGTATACAGTACATGGAGCAATATAATCTATACCGTATACCATGTATTATATACACCGTATATTATACACCGTATATTATACACCGTATATTATACACCGTATATTATACACCGTATATTATACAGTGTATATTAAACATTGTATTAACATTTTACAATATATTTTATATAGTATAGCATGTATTATATACAGTATATACTAACCTATGTATATTGTACAATATAATGTGTACAGTGTACAGTGTACAGTGTACACTGTACATTGTACACTCTGCAGTACACAATGTAGGCTGGATAAAGAGATAGGTGTTGAAAAATATTGTTGAAATAAGTTTAAAACATGATAATTATAAATTCTATAAATAATAGAATATGCAATACTGAATGTGAAGTTAATCTGTATATATATATATATATATATATATATATATATATATATATATAATATCTATGTATATATATATATATATATATTATATTATATATATATATGTATATATAATATATAGATATATATATATATAATATATAGTTTTTACACATAAGGTTGTTATTGATCAATTAAACTAGAAATTTATAAGATGTAGGGATTAACCTTGTCCTCATAAAGTAAAATAGGTAAACATTTTATAAAACTGAATTATAATTAATAATATACAAATATGTGATTTACTAAAATATTGAAATGATAAAAACTACAACAAATATTGGAATAGATTAAAAATTTAAAAAAATTCTAATAGAAACTTAATATTTTTTATATTTACTATAGAACCAATCTTATTTTTTATATAAATTCTTTTTTCTCCTAAATTCTTTTGGACAGCTCTAACTCTACTTTTAGAAATTAATTGTCTTTAATTCAAAAAAAGTCTGGTGAGTCTAGAAATGCTTTTATTGTGAGCTTCCGATGCCAACCTTTGTGCCACTGATAACTTCCTAGTAATTATTTTGCTGGAATATTTAATTCAAATGTTCGGTATAAACCTCCCTGATAAGGGAAGTCAAGAAATTGAGTAGTCTATTTCGCAAAGCTAACCTAAGTGATTTCAACAACTTTGAATTGAGTAAACAGATGTCATGAAAACATATTTTTATATTTCGTATATCAGAAACATCAACATTCGTTTGCAGATTTTCGGAGTATTTTTGTTTTAGTTCATAGAAGATAGTTCGTCGACCATTCATTGTATAGCCGGATAGAAAGTTATTTACTTATATCAAATTATCTCCATCCTTGATACGGATACCGTATCTCTCAACTGGAGATTCTGTAGAGTATCACTCTGTATCAATCATTATTTGTATAGAATTGCTAGCATTGATGATTCCGGTGAATGTAACGTTATCAGTATATATAGCATCAAATTATTCTAACGCGTAGTTCTATTTATAGAAACATTGTACATTAAATATCATATTCGCCATTAAATATCATATCCTATCGAATATTGATGTTTAATGGTGTTTAATAGTTTTTTCAATACATTTACATTCATTTACATTTACATTTACATTCATTTTTCATTCATACACATTTTTCATACATACACGGCTCTGTTTTTTAATGTTCATGTTTCGTATTCGTGATATATTTACTTATAAAGCCACCGAGAGCTACAATCAAATTATATATCTATGTAAAAAATAATTGAGGTTTGCCTATCCATGTAATTTTCGTGTTTGGTATTCAATGTAAATATATATAGTGACAAACCAAATATGTACTTGTAATCTCGATTGACGGTTTCAATTAATTTATTTACTAAATATAAATATTAGACGAAATATCATCTGAAAAATGTATAAACTTCAAATGTAAATATTAAATGATAACGCTACTATTCAAAGAGAAGTAAAGTATCATCGTTCCACTACTTTAATAACCCTACTACTACAGTATTATGTAATGTAACATATATTATTATTTACCTTAAGCCATTTAGAAATTTAAATAATTAAACTCTATTCTTCTCTAGACAAAATAATCAATGGACGACGAGGTATTCATCAACATTTCAAAAGATTTGCCTTTTTGATCTAGTGATTATTTCTCAATTAATTGGAGTATTCATTAAGGTTATATGTGTTATTAGTGATCACTTGTGTAAGCTGATAGTGTAATGTGTCCTGGTGTGGTGTAGTATTTGATAGTGTGGTATGGTGTAGTATAGTATAGTATGGTATGGTGTGGTATGGTGTAGTATAGTATAGTATGGCATGGTGTGGTATGGTGTAGTATGGTGTAGTATAGTGTGGTATGGTGTGGTATGGTGTGATGTGGTATGGTGTGGTTTGGTATGGTATGTTGTGTTGTGGTGTGGTGTGGTGTGGTGTAGTATGGTGTGGTGTGGTGTAGTATGGTATGGTGTGGTGTGGTGTGGTATGTTGTGTTGTGGTGTGGTATGGTGTAGTATGGTGTGGTATAGTGTGTTGTGGTATGGTGTGGTGTATTGTGGTGTGGTGTGGTGTGGTGTGGTGTGGTATAGTGTAGTGTGGTATGGTGTGGTGTATTGTGGTGTAGTGTGGTGTGGTGTGGTATGGTATGGTGTGGTGTATTGTAGTGTGGTGTAGTGTGGTGTGGTGTGGTGTGGTGTAGCATTGTTTAGTGTGGTATGGTATGGTGTAGTGTAGTATGGTGTGGTATGGTGTGATATGGTGTGGTATGGTATGTTATGGTATGGTATGGTGTAGTGTTGTGTTGTGTGGTGTGGTGTGGTGGTGTATGGTGTGGTGTGGTGTGGTGTTGTATGGTGTGGTGTGGTATGGTGTGGTATGGTATAGTTTGGTATGGTGTGGTGTATTGTGGTGTGGTGTGGTGTTGTGTGGTGTAGCATGGTTTTGTGTGGTATGCTATGGTGTAGTGTAGTATGGTGTAGCATGGTGTGGTAGAGTGTATTGTGGTATGGTGTGGTGTATTGTGGTGTGGTATGGTGTGGTGTGATGTGGTATGGTATAGCATGGTGTGGTATGGTGTGGTGTAGCATGGTGTGGTGTAGTGTGGTATGGTATGGTGTAGTGTGGTGTGGTGTGGTGTGGTATGGTGTGGTGTAGCATGGTGTGGTATAGTGTAGTGTGGTATAGTGTGGTGTGGTGTATTGTGGTGTGGTGTGGTGTGGTGTTGTGTGGTGTGGTGTGGTGTGGTGTGGTGTGATAGAGTGTGATAGTATGAGATAGGGTGTGATAGGGTGTGATAGGGTGTGATAGTGTGTAATAGGATGTGGTAGAGTGTGATAGAGTGCGGTAGAGTATGGTAGGGTGTGATAAGGTGTGGTAGAGTGTGGTAGAGTGTGATTGGGTGTGATTGGGTGTGATAGAGTGTAGTAGAGTGCGGTAGAGTGTGGTAATGTGTGATTGGGTATGATAGGGTGTGATAGTGTGTGATAGGGTGTGATAGAGTGTGATAGAGTGTGATAGTGTGTGGTAGAATGTGATAGGATGTGGTAGAGTGTAGTAGGGTGTGGTTCGGTGTGGTAGATTGTGGTAGAGTGTGATAGAGTGTGGTAGAGTGTGGTAGAGTGTGATAGGGTGTGATAGGGTGTGATAGTGTGTGGTATAGGGTGTGGTAGGGTGTGATAGGGTGTGGTAGGGTGTGATAGAGTGTAGTAGAGTGCGGTAGAGTGTGGTAGGGTGTGATTGGGTATTATTGGGTATGATAGAGTGTGGTAGAGTGTGTTAGAGTGTGGTAGAGTGTGGTAGAGTGTGGTAGAGTGTGGTAGAGTGTGGTAGAGTGTGGTAGAGTGTGTTAGAGTGTGGTAGACTGTGGTAGTGTATTGTGTTTTTGCATTAAGTTTGTCATAAATATGTATGTGTTAATATTTCATAAGTTGGTGATTGTAGGTATAGGTAGGTTTATTGTATTATTGATTCTTTCAAATTAATTTATATTCATTAGGCATATTAAATTAGTATATAACACATCATATTTTTAAGTTAGCTATTAACAATAGATAGATTGTGTTTTAATGAATAATAAATTTAGTAATTTCATTAAATTTCCATGACTATAATAAATTCAATAACTTAATATCGTTATTAACTAAATAACTCCAATTGATAATGTCAATAATGTCAATAACTTTAATTATAAATAATTTAGTAACTTCAATAATCCAATGAATTATATAACTTTGATAATGACTATAATTACTCAAAATATTAAAAATAATTTAGTGATTTCAATACTTTAATGATTTAATTACTTCCTTAACTTTAATAACATACATATTTTCAATAACTTCCATAGTATAATAAACTTTAATAAAGTCAATACTTTAAATAAATTTCAATAACTTCCATAGTATAATTACTTTAGCAACTTCAATAACGTCATTAATTATAAATACTTTAATAACATTTATAACTTCCATAATTTAAATAACTTCTATCGCTTCTAAGATATTAAATAATCATTTTTAGAAAAATATACTATATGAATATATTTATAAAGTTAACTATTTTCAGTAAACAATTCAGTATCTATAGACTACAATGGTCATTGTGCTTTGTAATATATTAAACTTAACATAAATGTTAAACACGACTTTATATAATTAGATAAATTTAACAAAACTAATAACCCTCGAATGCAATGTATTATGGTTGCAGCATTACAGACCTATTCGATATATACACAAATCAACACTGAGGAATGAACACAACTCTACGAATACTCTAACCACGCCCTCGCCCCACCCACAGCCCTACATGCTATCCACCGATGATTTTATGTCTGCCGTATTTGAGTGCGATATCGTAGGAAACCATTTTCTCTACCTGGCAACCATTATCATTACTTCTGGCATTTTAATCATCATTCGCCAGTTGCTGACACTTCTACGCGACTCACCCGAAACTCCTGATTTTCAGGTTTGCAATCCCTAATGCTCCTTCCTCTCTAAGTTATGGATATTATATATAAGCCTGATTCATATAGATAAGTCTCGGTCGGGTACTATCTTTACTGAAGTTCAACTTTTGGGTTCTGGTTGCTATGGCGATATCTCTCTACGCAAGCTCGAACTATGTCAAAAACTTCAATATGCTCATCTGTTTTACAGTTAGTTTTACTATTTATTCATTTCATTGTATATATAGAATAATGAAGTCGCTCTCGCGTTGTTGATGGAATTTATCAATTAAACAATTGATTGTAGATAAATGATCACTTCATATTTATTTCTCACATAATTTATTTTGCATGTTTGGGCTTGAGTCTACCTGATAATACATAACAATTACAATGATCTTTATTTTCAGGTTTCTGAAGCAACTTTACGACCTATTTGGTTTGCGTTGGCTCCCGTTATTTTATTTACAGTTTACATTATCTGGGCATTGTTCTCATCGTGCTATGAGTCTTGTTACGGTTAGTTATCGCCTTCCTTTTGTTACTTTGTAGTGGAAATTCATTTGTTCGTTTGGACAGCTTTCCGACGGAGTAACGATAGAAATCGTAATAAAATTACCCGGTAAACAGTGAGCTTTAATCAAATTCCTTTGTTATTAAATTAACATAAAATAAAGTAGGCAATAACCTGACTTATTGCTGTGATTATTAAAGATTCTTTTTTTTGCTGTATAATCATTTTATAATGTATAATCACATTATTGGTGACATCGCATCCGAGTACAATAGAATTTGATTAATACTTGGAAATTATTAAGACGCCATAGTATTTTAACAACATTTAATACAGTAATAGTTTTACTATTACTCTAAACTATTACGCCGTATATCACTCTCTTATCTGGGTAGATTCCAATCCATGCCGTAATAAATATATAATTTACTTGCATTAAGTTCACCAATATATATACATAATGAATTATAGTATTGATATATAAATAAATTAAAACTAATATTGTAGTGTTGAATAAAATAGTTTCTTATACTATAACATATTTCCTCTTTATTTGTAACTTTACTTTACCCTAACAGCCAGAGGAAGGCAGGTATCCATAAAAGAATGTGAAGCCCAGGAATTAATTGTCAGCCCTATTAAAAGTATGTCATTTAGTTACTTATCCACAAGCGAATGCTTTTAACTTGGTTATTAAATGCTTAGGTGATTTAGTATTTCTGTAATACTAATAATAAGTAAGAAGAATATAATTAGTAAAAAAAATTATATTCATTTTAAATCTTCAATAGATTTTCTTATTGAAATTATATTAATATTAATATAATTTCAATAAGAAAATCTATTTAAAATGAATATCATTATTTGTTTACTAATTATATTCTCCTTACTTATTATTAGTAAACAATTAATATTGATAAATATACTACTATGTAATAATGATTATTACAATACTTTATGTTAAATACATTTTACAATAAATCCAGTTCATATTGAATTACAATAATTTCTAAACTCAATACACGGTTGAAATCAATTATAATCGTTATCATATAAAAATATAATTTATATAATCTGTTGTGACACAATATTTAATCTCCATTTCCTCCATGTACCCTTTCACGATCTCTCTTTCTTCATAACTCCATACCACTCTTCCTATAACATTCCATTACAGATCCATCTTTTCTCCACCTATTTACTGGACAAGTTGCAGAGTTATTTCACGTGTCTGCTTGTACCTGGATCAGCCTTTTTCTCTCGTTTGCTCTGGGGAATGTACTTTTCACTGTGATATCCGTCGGCAATATTTGTACCCTGGTAACGCTTTTGTCTTTCATGGGTGTTTGGAATCTCATTTCTCTAATTGCATTTTGGCTATAAAAAAGATATTTCCAATCCCTACCCAAACTATTTAATGTCCAATATCTATTCCATTATTTACTTTTAATGTGCGATAATATTTCATTATAACTCTAATTAATATGATATACTAGGATATAACTGGCTCAATTAGATTTATAGATCTATAGAACTATTAGATCCTGTAGTTT
>OZ038314.1:28339337-28402104 GCA_964035775.1 Osedax frankpressi
TAAATCTTCAATAGATTTTCTTATTGAAATTATATTAATATTAATATAATTTCAATAAGAAAATCTATTTAAAATGAATATCATTATTTGTTTACTAATTATATTCTCCTTACTTATTATTAGTAAACAATTAATATTGATAAATATACTACTATGTAATAATGATTATTACAATACGTTATGTTAAATACATTTTACAATAAATCCAGTTCATATTGAATTACAATAATTTCTAAACTCAATACACGGTTGAAATCAATTATAATCGTTATCATATAAAAATATAATTTATATAATCTGTTGTGACACAATATTTAATCTCCATTTCCTCCATGTACCCTTTCACGATCTCTCTTTCTTCATAACTCCATACCACTCTTCCTATAACATTCCATTACAGATCCATCTTTTCTCCACCTATTTACTGGACAAGTTGCAGAGTTATTTCACGTGTCTGCTTGTACCTGGATCAGCCTTTTTCTCTCGTTTGCTCTGGGGAATGTACTTTTCACTGTGATATCCGTCGGCAATATTTGTACCCTGGTAACGCTTTTGTCTTTCATGGGTGTTTGGAATCTCATTTCTCTAATTGCATTTTGGCTATAAAAAAGATATTTCCAATCCCTACCCAAACTATTTAATGTCCAATATCTATTCCATTATTTACTTTTAATGTGCGATAATATTTCATTATAACTCTAATTAATATGATATACTAGGATACAACTGGCTCAATTAGATTTATAGATCTATAGAACTATTAGATCCTGTAGTTTAAACTTGTGCTATTGTATTACTAAGACAATGTGTATCTAATCGATTTTATTAATATAGTTGAATGCAATTTTATCCATTATGTCACATGTACATTTCAATATATATAATTATATCATATTATATAATGTATATTTCTTTCATTTTATTTAATATATTTTCTACAATTACATTCTAGTTTTAAATTTATATTTGTATTTTATGTTTTCAATACTGGCAGAATATATATTTTTACATGAATAACTCATTTATATTTACAATTATTTTTAATTCTCCAAGTTAGCTGATAATCTATAACATATTTTATTATAATTATTATATAATTAAATTTATATTCTTAAAAAATCTTATTTAATTATAATTAAAATATAGTAAAATGATTACCAATTCTATGCATTATTTTGTTTTATTAATTTGCAACCATATACAAATTTCTTATATATTCAGTACGGAAATAATATATTACTAGTTATGATGTATACATATGTATATAGATTAGATTAGTTCCTTCCATGGATTTGTATTATGATTACACTAACCATAATATATTGTCCCTTTACGCATAAAGGAGGCTATGGAGTATTAAAATAACTTTGTTTATTTATTTTTATTTATAATAATTTATAATTATTATAAATTTCGCGTCTTCTCAAATGATATATAAATCTAAATAAATGAATTGCAGATAATAAATTATAAATTCAACGGAATTTACAAATAATCTACCTCTAGGGTTGTCATATTCGCCTGTATTTGAATTCGCAGTAGTTTATTCGGGAGCTAGTACATAGTATGATGAAAAGACAATTTATTTAATACCTGTGGACAAATTGAAAGATAGAATTAATGTGAATTGAAAGAAGATATTTTGAATCATTAATAGCTTCAATAGTTTTTTATATTTGTGATATCATATGTTGGAATTATAAAAGTTATATTTGAAGTTCGTTTAGTAGTATTTAATTCGTATATAGAGTATTTAATTCGTAAATAGAGTATTTAAAGTTGATGAAATAAAAAAAGAGTAGATAAGATGAGGCGACACAAACAGTCGAGTTGATAGATAGAAGATTAGATAGATATTCGTGATATAAGATTAGTTAGAAGATACGCCAGCAAATGTGTTAACTATACCAATGTCCGGATATATATATGCAATAGTGTTAATATCAAGTGATTCGAAGGCACTAACTAGATCGGCGATTGCTGATGACTGGATATGTAATATTTATACCGATAACGATATTTTCATATATTTAATTAATATGCAATCGTGCTATAGAAATAAATATGTGATTTGCGGAGAATAGTTTAATTTAGCGAAGATACATGCAAATACGATAAGTATATGACTAGATAATATTATTTAGATGAGTTTAGAGGGAAATTGAGATATCTAGTTGCCTAGGCAGTTTTTATCGGATGTGATTGATCGAGACGTTGTCTCAAGTTCAGTAGTAATGGTAAATATATGAATGTAGGCATATATATATTTATATAATAGGTAAATAGCTAAATATAACGAATAGGTGAATTGAACTGTTGAGTTTTAAAAATTCAGAAAACTTAAATTTAGGGATTCATTAGCGTAAGAATAATCATAAGATAAAACATATGCCGTTAGCTAATTAAAAAATATATCGTAATGATGAGATTATCAAAATGATATTGAATTAGATATGTGATCAAATTTCACGAACATGATTCTATTAATGTAATTTTAATAATATAGTTTAAAGAATATCGATTCTGAGTACTCAATAAATCCATTTTAAATCTGGGTAGTTAATTTAACAAAATATTGTGTCTTGTGTGAATCGATGTATATATAAGCAGAAGCAGTAGCAGTAGCAGTAGCAGTAGCAGTAGCAGTAGCAGTAGCAGTAGCAGTAGCAGTAGCAGTAGCAGTAGCAGTAGAAGTAGCAGTAGCAGTAGCAGTAGCAGTAGCAGTAGCAGTAGTAGTAGCAGTAGCGGTAGCGGTAGCGGTAGCGGTAGCGGTAGCGGTAGCGGTAGCGGTAGCGGTATCGGTAGCGGTAGCGGTAGCGGTAGCGGTAGCGGTAGCGGTAGCGGTAGCGGTAGCGGTAGCGGTAGCGGTAGCGGTAGCGGTAGCGGTAGCGGTAGCGGTAGCGGTAGCGGTAGCGGCAGCGGTAGCGGCAGCGGTAGCGGTAGCTGTATCAGTATCAGTAGCAGTAGCAGTAGCAGTAGCAGTAGCAGTAGTAGTAACAGTAGCAGTAGCAGTAGCAGTAGCAGTAGCAGTATCAGTAGCAGTAGCAGTAGCAGTAGCAGTAGCAGTAGCAGTAGCAGTAGCAGTAGCAGTAGCAGTAGCAGTAGCAGTAGCAGTAGCAGTAGCAGTAGCAGTAGCAGTAGCAGTAGCTGTATCAGTAGCAGTATTAATATCAGTAGCAGTAGCAGTAGCAGTAGCTGTATCAGTAGCAGTATCAATATCAGTAGTAGTAGCAGTAGCAGTAGCAGTAGCAGTAGCAGTAGCAGTAGCTGTATCAGTATTAGTATCAGTAGCAGTAGCAGTAGCAGTAGCAGTAGCAGTAACAGTAACAGTAACAGTAACAGTAACAGTAACAGTAACAGTAACAGTAACAGTAACAGTAACAGTAACAGTAACAGTAACAGTAACAGTAACAGTAACAGTAACAGTAACAGTAACAGTAACAGTAGCTATATCAGTAGCAGTAGCGGTAGGGGTAGCGGTAGCGGTAGCAGTAGCGGTAGCAGTAGCGGTAGCAGTAGCAGTAATAGTAACAGTAACAGTAGTAGTAGCAGTAGCTGTATCAGTAGCAGTAGCAGTAGCAGTAGCAGTAGCAGTAGCAGTAGCAGTAGCAGTAACTGTATCAGTAGCAGTATCAATATCAGTAGCAGTAGCAGTAGCAGAATCAGTAGAAGTAGCAGTAGCAGTAGCAGTAGCCGTAGCCGTAGCAGTAACAGTAGCAGTAGCAGTAGCAGTAGCAGTAGCAGTAGCAGTAGCAGTAGCAGTAGCAGTAGCAGTAGCAGTAGCAGTAGCAGTAGCTGTAGCAGTAGCTGTATTAGTTGCAGTAGCAGTATCAGTAGCAGTAGCAGTAGCAGTAGCAGTAGCAGTAGCAGTAGCAGTAGCAGTAGCAGTAGCAGTAGCAGTAGCAGTAGCAGTAACAGTAACAGTATCAGTAGCAGTAGCTGTATCAGTAGCAGTAGCAGTAGCAGTAGCAGTAACAGTAGCAGTAACAGTAACAGTAACATTATCAGTAGCATTAGTAGTAGCAGTAGCAGTAGCAGTAGCAGTAGCAGTAGCAATAGCAGTAGTATATCAGTAACAGTAGCAGTAGCAATAGCAGAAGCAGTAGAAGTAGAAGTAGCAGTAACAGTATAATTAGTAGTGACAGTGGCTATGGCTGTAGCGGTAGCAGTAGCAGTAGAAGTAGCAGTAGCAGTAGCAGTAACAGTAACCGTAGCAGTAACAGTAACAGTAGCAGTAGCAGTAGCAGTAGCCGTAGCAGTAGCAGTAGCAGTAGCAGTAGCAGTAGCAGTAGCAGTAGCAGTAGCAGTAGCAGTAGCAGTAGCAGTAGCAGTAGCAGTAGCAGTATCAATAGCAGTAACAGTATAATTAGCAGTGACAGTGGCTATGGCTGTAACGGTAACAGTAGCAGTAGTGGAAGTAGTAGCAGTAGGAGTAGCAGTAGCTGTAGCTGTATCTCTAGCTGTAGTTGTAGTTAGTATGAGTAGGAGTAGGAGTAGGAGTAGTAGTAGGAGTAGGAGTAGGAGTAGGAGTAGGTGTATGAGTAGGAGTAGGAGTATGAGTAGATATAGTAGTATATATGTCTTTTTATCGTATCTATTAATTAATTATAGCATAAAAATCCTTGAAATAGTCATTATATATCACGTGATTTTATCAATTTTAAAATTTGTTTATCAAAAATCAAAATACATAATTTTAATTATTGATTTCAAATTTATCAAATATGTCCCTTGTAAATCAAGAAAATCATTCCATTATATTTGGAAGTAGAAATAATATCCTGCCAATTAATAGAGGTTATAAAACATAAATATAAGTTTAAAAAATATAATTTATATTTACATTTTTTAAATATACATCGAATTTTGGTAACTTATATCATTAGTTACCTATTTATTAGTATATATACTATTGTGATTAATTCTACTATACTCCATGGTTTAAAATTAATTGGAAAAAATGTAGTATAATTCATATAAACCAATTTCTAATTCAGCAAATAAATCACGCATATTTTATAAAGTATATTTTGCAACTCCACAAATAGGCTTTCATTGAAAACCCTTTTATATTTTTGAGACGTCACTTAATTGAACAAATCTGATGCATGTGATTTCTAATAATTTCGATACGTCATTTAAAAAGTATGTTCTTCTATTTACTACTTATTTTTAGCAGTATATATATGCCTAGTCTCAGGCTTGTTTGTCATATAATTGAATATAATTGATTCCGTAGAGGTAAAATATAATTTATTAGTTTTTTTTATGAATATTTATTTATATTTATAATAAATACATATTTAGTAAATATTATTTAACATATTATTTATAATTTAGTAATACATTCTATATAATCATTTATAGCACATAAATATGCCTGGAAATTAAACTATTTTATTTTGTTACATACTTTTTAAATTGTAACAATAATTTTTGCAGGAAATTAAATTATAAACTATTACATCACTCTATATACATGGGTATCTATTATTTTAAGATGAATTCTGTCATTTATTTAATAATTACACACAGTAATGTAATTTTTGTAAATTTTATGTGGTAATAAAAATAAAAATGTTCTAAACTAAATTATGCAATGCAAAAAAAGGAAATTAACTTGCCTGGAAACCAGTGCTATATAAAAATTGTAACTTGGAAAAATCCTTTCATTTATTACAAAAAATAAATTGTCAATATTATAAAAATTAGCAAATAAAATAAAAAGAAATTTACTGGATTATTTGCTGGTTATTTATATTATTGAAAATATATGCACAGGAAACCATCCAGGTCATTTGGACAAGAACCTATTATAATATCTATGACCTCAGTATTAGATAATATATAGATAATTCAGGGGCCAAACTACTAATTCAGCTATAATCTATAGCGGTTACTTGTTTATTATAATACCATCGCATTTATATATTTCCATTTTAAAGTGAAACCTCTGCATTTATTATTAGTATATTATTATTATATTAGTATATTATTATTATATTATTATATTAGTTTATATACGTTTACAATGTACATACACTTTAACATAAATTATATATTTCCATTTTAAAGTGAAACCTCTGCATTTATTATTAGTATATTATTATTATATTAGTTTATATACGTTTACAATGTACATACACTTTAACATAAATTATATATTTCGTTATTTTATTGTTTCATTATTTTAACAGGTGATAGTGATTGCATAGATTTTTGCAAATAAGCTTTTGTAGTCTATCTGGATGAACTCCGCTCCATTTGTATCTGATAATCTAGAGGCGTGTAATCTACTTTTCGATGACCGATGTTATATTATGTTTATTAAATTTGATTACAATGCATTAATTTCATATTTTCGCTATTTTCAATAACTTAAAAATTAAACGCACACGATTTGAAAGTATAAATAGATATACCGTGATTTAGAATATTATACTGAACACTGGTCAATTGACCATGGCAGGTTTCAACTGGAGCTGGTAATAATACTCGAAGTAAATAATACTTATAATATTATAAAAATAATTAAGATCATACAACCCACTGAGTGCCGCTAATTGCTTTAGGCTCTCTGAAGTAGTTATTCAATGTTGATATTTAAAAATTATATTCTCTAGTAAATGTGTCCTTTCAGATTCACTATTTATATATTATTAACTCAGCTTGTAGCGAAGAACTAGATTCTAGGTTTATAATACAATTATTATTATCTATCTAAAATAGTAACTACTATTCATGTGAAATTAATATTAATAAGTAATATTACACAATATTTATTTGACATACCAATTTATTAAGACTAACATTTATTTGAAATAGACACAATAATAAGTGAACTAATCATTTGAAATCAATCACCAGCCAAAAGTGCTATCGGATTGACTCCGCGAAAAGGCCTTGGTCATCTTAATGGAAAGAATCAGTTGGCAAATAGAAATTTGAAACAGAAGGTAATATTCAATAAGGTTTGTACATTTTACATATATAGTTTTTTTATCATAAATGCAAAATATCATATAAATAATAACTTTTTTAGTGAAGTAATGCATGATACTTAAGTATTTATATCATTTATAGCATTGTCTAAAATATGTACTTTATAAATCATATAGGATGGACTAGGATATTTATACCAAACCTATAAGACTGTTCAGTAGAAGGTCAAATGTTTAATTCATTGGTCAGACTATAAAATTGTTCTTAAAATAATATATATATGGTATAGTAATTCCATTAATCTAGTTAAAACCAGGACCATTAATTGTTAGAGTGTATTTAGGAATAAAATTATAATTTTAATTTACTTCCATAAGATTTCATGATATGCAATGAAATGAACCTAAAATTAAATAATTTATACTAAGATAAGGTAATACATATTTTTAATAAAATAGTTATAAAAATATACATATTATTTTTAAGAATTACTTGAATTATTAATTTTTTGTATCCTTTTATATATCAATTTATTGCTAATAAAATAATTATATAATTAAGAATTAGAGTATTTATATAATGCATTATACTTGTAGAATGTATTAATATTATTGCATAATTGGGACAATATTTTTATGATGGAATGACTCTTATATATGTAAAATATATAATCATGATTTAATGTTAATTTTTATTATATTTTACAGAAAGATGAAGCTTTCCTAATGAAGTCAACTTTTAAAACTCCAGTTAGTCGAATTTATAACATTATATAAGTATATTTCAAATTCAGTAATAGATATAAAACAAGCTAATATCAGAAAATAATTACATTTAAATATTATTTAACAGATGGAAATTATTAAACACAAAAATATAAAGTATACAACCTTACACTGTATAGATTTAAAACTCTCTTATTTTAACAATTTAGTAGATTAAGTAAAACAGAACTAATATTGCTTCCCCATACTTCTTATCATTGCATGCATCTTTTCCTCGACCCTACCGGGTAGAGCTTACCCCTCACTTAGCTCTTCTAATATCTAATCTCTTAACCAGAATCATTCTCTTTATAGGTTTTGTTATTTTATGAAACTAAACTAAACTCTGTTCTTAAATGAACTAACATGTTTATAAATGTTAAACATACTTAGCAATCCATTTCTTTATCATCCTTCACTCTATTTTCATTAATTCACATAATGAACCAACTGTTCTCATCTCCTTAAACACTACATCCCTACAATCACTTCGCCTATCTCTCCGTCATATATTATGAGTCATTATCTCAATTTCACTATTCTTCACATTCCTCCCTTAACCACCACACAATACCTTCATCTTCCTGAACTCACCCCGCTATCTATGTCATAGTCCCCATTAATTGGCCGTAATCCCAAAGAAAGATATGTCCGATGCTGCAACACCTCTTCACCTGTACATGAAGAAGGAATGTGTCGAGATGGAAACATGTAACAGACTCAGAAAATTTAGTTAGTATACCACTAGTAACATGAAAACTCCTTTAACATTGTATCTTTACACACACACACACACACACACACATATATATATATATATATATATCATCATCATCATAAATAAACTATTATTTAAATATGATTATAATACAATCTATTATTACACTGTAATATTATTTTATAAACAAAGCAATATAAAACTTAATACTTGTAAATGAATCAGGTATTTGATAATATTGTAATATTAATGAAATACCATTAGTTATTTATAATTTTTACTTATTCTTTAAGCTTATAAAAATCAATATACATCACTAGTATAGTTGTTTTACATTGCATTGAAATCCTTTAGACCCAGAAGAAGAATTTCCAGTGGAATTACTTAATCATGTTGAAGAGAAAGGTGTTTATGTAAATAGTAAATATATTAGTATTTTAAAATTAATTTATCAATTTAATATCTTATAATATAGTTAAAATATTATATCCAGCTAATAAAAGGCATATTTTATAATTATAATTTATTACTTATTGATTTATTGGCTTTCAATAAATACTATTATTTAAAACCAAATAAAGAATAAAATATAGTATATTATAGATATAAAATATAATAATAAATTTCATTTTTACTAATTTCTATGAAATCACTTTTAAGCTGCCTTCTTATCTACATCTTATGATGCAGAAAGTTTTGCCAATATTGATCCATTAGGTTTGTCATTTTTATTATGTCTTATCATCGAATTTAATAGTTACTAATACATTTTAATAATGTAATAAATAATTTAAATCATAATGTATATAGTATATAATCAATTATTTATAAATTAGAATCAATATTTATTATAATAAATCTTATTAAATATACAATAATTAATTTACTAGAATATACTACTTACTAATATTTCAATTAAAGAAGATTTAATTGAAAATGAGGTTTTGCACGAATTGAGTATTCCAGAGGATGATTTGTTCAACATAGATAATATAACTTTCAACATTTGACTACCTGCAATATTTTAATTTGTATTATTTTATTTTTATTATATTGGCATAAAGTTTATTTAAATCATATTTTTTTAATTATTAATTTATTAAATAATTGTATATACTTAATTCAATATTATATGGTCTTTATAACAAATATATACATAGAGTTATAATAAATTGAACAATAAACTAAATATTATAATTAATTATAAATATAAAGAGGTGTATATATTTCATATATCTCATGATCAACGTATGGTATAGTTTTTATGTTGTATCAAATATATTTATAAATAAGTATTTATATAAGATAGTTTTATAATAAATTGTAAAAATAATTCTATATGAAATGAATTAATTCTCAATATTAATTAGTAAGATCTATTTTAAAAATAATATCTTGATTATATTAAACTTTGCTCATTTATATGAATTAATTTAGTTTTGATAGTTGAGTTGTTAATAATAAATTAAATTAAAACTCGACAACTGTTATAAAAATTAATACTATGCAATATCTTAATTTGTATACAAACTCTTACAACACCTATACTGTTTAGCTAACTATTGTATCTGGAACAGAACAATAACATGCATCCTAAACTCAATGACTTCTGTATCCAAATTCTCCATATACATGTCAAACCAATTAATCATCATCACCCCAATTCGAAGATCTAATAACCCACAACGCAATACGAAACCTGCTTATAGCTTCTATATATAGCAATATGAAAAAATCTAAATAAATAACACACTTTCTAATCAGATTGAAAAATGACTATTTTTACTACTCTTTAATAATTTATGGATATATATATGAATATAAAGCAATCTTATGATTAAATTAATAATTTCATGTTTAAATTACTATAGTATACCCAAGATTATCTAAATAGACCGCAATAATGCGTAATATAAATCATCAAATTGAAATAAAGATAAATTTATTTTAAATGTGTTATTTTCAAGTTAATAATCAAGTAAAATGGACAATCTAAATTTGATCAACTATTTATACATTTAACATCCTGATGAAAAAACGATAACATATAAAAACAATTTTAATTTAGGTTCTATTATGATTATATGTTTGGATTAGTGTAATAACCAAGATTAATCTTGTTTATTATACAGGACGAATACACTGTACGCTTTACATTATACATTCCAATCCGTTAACGTATCTATAATAGACATTAAGCAATCGGCAAATGATGTATCATCCTAAAGTTCCATGTACGGTCACGAAGACAGCGAGAGTATAACTTACGGAGACTTCGAATGGTGATCTGTACTTGTTAGATAACGTGTATGTCATGTATTGAGGTCATTATCAGCGTGTGAGATATAACCTTTTTTGCAAATGATACTTGGTTTTCTGGGTTAACTATATAAATTAAATTAAATTAGTTTATAAAAAATTAAATCTATAATGTTGGGGAAATTTATAGATTAAATATTTATTAAATTTTAATTACAATTTCAATATATTTTAATAATTGACCGAATCGATAAATTCGACCAAATTATCGAATTTTCGGTTAATAATTATTTTTTACTCACGATTTCACGTTTTCAATAGATTTAAACAGGAATTTTTTTATCATTAAATTAATTCGCGTCCTACTATTTTTTTTGATATCACGAAAATTCATCTCTTTATTTGTTGATATTCGCTATTGAGTAAAATATGAATAGTTCATATATCATTGCATATATTTATAATTCTTATACATTTTCATTCAAATTTAATGACAAATGGTCTTAAAAATAAAAAAAAATGTATGTTTGAATGAATATGTTATATACTGGTCACCCTCCTAAATACTCCCACCCATCCTTCCTTCCATATCTCGCTTTCTTAATGGGAGGGAATCCCAGCCTTCCTTCCTCCATTTCTTACTTTTCCCTCCAACCTTTCCTCCCTACCTTTTTCCTTCCTCCGTCCCTCCCTCCTTTTATCACACCATCCCTCATTTATTATTTGTTTCACTCCTCCCTCCCTCATTCCACCCTCTCTCACTAAATCCCTACCTTTCTTACTTCTTCCCCCCTCTCTACCTGCATTCCAATATTTCTCATTCCCTCTCGCTTACTCTTTACCTTACTCTTTACCTCACTCGCTACCTTCCTACCACCCTCCATACCTTTTTTTAACTTCTTACATACAATAATATGGTTATAATTTGAGATATAGTGAATTGGAATTTTAGGAATTGAGCTCTTGAAGTTAATTCTGTAAAGCATAAGGAAATAGTTGAATAAGGAAATAATAATTCATTGGCACAATATAATTAATATTGCATATTAATATAAGAATTTTAGGAAATTACTCTAATCAAGAAGGCGTTTCTTCAAAATATTATCTATTTACTTAACAAAATATTATCTATTATGTATATTATACAATAACAATTATTTGTTATATATTAGATAAACTACATAAAACTGGTAAATTCATGAGCTATCTGTGTAAATTATATTTTAACAACGTAATATTGATTATTTTACCAACTATCTTTTATTTAGATCACACCCTGTTTTAAAATTCTATTTAAAGATTTTTTTCGTGGTGCGATTAATATCAATCTATTTACTTAACGATATTTTCCAGGATCAAGTATTAGCATCTGACTTATATTATGTAGAATGAAACGGGAATTACTTTAGTAGTTCAGATGTGGAATTATGTGTTCTGCCTTTTCATTTAAATATCAACATACATTTTATTACGAAATCCTGCTCTATGTTCATCATTTTCAGCAATGGGGTGTATATAATTGAACAGATTTTCCTTGAGCTAGTGTAATGAGCCAATGCAATTTTAGATAGGCAGCAAATCCAATGAACACCCATATTTTTATATAATATATATTATGTTATTATATTATTTAAAAAGGGGATATTATAAAATTAATTGTTTAATTAATATGTTATGGTAAATAAGGACACTAATTCAGTATTTATATATTAATATATAAATATATATGTATATTATTATATATAAATATATATGCATATATATATATATATATATATTATAAAATTAATTGTTTAATTAATATGTTATGGTAAATAAGGACACTAATTCAGTATTTATATATTAATATATAAATATATATGTATATTATTATATATAAATATATATGCATATATATATATATATATATATATATATATATATGTATATGTATATTAATATATACACCATTTTATATGATGTACTGTTTACAGATATCTTAATTAGTCATTAATATACAAATAATATTAAAACTAAATATTATGATTACATTAAGAAAAAACCGTGGGATAATGTTATTTCATAAATCCTAATTTCAGAAAACGTCAACAACTCGTGCCTTCCAAGATAACAAATGGAATTATCCATAAATGTTAATAGTAACCACTAATATCAGTATTTAGTCATAGGGAAATAACATTATATTAGAGTAATCATAGATTTATAATCCCAGCGAACCAACAAATGTGTCGTAAACCGGAGTAAAATAACATTGGTTAAAAATACCTGATTATTTATTTGGTCCCATAAGTGAGATTACCGTCAATGTCACCCTAGCCTGACCCACTCATTGTACCACGTATTATAATAAACCAGCCTGATTCTCTCTTTGTATCGTGGGAATGTCCCTTCAAATCAAAGTCGACTGGCATGACCTACGATGTAGGTCATGATATACATGTATGCCAAGCTACTTTTTATCTTAGGTCCTTCATTAAGTAGATGATTTATATTATATTAACTTATTAACTTATGAATGTATTTATTTTAATTTGCATTTTAATATAGAATCAATAAATATTTTTTTAATAGTATTTATAACCAAATATTATTATAAATAAATTGGCACATTATTTAATAAGTTTTAAATTATCATTTTTTCCTGTAAATTAAAATTAATTGAATGTGTATTAAAATTAATTATATGTAAAATATTACATATTTATAATAATTAGAATAATTGTAATATAAGTTACTATTCCATTTATTAATACCATCATATGTATTAAGCATGGAATATGATATACTATAAGTATAAATATTTACTATAAACTAACCATTAGAGTATTATTTTCAAGTTACTTATTCCACATGATAATTACTAAAAGTTACCCAATTATTAAATACGATGAGTAAAAAATCTTTTTTAGATTATTAATTTAAACATTATAAGTTACAATTTATAACTGGAATGAATTCGTTTGGTAAGTTTAAAAATAAGTTTTCAATGTTGGTTATTTATAATGTGAAGTAATTTTACTTGGAATTTATGTTTATAAATCAGCAGCAAGTTATAGTCTAGTTTTGGTATACGGATGTTAGTATATCGATAGTTGCCTGTTTATAACATTTTTTAATTATTTCAGTATGTAAATTTTATTATTATCATTTTTTATTTACTTGGTGGAATTTGTTTGTTGGAATTTTTTATTTACTTGGAGTGTTAAATTGGAGTTAATTATTACATCTAATGTAATTATCTCTGTTTATATTGTTATATATGTATTTCATATTTTAATATTCATGATGGGCGTTGGTAATAGGCGTTTACTATAGAAAATATTGTCTTAGTATATGTTACTAGAGTCAGTCTTACTTAGTTAAATTATAATATAGTTATTTCTAGAGTAGGTTTCTAAATCCGTAGTTAAGTTGTATATTTCTGCTAAGTCATTATATTTGGTTAATTTGTATCATCAGCATGCAAGGTAATTAATATTGTAAGTAAGCATTATTAAGTCAATGTCAGATAATATAAGATTATGATATATAGACATATATATATATATATCAATACAAATGGCATATATATTCACAATTTAAGTTTTATAATTACACCATTTATCATTTAGTTAACTGTCCAAGTGTTAGAAGGTTAACTATGTATTATATTATACTTATCGTCTTCAAAAATTTCGGAAATATACAAAAAGGAAAAGCATAAACTCAAAAACAATATAAAAATAGTTTGTTTTAAATTATGCACTCGCTACAATATATTCATTCAATCGTGATCGCGTATTAATCATTTCCATCCACTCTTACTATTAATAGATATGAATATTCTAAAATAATATTAAATACATATTCAATCATAACAGTAGCCACGTCTACAATAAATAAAATCATGAAATATAATATTTCATTTAAATATTATATAATAAATGTAAAAGAGTAACTAATAACTGCAAATGTAATTAGTATTTTTATAGACTGCTCACTATTTATTTTTATATAATTCTATTGACATTTATTCACAGATAATAAATACTATTACATTGTGTAATCTCTTATACTTTCTTTGTAAATTTAAAAAAGATATGTATTCAAATTGTATTATTAATTGAATAATAATTTTATAAATAAGGTTATCAATCAGAAAAAGTATTCATTTTTTATTTAAAATTAATTATTTAAATTGCCAAAAGAAAGATGGTATTATTTCCTTACTATATATTATTATTATTAGTAATACAAAAAAATACGACAATTTAATATGTTTATTATGTAGATAAACTCCTAAATTAATAATTTGTATAATAAATACAATGCATACCTAGTATAATATAGTATTAGTTATATTAGTCTTAGTATTTTCATTACCTGTAAATTACAAATATAATTAATTATCCAATATATCCATTTAATTAATAATCAAATTTCGAATTACATGTATAATAAGACTATACATAGCTAGGTATTATAGTAAAATACCTTTTGTTATTCAATTTTATACTCAATTTCGGATACATCTTTACCCATTTATCAACATCCGATGAGTCGATATGTTGGCAGCAAGAAACATCGAGTAACTCCATATCGGGACAATTACCCAAGAGACTGCAATTAAAAGCTATTTACTAATGCGATAAAATAAAATATTAATTACAATTAAATTATTTTTTAAATGAAAATCGTATATATTGAGAATATAGTTAATTTCATGTAATATGTATTTATTAACTCTACTTTTGCTTTACATAATAACATGGTCAAAGCATAATCCTTAATTTGTGGATTTCCAACTATGTCCAATTGTTGTAAATATGGACAATTTTTAGATATATCTGTAAATTAAATATATAAATAGTAAAATATTGATATTATAATGACTATTAAAATGTTTTTATTATAAATATATATTTAATTGATATTCTCAATAGTAAAATAAGGCCATGCATTTTAATCGAAATACACTAATAATACACTAATAATATATATTTACTATTGGAACTTCATATTTATCAATATTTTGATTGTAAATTATGTTTTATTAGTAAGATACAAAATATAAAACTAATTACAATCAAATGTTACAATTATTTTGTATGAAATGAAATTATAATATCACAAAAATGTTAGAATTTTAAAATGAATTAAATTACATACAGAATACATAATTAAACTAGTAATTAATTAATATTTAATATACATGTTTTGATTCACACGTGGTTGATATATCCAAGTTTAAATAATACAATAAATATTATTTATAAGTATATTCAATTAATATAGACAATTTATAATTCAATTAAATTATGGTATTTGATATCATTAAAATATTTTAGATGTAAATTTCAGATGGATGTAAAATTATATGACACTTAATTATTGGCATATTTTATAGATGTCACTTGAACAAAAAAATAAGACTTGAAAATATTTTGGACATAATATTGTAATATTATAAGTTACATAACGATACCATGGAACCATTATCTCTAACCTATGATGATTTCATTGGTAACAGTACGAATTCCTGTGAGGATTAACTTAATGATTTGTTTACATTTCACAAGAAAATCCAGAAGAATTCCATGCTTATCTTGGAGTTTGGAGCTGTTTGAATTGAATTGAATTGAAACTGAACTTTAATACACATTTACGTTAATTAAACATAGGAAATCAAAAATGCAATTATATATTAAACAATTCTATATTAATATATAAATTAGATATTATTCATGCAAATATATAATTTAATATATATATAACATGCTATAGGAATTAGTTTAATATAATAAATATAAAATATTTCGAGCTCAATAAATATTGTACATTGTAAATATAATAAAATGAACAAAATAGCATCTCCATAGCAATGTTAACTAACCACCAGCCAAGATCTAAACATTTGATATTTTGGCAGGAATCTACAAGAAACTCGATGCCGAAACAGGTGAGACTGCTTGCCCTCCAGGCATGGAATTCTTCAAAGTTAGGGCAATGTTTTCCTAAGGATATCACAACAGTAAATTTACTTTTTAAACGTAACGCGAAATTGACATAATTAAAGTAAAGATAGTTGTGAAAATGAAGGGTAATTACTATTGAAAGGTAATTAACGATCCATTAATACCATTAAGTATATTTATATCGATGTTATATTAATGTATAACTAACCATTACTAAATATTCGTAATCTACCAAAGTCACTAACCCAAAGCAACGCATACAGAGTCACACATAACTATATCTACACATGATCCAACGTTCAGGTACTTTAGATTCTCATTTGCACTGATCATTGGGTGAGGTGAGGTGAGGTCGGGGAGGTGAGATAAGATGAGGTTAAGGGAAGTAATAGCAGACGAAGTAAAAAGATGAATAGATGAAGGAACGAGCGAATTCAAGTAATGTAACTAAATGTGGGTACTGGCTAGTACTGGCTAGTACAGGTGAGGTAATGTAATGCGATGAGAGGTTATGTGAAAGAAAGTCATGAAATAAAACTAAGTAAAGTTGTTCTAGCTATATTAAGTTATTGAAATATAATTCATTCAGATAGCTCATGGATTTAATATGAATTTAATGTAGTTTATATTATATATACAAATAGTTGTCGTTGTATAATACAATATAGATAATATCGTCACAATATTTTTAAAGAACGCCTTATTGTATTAGAGTAATTACCTAAAATTACCTAAAACCGATTCACGATTATTTCCTTATACAAGCCTCATGAGCTCAATTACTACGATTCCTATTTACTACGCTTCTAATTATAACCATATGATTTCATAGATGTGCACGGTAGATATGTTGGTTCGATAAAGATTCAAGCGCTCCAATTTGCACAAATCTTTAAGTATTTTGAAAATTCCAATATATTTATTACCAGAGAGACTGAGGTCTGAAAATTAGTTTAGAGGGTATATCATAGGTCTAAAATGGTTAGAAATTTGGCACGTGCATGATGTAGTAGCTTAAAATGGGGTGTGAAATAGATAACTTAGGTATGAAGATTTTTTAAGGTGTAGTTTATATCTAATGAGGAGATTGAATTAATAAATATTTGACTAAGGGGTGAGTAAAGTCTAAGTACTGGTGATACTAGAAGTAAGTATTTTGCAGTATAGTCGTGAATATAGTAACGCAATTGTTAGTAAATTATTTATAATAATTACCGAATTTGCTAAAATTTAATTGAATTAATTGAAGGCTATATTTAATTATTCGAATTTTTATTTGTAACGACTATCGTTTTTGTAAGTTAAAATTGATAAACTTAACAATTTTAAACAAATAACCAGTTATATTCGGACAACGATCGACAATGGTGATGAGTGTAGCATAATTAACAAATGGACAACAGCTAAGATCAAGTGTCAATAAGTTTTGTCCGCACTTATGGAGAAAACTGTCATGAAAACTTACAAATATATCCACAGTGTTAAATCGATTTATAAAATAAATAAGGATATTTAGTCATCAAGTAATACTTATTGCAATTATAACTATATATATTAATGTATATTCCTATATAAAAATGCTTTGAAATTTATTTTAAGAGTTTTATATTTTAAATGATTTAAAAACCCAAAATAACAAATTTCGAAATTTAATAATTATATTGTATTTACAAGTTTACTTATTAAACATGTTGGGATTAATTACGCGTAATACGAAATATCGAGTAAGATGTGATCTAGTATGGTTGGAATCATATTATCGTCATATAAAAAGATGATAGTTAGCATATAAATTTCACTTCTCAATTTACCTATTAAAAGTGTGATTTGAAATGCTTTCACACCATGCTAATTTTAAATGTTGTATAAATTCACATCTGGTGATCAAATTTCTCAAACATGGATTATTTACCTTTAAAGAAATGAAATATACTTTAGAATGAATTTAAATCAATATTACTAAGAATTATATTAAAATTAAATGTATTAAGTTTAAATAAGATTAATAATAACCAATATTTATATATATATATGTATATATATATATATATATATATCTTCATTAAATGAAACATTATTTTTTCATTAAATAAACATTTTCTATTTAACAAATTATATTCTATATAAACAATAACATGACATAGCTGATGCTATTCTATCTAAGCTACGTCATATGAGTTATTACCCTATGCCAGAATGGTTGCAGATTAATGGATTTGAATTGATGAGGGTCGTAGCATTGTTTGTAAAACGATCTGAAACACTCGCATGATAATTATCCAAGTGAAACAAATTCTAAATAGTTAAATGCAGTAAACTCTATTGTAAATTCAACTTTCATCCTCATGTAAAGTGAAGTTGTGCAGTTGAATTTATTGAGAGTCATAGGGACGAGAAAATAGTAGGTATAACGTGGGAATACATCTAGCCATTGTTAAAATCATGGGATAGTATTTTTTTATTATCTATAATTACTTTAAATTAAATATTGTTATTCAGTAAATATATTTTACTAAATATATTTTATCTTTTCTAAATTAACTAATGGAGAACATACTTTGAGACACAAGATAATCTGCAACAAGCTTTCAGATCCAAAAAGCTGATGATAATTTGCAATATTTCATTCTGCGGGATGGGGAAGGTTGCGTAGATTTCTAATTAAATATTTGTCCGTATTTCTGAATATAGGAACAGTAATAAAAATACAGTTTTCGAAGTAATAAAAGTAGTAGTAGCAGAGGCGTTAGCAGTAGCGATAGAGGTAATAGTAGATTATCTACATACAGGCATATTGACAATTCCATAAGATTGGTTGTTGGTGTTTTCCCCTTTAAGCTGATTGTTGAGATTTAGACTCATATCCCCGACGATGCACTCCAGAGTGTCGACGGATTCACAGCAGTCGGTCGGAGAGGTAGCCGTGTTCAATATATCCGCTATTCATATTTTTTGAAATTAATTAGTGATAGATTAATACAAATGTTAATACAAAGGACATACCGATATTCATGTGGTTAACTGGATAATAATTTCAATTTTAAGGTTGAATATCAATAATCACATTATTTATCATTTAAATGAATTTTATAATGAATACATTTCCGAAACATTTAATAACATATAATACATTTCCGAAACAAAAACTTAGTTGTTATTAGTTATTATTAACGATATTAATTGAATATAATGTTTATAATGAAATATTAACCAAATACAAATTGGCGGACAAAGCGAAGGTGATATGTATTGTTATTTATTATTAAATAATTTATATCTATGGTATATCATTAATTTATATATTGTATTATAATTCATGTTTTATTTGAAATCATTTATCATTTAATATAGTTATTATAATTTATTATAATTTGGCGAAAGAAGGCAACATTAACTTTGTAGGCCGATCGTTTTAGATACGGATTCGTTTTCATCGTCTGTATCACTAGACACAATTGGTGCGTATGCCCTAGCTGTGTACGGTAAGCCCCGTTTACCAGTTAGTACAATTGCTTCGACTTCGGCGTGGTACCTCAACAATGATTGGTTGAACTCCACACGAAGAATTCTGGGATTGGTAAGATAGTGTTAACTAAAACGGAATCTTAACTTTCCTCTACCTATTAATTCAGTTACCGTTACAAGGGCACCTTCGAGTTAGACAAAACGTAACTAATATAATGTATAAATAATGCTCTATAAAAACATTACATTATATTTTAGCTCATGTTGTAGGTTATATATGTAATATGTATACCCACCAAACAATCCAGGTAATTTAATAGTTTATAGGATATAACTTATTTTATGATGTTTATTTTTCTGTTTAATAATTACTTGATAATAAAAATAAATATAAAATATATTCATATATCATATATGCATATTATGTGACATACATACAAATGTATATATATAAATAACTGATCAGACAAATAAGTAAAAAATAATATCTCACATATACCTGATTGGTCGGCATAGATGTTTAAAGTCTATCACTATAACATTTTCATTTTGTGTTTTAAACTGTGATATCCGATCGCATTGTTTAGCTTGATATAATACTTTCCATCTTCAGAAGATGTGAATATGTAAATAACGTATTGTAGAAATTCATTAATAAATGTAATTATGAAATTAATGTATTATCGAAATTCATTAATAAATTAATAAATGTAAATTATGAAATTAAATGCTAACGAAAATTCAAACTGAATAACGTCCAGTCTATAGATTGACTATATATAGACTCTAATTTAATATAATATATTATATGGTCAAATAGTATAATCTCTAAACTAACATCCTTCTTTTTACACATGTATCGTCGGCGCCTAGCACTCGCTCTACAGATCCTCTGATCAATGTTCCGTAAATTTTAATCAAACTCGGTTGTACAAAGTGTTCGTAAACTAGTTCTAGGATGAAAATTTAATCACTGTTTTCATATCATTTACCTTGAAATCATTTTTTATATATAACAATCATTAATATATATATATATATATATATATATATTGTATAGAATATATCGCGATGAGCATACAATTATAAAATATATATTTAAATGTTTATTCACAAATATCAAATGAAAAATTATATATTTTCAATGAAAACGAATACAAACCAATGTAATCATCTGATAGAAAGCCGTTGTTATTGAATTTCGTTAGAGATTTATCTAGCTTACTCCACCAATCTCCGTATTTTCGCTTTTGATCAGCGGATAACATTATGTGCAAATTGTTATAGATATTAGATCATGCATATTGCGGATATTATAATTAAAATAATTATATTGGTGAATTTTTATATGTATTTACCTAAACGAAAAATGTAGAGATGGAGGAGAGAAGAGAAGAAGTCTGGGTTGGAAGAAGTTAGAAAAAGAGGGATAGAGTAATGCATGTAGGGAGGGAGGGAGGGGTAGGGAGGGAGGGAAGGAAGGAGGGAGGGAGGGATGGAGGTGGATGGAGGGAGGGAGGGATGAATGGATGATGTAAGGGATGGAAGGGATGGAGGGAGGGAGGAAGGGATGGAGGGAGGAAGGGAGTGATGGAGGGAGAGAGGGAGGGATTGAGGGAGGGATTGAGGGATGGAGGGAGTGAGGGAGGGGGGAAGGAGGGAGGGAGGAATGATGTAAGGGATGTAGGGATGGATGGATGGAGGGAGGAAGAGAGGGAGGGAAGGACGGAGGGAGGGAGGAAGGGAGGGAGGGAGGGAGGGAGGGAGGGAGGGAGGGAGGGAGGGAGGGAGGGAGGGAGGGAGGGAGGGAGGGAGGGAGGGAGGGAGGGAGGGAGGGAGGGAGGGAGGGAGGGAGGGAGGGAGGCAGGGAGGCAGGCAGCTAGGTAGGGATGGAGGAAGGGAGGGAGGGAGAGAGGGAGGGAGTGAGGGAGGAAGGTAGGGAGGAAAGCAGGGAGGGAGGGAGTCAGGGAGGAAGGGAGGGAGGGAGGGAGGGAGGGAGGGAGGGAGGGAGGGAGAGAGTATGTAAGGGATGGAAGGGATGGAGGGATGGATGGAGGGATTATGGTGGGAGGGAGGGTGGAGGGAAGTAGGGATAAAGGGATGGATGGTGGGAGTGAGGGAGGGAGGGAGGGAGTGAAGTAGGGAAGGAGGGAGTGAGGGAGGGATGGAGGAAGGGGGAAGAAGGGATGTATGGATGTAGGGAGGGATGGAGGGAGAGAGGGAGGGAGAGAGGGATGGAGGGAGGGAGGGAGGGATGGAGGGAGTGAGGGAGGGAGGAAGGTAGGGAAGGAGGGAGGATGTGGTTAGGTAGGGAGGGAGATAGGGAGGGAGGTAGGGAGGGAGGGAGGGGAGTGATGAGGGAAGGAGAGAGGGAGGGATGGATGGAGGGAGGTATTGAGGGAGGGAGGGAGGGAGCTAGGGAATTCGGGAGGGAGTGAGGGAGGGAAGAAGGAAGGGAGGGAAGGAATGAGGGAGGGAGGGAGGAAAAGAGAGGGAGAGAGATAGGGGAGGAGGGTGGATGGAGGGAGGGAGAGGGAGGTGGGAGGGAAGGGGGAGGGAGGGAAGGATGGAGGTAAGGGAAAGAAGGAAGGGAGGGAAGGAGGGAGGGAGGGATGGAGGGAGGAAAGGATGGAGGTAGGGGGAAGAAGGAAGGGATGGGTGTAGGGACGGAGGGATGGATGGAATGAGGAATGGAGTGAGAGAGGGATGCATGTAGGGAGGGAGGGATGCATGTAGGGAGGAAGGGAGGGTGGGAGGCAGGTAGGGAGGGAGGCAGGGAGGCAGGGAGGCTCCTTGTTTAGATTCAATACATATTTTAAATATACGTTATTTATTTTATCTTATCTTTTCTTGTTATCATCCAGATAATAAATTTGTTTTTATAATTGTATTGCGTAATTTCAACTATAGAATAATGAAATCATCAGGAGATTTGCTAAACACGCGGACAAGTTAATGATCACAATACATATAGCTCACGTTCTCTAACAAGTACAAATGACCATTTGAAGTCTCCGTAAGTGATGTATTCACTGAACTCATGACCGTACTTGGAACTGTAGGATGATATCTCATTTGCCGACTGATTAAATCCATGTATAGTTCCTTTAACGTATAACATCGATTCCGGTAAGTCATACATCGTACCCGATCTGTATAATACACAATACCAGAATGTATATTTATTTACTATATATGTATTATACTATAGAGAAATAATAAATAATAGTTCTAAAGTAGTATTATTAATAAATACATATAATGATACATATCTATAGATATCATATATGTGTTTTTTATATGTATTTTTTATATATTTAGTTATTTTAGATATAGGTTTATTTTAGGTATATCATTTATTATATCAATACAAAATTACTTCATAAGAGAGTAAGTTATTTCTAAATGATAACAAAAATAATAATATATTAATTTAATAAAACAATAACAAATGCAGGCATATGTAAAATATGAAATTAATTCATTCGAGTATTTTCTTGGATAAACCGATATATGATCAATGTTATTATTTTGTATATATTATGTTAAATTAAATTAAATTAGATGTTATAATAAACATTCAATGGATTAATAATGCTAGGAAAATTGTAATAAAATGAAACAAACATTTATAGTTATGAATTTAGTAATTCTGTTTTAATTATCTACCTCATAGTCATTGGGTTGATAAGTAAATAAATTGTACAAAAAATAAAATAAATAAATAAAATATTTGGTAAGATAACTGCGGTATTTGGTAAGATAGTATGTATTTATATTAAATTATATAAGATATAAAGTGAAGATAATATATATAGAATTATAATCATTATTATTTATAATGTGAGATTTGTTATATCATATTGAATAAATTACAAATATTTATAATCTAATAATAAAATTATACTTAAATCAAAAAATCATAATTAATTTATAAATTAGGTTAATAATATGGATTGGATAACAAGTATACAATATTATTATAAACAATATTAAATTAATATCATAATATTTACCAATCGTATAGATGAAATTTATAGATAAATATAGATAGTTTAATATAAATTTAATATAAATATCTAAACAGGATGTTGATTGATATATTTGTAATTATAAATATTGATTTTGATTATTTATTAACTATGATTAATCTTTGTTATTTACACTAATAAAAATCTATAGCCATACTTAAACATAAAAGCAATGTGTTTATATAATATATCGTTTTCATCAGAATGTTCATGTATGTATACTAAAAATTGTATTGTTGATCAATTTAGATAGTCCATTTGACTTTATTAATAAATTGAAAAGAACACATTTAAAATAAATTTATTTCAATATATGTAGATTTAATGATTGTATATTAAGTATTATTTAGGTATATTAGGGTAAGCTTGGGTATTATCCAAGATTATCATCGAAATTGGGTATTATGTAGAAATGTAAAGATGGAATTATTAATTTATAATTATCATAAGATTGCTTTATATTCGTATCTACAGATTATTGAGGATTAGTGATTATTTTTTTGAAACTGGTTTGAATAGTGTGTTATTTATTTAGCTTATTTTGACATAATATGATGAATAGATTTGATAATGAGGTAGAGTATTTCATGGAGGGGTTAATTAAGTGACGTTTAGATCTTCGAATTCCGTTGATGATGATTAATCGGTTAGATGACATATGTATGTGAAATACGAGTAAATGTGACTGCATATGCTAGTTATTTAGCTTAGGTTATAAGTTGTTGTTCTATCACAGATTTAATAATTGGATAAACAGTATACATATGTTGTAAGATACAGTTTTATTATTAACTTAACTATCAAAACTAAAGTAATTCATATAAATGAAATTAATTATAGTATGGTCAAGAAATTATTTTAAATTAGATCTTACTAATTAATCTTGAAAATTAATTCCTCTCATAACAATGTATAATTATTTTTTACAATTTATTATATACCATACTATTCAAATCTAAGGTTTATTGTTACGATAAAAACATATGTTATTATATATTGTAAGCTTATGTACAAAGTATTTTATAAAAAATTATATGGATACGTATCCAAAAAATGAATAATAATGTCTATTATATTATAGTGTTAAAAATATAAAATCAAATCAATCTTAATAAATTAACACTTTCCAACAAAATAATAATTTAAATCAACTTGTTAAATTTGTTATTATTTAATATAATGAATCTTAAATTATACCATAATATATAGTATAGTATAATGTATATATTATATAAGAGTAAATAAATTGATATAATATAATCTTACAATATGAAATAACATATGTTTGTATCGTAACAAAAAACCTTAGATTTTAAATATGTTGTTATAGAAGAATTTTATTGAATTATCAAGATTAATTATAATACGTGTAAAATATAATTTAGAAAATAAGATGATCAAATATCACAGGTATAGTAATATAAAAGAATGTCCGAAGCGTCTAGTTAATATATTATCCAATATTAATATACTACCCAAGATAATCTTAATATTACTAATTGAATGCTATAATTGTATAAAAGGTTAATATTGTGTCATTTAAAAATAACATTGTATCATGTATATTCAATTTAGATTTATAGTCTGAGATATTAATGATTACTTTAATACTTATAAATTGCATAGATAGTGATCTCTACTATTATTCGTTATTTTAAAATGTATTTCTCTCTTTCATATAGAACAATTAATAAGTAAAACGAATACCAGTCTACTCATGATTACGAAATAGATGTAAATAAATAATCTTGGAGTAGGCTATTAACCAAAATTAAAGGTAATCTTTGCTAACACAGATTTCTTATGGTAACCTTGACTATTATTATTCATAATACAAAACATATAAATACAATTATATATATTTAATAATAGTTCGTTAATAAATTCCCTACACATCCTGAAGGCATCTCCCACTTTACAACAAGCGTGTTCATATGTATGCGCATTCTATTTCTTCTACTGCATCTGCTATTCCACCTCAACCGTATCCATTCTCAACATATGATTTAATTCATATATAAGATACCAATACGAAAAATAAATTCTTAAATGTATTGCTTATTAATTACATGAACCATTTCTAAGCAAAAAATATAATAGTTATAATATAATATTTATGAAAACATTAGTAATGCAGCATTCCCTTAAAAAAGAATTATATATATATATATATATATATATATATATATATATATAGTGATTGGGTATATTATGGCGACAATAATGAGATATTCACTTTATCATCATAAATTAAAATAAAAACCAAATGTTCGACTACCCTCTTACTAATCCGACTTAAATTGAATAGATCGTTAACTAAATATTTATCCATATATTGTTAAAACTAAATACAATTCTATGAATTCGAATACTATTATTTTAATCGGTATGAGTAATTGTAAAATGATATTTATAAAATATTACATTTTAATAGAATAGTTCTACTGGCCGTCATTATAACAACTATAGGTTACAATCAAAATATACTATATATTAATTATATTAAATATATGTTATATAATATATATAACATATATGGTTGGTTCAAGTTTGATCCATGATTAAAAAAATTAGGTAATTATTATCTTGGTTTAATTTTTAAATATAATAGTTTAAAAATTATTGTGATATCGAATACATATGCGATATATATGATTATGGTTACTAGTACTTTCATATTATTTAAAAATTGTTATTATAACATTTTGTACATGATTTTATTTCTCACGACGAATTTAGAAATTACAATAAGATAATAATTTAAATTAATATTTATTTTTAAAAAAACTTACATTTAAATTAGTTAAAATTACCTTGTAAATTAATTTTGCATTACTGTGAAATTATTAAAAAATTATATAAAATAACAAAATTTATATATAATAATTTATATTTTATTATTATTAGTTTCAGTATCTTTTTATTTTTATATGTATAATTATTACAATATAATTATTCGAGGGTATATAATTGAAAAATAAATTGAATAAAATCACAGTGAGATTAATTATTTATATAATAACATATTTACATACTTGATAATAGAAATTATTTTTATACCCAAGTTATTTATTCCTGAGTTAGTAACATATTAATCAATTTACGTATTTACTTGGTGATTAAAATGTTAATAATGGGTCTATTTAACCAATGGTGTTTGTCTATTCGTTCAATCAAGTATTTTATTTTTCACTACCTCTACAGCAAATAATGCATTCAATAGTGGGCTTGTATCGGGATATAATAGATATGGTAATATCATCACGAGCTTCAATATAATGTTCAGTTTGATCCTGAAATTTGTGTCATTGATTTTAGAGCTAACCTCCTTTGCACCCTTTCTCTCGCACACATTATTTAGTTTACATGTACTGCACTGCTCTTAAATCCTTCCATATTGATAAATATAAATATATATATTATTTAAATATGAATATATTACTTCTAATATTGTGACATATCCCCCGATAATGCAGAAAACCATCATTTTGCTGGTAATAGAGAGATGAGTGGTCTTGAAATCAGCTAACCTAACCAGGATGCTGATCTATGAACTATAGCTAAGATAGGACAGCTACTATCTGCCTCTGATATCGAAATAACTAATATAGCATGTTCCCAAGTGACCGAGTCTATTGCTCGGACAGCTAATCCAATTAATGAAATTCCTCCTTTAGATTTTGTATACGGTCTAAAAACTAATGGGCTATATGCTTACAGGTACCACAATAAACGAGCAAACTCGTAGACACGAGATAAGACACCAGACATGCAGATAACCGCTTTAATCTATATATCTATATATCAGAGATGGTCTGCTAACATTATATTTCAAAAGAATGAGTTTACAATCCCAGTTATTTCTATTATAGTTAGATGACTTGGCATTAACAATCCCAGGACATATATTGTTGTTGATCAAAGCTGAATGTATAAAGGATGCGATTGAAGGAACTGATGATTTGTTGTCTGAATTTTTTGAATACTTTTAGCTGTTTTTATTTTTATATATTATCTGTCTTCATTATCTTATTTAGCTTTTCGTGTAGATGATATTTAACCTTTAAAATAATTTTGATTTGTAAATGACTAACAATAATATACTTTTACTGTCATAGTTTTGATAAATGTACAATTTATCAGAATTAAAAACTAGGTATTCATAGAGAACAAATATTATACCAATTTGTTACTATTTCAATATGAATTTAGAACTTTTATTAACTAAATAAGATTTAAATGTTAAATCAATTACATACTAAGTTAAAAACATAAGAATATTTATATCAATCGAAAAAATATAATTTTGAAATTTCTGAATTCATTGCCGTAATTATTGATGGGAGCATCTGTCTACAAGTGGCATTAGGTTGATATTATTATTCACTTCACTAAATGGAGAGTGATATTTATCTTCTTTCTGTTATTCTAATCTTTGATATGCTCATCAGTAAATTTACAAATAAAATAGGATATTTAAATTAGATTAGATTAGATAAGATTAGATAATGTACAATAAAATATTAGATTTGATATATTAGGTTTGATACAATAAATAAATTAAATTAGCTTATGCAGTATAGAGATTAGTTTAACTTATATACATTAAATATAATAGATTAGAATCAATGGTAATATATATTCACCATACAGGTGACATAAACCATGGAGGCCGGAGACGTAGTGGGGGATGAGATAGAACAGTGGGTACAATCGGTATCATCGTGCAGTTCCCAGTACGGAGGTGAACGGAGTATCTCCTACACTGCCGGCAATGTGATCGGAGAATGTAGCGTGTTCCCAGCATACGGAGACTTCACGTCGGCATTTGTATTGGTTCGAGAATCTGCGCAAGAAGCTATACCTCCCTCCCTCCAACTTACTTACTCCATCCCTCCCTCCGTCACAACCTTACTCCATCCTTACCTCCGTCACAACCTTACTCCATCCCTACCTCCCTCCCTCGCTATTTATATATAATAACCAATATGTTTATAATGTTATATCTACAATTCATTTTCTGAAAGAGACAATATGGAGATTGGTGGAGTAAGCTGGACAAAACCTTGAAGAAATTTAGAAACAACGGTTTTCTATCAGAAGATTACATTGGTTTGTATTCACCTCCAATTTAGATAGATCTTATTTATAAAAATGCCACAATAAAATTATTTTATTAAATGTTATCATTTATTGTGAATTAACATTTAAATTTTATATATATGAATATATGTATACACATATATCTATATAAATTATATATATATGTATATATACACACATATATATCTATATATATATATATATATATATATATATATATATAAACAATTGTTGATATAAAATGATTTATAATAACTAATGTTACTAAACAATAACTTAAGCTTTACGACTGCAGAATTGGTATATGAAAAGAACGTGCAGCCGAGATTAATGCAGGTTTTCGAAACCTACAACGGAGGAGCATTAGTGAGAGTACTAGGTACAGACAATGTGTGTGTAGGTAGTAGGAAGTTAGTGCAATGGCAGGTAGTGTGGGTGTAGTCAATAGGGAGTTGTATGTAATATTAATATACTATATAATATAAATAATAAATTATATAGTATATTAGTCGACACTATATATATATTATTAAGACAACTCCCCTATTGAAGAATATTAAATTAGAAATTTTCATTTCAATAAGATATTTATTATTAGGTTTTTACTCTTAATAATATAAATATACAAGAAATATTATTTAGATTTAATTTATAATCACAATTCACATTTGCAGGTGGGAGGTATTGTATAAAGTAGAACAATGCGAATTTAAATCAGTTTCATATACACAAAAGGCTATTGTTAAAAATATTTTAATAAAACATCAAATCCGACCTATCAGGTTACATGGGAGATGATTTTTTTATTTATTTAATGATTATTCTACATCTCATATGATATATATAAAATTTGATTGTCAACTAATTAAATATAATTGAATTACATTTATTACTATTATTATTAAATAAATACAATAAACTGAAATACTATTTACATATAAATTATTTAATGATATATATATATATATATTGATTATATGTGGGTTAAATTCAAAAAAGTGGAAGCTAACTTAATTTATTTATTTGGGATATCCGTCTATACTGCATATAGTAATTATCTATTAATATATATATATTTTTATATTTATAATAAAGATGACTATACGGTTTACAAATAATAATAATAGTCAAATCTATTTTATGTGTATTTAAAATGTACTATTTTATTTAGATTTCAAATGATTACAAGATTATATAATAGTTACATAATCTGCATGCCGAGTGTAGGCTATTTATTAAACTAACTATACATGTCACATATTTAGTATCTTCCTTAACTTCACTGCTTTCAACTTAAGGGATTCAACCTCAGCGATCAAATATTAATTGATACATTTTTTTATTAATTTTTTTAATTACTATTTAGATTAGTTTATTTGTTATTAATACTGTTGTGAAATTTCAGATTAAAAACGCAATAAAAATTGAATAAATTACATATTTATAAGTTTTTTGAAAATATTAAATTAGTGAAAAATATATATATATGTATATAAATGTATATATACATATATATATATATATATATATATATGGATATAAATGTATATATATATATGTGTATATATATATATATATATATATGTGTGTATGTTTAGTATATATGTAGATATCACGTTAATATTTATATATTCAAACCATACAATTTTTTTACTATGAATAATAAATTATAATAAAAATGAATAAACTTTGAAGCCGGTTTTCTCAGAATAATTATTTTCACTAGTTTATTGATTTTATATTTTAAATAAATCATTCAATATAGAGAGATATTCATTAATTTGTGTGCGTTTATTAATATATTATATATATTTATATAGTTACATCTTTATATTTATATATAACATAATAGTTATTTAGTAAAATATTTATTCATTCAAATAAACTTGTTTTTTAAATACAGTATTCCATAGTCATATTTAGAATTAATTTCTAAAAAATAGTGTTCTAACTATATTCAACTATATTATATTGACAATAAATAGGTCAAATCATATTTGCACAATTCCAAGTATTCAGTACGTTATTATATTTTATATAGACACATATTTCTATATTCCTTACCATGTTTAACGTGATCATTGTTGTCTCCTCTTAAAAAAAATGTTAAATATTCATATAAATATTATATTTGCTAAAATATATGTAAAATAAAGTTTTTTTTTGTAACTCTCTGATTCCAGCGTGCTGAGGTTAGAGTTTAACCAATCGAATTTGATGTACCACACTGAAATTGACGCTGTTCAATTGACTGGTAAATGGGTTGTACCAACCTCACCAAAGACCTCTTATCCAGCGGTTCCTACAACCTCTGAACTCGTGGAACCTACTCACCGCCTAATAAGTTAGACCTCATTCACTAAATTATAATATTCATTTATATTTTCTGACAAACCCTTAACAATAATTATACTCTAATATAACCTAATGAAATATTATCATAGATTTTCCCTGATATAATTATATTATGTTAATAATAACATTCACCATTATTAATTAACATTATTTTAATAAAAACTAACCCGAAATATGTTCCGATACAATATTAATAATAACAGAAATATATTTCACCTGTCGAGTTACCTTTTCTTTGTCAAAATCTCTTTATGTAATTGCTATTTCATTTAAAAAATAGTTTATAAATAATTGGGAAATTTCTTGTTACAGATATAGTTTAAAATGTTATTTTGTACATGTATTACTAACAACAATTAAGTGTTTGTGTAAACATAGTTTACTCCTCTATCTTGTCTAATTTTAATTGATATATTTCAAAATATTAATCCGACGTTATTTGATTTAGATTAAAATGAAAACGTAGTACAAAATATATATTAACACGGATATAGTCGATTTCAATCTTGATACAATTCTTCAATATCTAATTAGTAGTAAATTCGTAAAATACGCTGAAAAAAAATTTGATTAAAGACTCGTGAAAAATACAACAGAAACTAAAGTACGTGCAGCGCCCTCTTTGACCGATTGCTGTTACTCTTCGACCAATCAGGATGATACGTTTGACTCTATCGATACACTGACTCGTATTGTCGACGACATGAGGCTTTACCGGGAATGTCGGCGGGAAATTAAAAATACAGACGCAGAATCTCATGGATTTGATAAACTCTCTGTAAGTCAATAAGTCACATTATGTGCTATTACAAAATATTTATTATTTTTGAATAGTTATAAGTATGTAAAATTAACAATTTTTGGATATAGTTAATATTACATATAAGTGTATTTGAATATATAAAGAGTATTGATAATTCATTAATATTTGAATATTAAAAATATTAAAATGTATTCCATAATTTTATAATTTAAAAAATTAGATTATAAATAATTAATGTTAAAACTTGAACAAATTGTAATTTAGATGTTATGTTAATAAGTAATTATTAATTAAGATGTATTCATAAATAGACATTAGTATAAGTATTTATAAATGTTGTCTGTTAATATCAATGTTATTCTGAGATGAATGCAGAATTTTACATTTCGATAATTTTTTTAATTATCTATATTTTTTTGTTTAAGAACGTTATCATATATATAACGTTGTAAAACATATAAATATATTGGTAGCTGACAATTACTCTTCATTTTTGGTGAAAAAGAGGTATAAAATAGAGATTTCGTGTAAATTCATTGTGAATATTATATATATTATAAAATATAGTACAAACAAAGGTTGATAAGATAACGAAAATAATAAAAAAACAGGTATTTATTGACATTATTTGACAATTAAAAATTTTAAAATCTATTTTAAATTAAAAATTCAGAACTCTTGACGTATCTCAATATTGAAAAAAAAAATTGAATTATACGATTAATTTGAATGTGCATTAAAGTTTATATACTGAATAAGTTAGTTAATTCTGAAAATATCGATCTATCTTACTACATAGTTTCTTACCTTCAGAATGAAATATTGCAAACTATCATCAGTCTTTTGGATCTGAAATCTTGTTGCCAATTATCTCGTGTCTCAAAGTAAGTAGTCATTATTAGTTATTATAGTCATCATTTAGATAGTATTAATATATAATAGAAGATACTATTATATGATTTTAATAAAGGAAAATGGAACCTCCACATTGTACTCGCTATGTTAATGTATCTATGACTCTCATTCAATTCAACTGTACAACTTTACTGTTACTCGAGGACGAAAACAGCATTTATAATAGAGTTAATTGTAATTTAACTATTTAGAATTTGTCTTACTTGAATAATTCTTATTTGAGTGTTTCAGGTCATTCTACAAACAATGCTACGACCCTCTTCAATACAAATCCATCAATCTGCAACCATTCTGGCAACTGGTAATTACTCAAATGAAGTAGTCTGATAATATAGCTTCAACTAAAATATTATTGTTTATAATGATATATATATATATACATATATATATATATATATATATATATATATATATCCATACATATATATATATATATATAAATATATATATATATATATATATAAATTGTTTATAAATTGGGATATTATTTCACTTATAAACTTAATAAATTTTATATTAATATAATTCTTAATACTAATGATTTAAATTCATTCTAAAGTATATTTCATTTGCTTAAGGTAAATAATCGGTGTTTGAGGAATTTGATCACCAGGTGTAATTATTTACAACACTTGAAATTAGCATGGTGTGAACACATTTCAAGTGATACTTTTAATAGGTAAATTGGGAAGTCAAATTAGCTTGACAATATAATTCCAACTATCTCATTAATTATTCAATATCCTACTCATCTATTATTCATATCAAATCATATTAATTATATATATTCACATAACATTATATTAATCATATAGTCGCTAATCCATTACATTTCATTTTAGTTCAATTTAGATACATTTAACATGTAAATAATGACCTTGCATAGATATATTTTGTTAAATTTCTTTTATTAATTATTCTGTTAAATTTCTCAATACTTTGGTAATGTTACATACTAAAATTATTAATAGAAATTTATTAATTATATTTTAATATTAATTTATTAATTATAATTTAATATTAATATTTATTTATTAATTTAATATTAATTTATTATTTATATTATTTATACTAATCTTTATCTATATTAACAATAGTCATAATTTTTAATTTCTCAATACTTTAATACTATTGGTAATGTTACACACTAAAATTATTAATATTAATTTATTAATTATAATTTAATATTAATATTTATTTATTAATTATAATTTAATATTAGTTTATTATTATTTATATTTTTGACTAATTATTATTTTTATATTATTTACTTATCTTTATTTATATTAACAATAGTCATAATACAGAATAATTTATTAGAATAGAAATCCTTAAGAAAATATATCAACTTATTTCTTATTATTATTTTTTATTTATAATACATTACAATACAAATGGTGAATAATAAAAGCATTCTATTAAATAACAAATATTACTGAACAAACTAAACTGATCTTCTAAATGCTGTAGAAAATGTATCGGATTTAAAAATGATAAGAATAGAGAAAATATTTTCAAAAAATAATATAGCAATTTATAATTTTTCCAAATTTGCGTTTATTATTAATTGCACATTTAATAACAGATCAGTATTAATTTCTGATATACATCAATGTCATATTCACGAAAACTCCTAACAACAATATATTATAAAAAGATATAATATTTGTTCTAACTTATAATAAATGATTTAAAATAATATTTAAACTTCCCTTAAAATATATTATTTATGAAAACCCTTTAAAATTCTATTGAATTTTATATCAATATATTTAATGAATTACTTCAAAAATAATCAATGAAAAAAAAACATATGTCCTGAAATTCATATAACTGATTATAATTTGCAATAATTAACAATGGATTATAATTTACATAATAAATTACTAACGTGTTAACTTTGTGTATATACTGCTTTACAGATTAAGATACACGAGTAGCCAGAATAGATTGCAATTATTTACAAAAATTAAATGTGAAGTCAGTTGAGTTGTGGGAAGCACAAATAATAACTCAACAACCAAACTTCTTAAATATATATTCACTAATAATGTTCAGCACAGATTTCAATTTAGCAAATCAAATTTTTATTCAAATTATTGAATTATGCGATCTCACTTCAAAATACCAAAAATAACCTCAAAATAATTGACAGAATAACTAATAAACTACTCAGGTGAAATACTTATAAATTTTACAGAATTTCGAAGAATAGTTCATTTATAAAAACACATTAAATTAATAACTCTACATTTTTAATCCCATAATAATTATTTTCACAAAAATTTATTTACCAAATTCAGTATAACTGAAAGATTAATTTATTTAAATATGACTAACTGATCTTGCCTAATTGATTATTTAAAAATTACATTTCAATACTATAAATAATAATTGTAATGTCTATATAATGATCTAAAGTCATTATTACTTAAACAATTGAGCCTGCTTTACTTTTCACTATTTCACAAATTAAATCTTAAACAATTTTTAACATAATAATTTTCTAATTTAAGCTGTTATTTACACTTGAGTACTTACTTGTATTCGAACTAATTAGTTAAAATCTACTTCTAAAAACAATCAGTAATAAATCTAAGGATGATATCGAATGGCTCATTAGAGCTAGACTTAACTTTACTACTATTTATCATTGATAAACTAATATATATATATTTTATATATACATACTCGAATTATGTAAAATAAATTTCCAATTACTTTTTATAAAGAAATTCACAATAATTTATACAGTTACAATTGTAATTATTAATACTTAAAGTCCAAATATTGGTTTTTATCAAAAGAAATTATATATTTATGTCTTTCTCGGCAGTTTTCTAGGTAAACGCGGTAAAAACTTGTTGACTCTTGACCTTTCCTGTTGTCCATTTGCCGATTCTACAACAATTAACTCCATTGCTAAAAATTGTCTTAATCTATCGGGTTAGTTTGTTACATTCCTAAATCCCCTTTGTATCATGAACATAGTTTACTATTTTATATACTAGCCCATTTCATTCTTAGCCCATCTTTAACGTATCACTAAAACCATTGCTCACATCTTTTCGACTCTCGACCAGACCTCAGCCTCTCGGCTAACAACAATATTGCGAGTTTTACGAAACTCGGACTTTTGTGTCGATTACGGCGTTTGAATCTTTACAGGACCAATATCAACAGCTTGGAGATCCACACAATAATTGGGTAACAACTAGTAGTAGTAGGGGTAAGGGGTGAGGGGTAAGGGCTAAGGGGTGATAGGTCAACCGAATAACTTTGAATGTATTCAGCGAAATTAGTTAATAATTCCTTATCTTCAGTTCTTGATATCCATCTGTATCATTATAGAAATGGTCTAATAAAGTCTTAATAATATATCTCGATATGTCTTGACTCATCAAATTTGATCTCGACATCTCACTTCACTTTTCAAATGAATTCACCTCAAATTACCTCACCTCACCACACTTCAGATCACCTTACCATACCTCACCTTGGATTATCTCACCTTGGCTTATCTCACCTTACCTTATTTCTCTTCACCTCCATCACATCACTTCAACATATCACCTCACTCACGTCACTTCTTTAATTTACTCATCTCATTTCACATCACCTCATTTCACATCACCTCATTTCACTCCATCTCACCTCTCCTCAACTCAATTCATCTCACCTCATCTCACTACTTGTTATATCACCTTACCTCACTTCATATATCGCTTATAATCTCATTTCTTGCCTTGCTTCTCACTTTTAACATCGATACCCACATATCACGTGTTGTTCACGCCTGATTTCACATTTTCTTCTCTCCTATTAATTCTCTCAATAATAATCCTGACCAGTTCGAATGAGAATCTAGAGTATCTGAACATTGGCTCATGTGTAAATATCTCTACGTGTGACTCTGTGTGCAATGCTTTGGGTTAGTGACTGGTGTTAGTGACTGGTGTTAGTGACTGGTGTTAGTGACTGGTGTTAGTGACTGGTGTTAGTTACTGGGATTAGTGTGGATAAAACATTAATATTGAGATTATTTTACTCGACAGTTTTAATGTTATTTTAATTGCATGTTAATCACCTCCTAATTTCACGACTTTAATTGCAATTAAGTCAATTTCGCGTCCTGTGATATAAATTCATTTACTGTCTTGACACTCCCAGGTAAACATTGCTCTAAGCTCGAGGAACTGAATGCCTGGAGGTCAACCAGTCTTAGCTGCTATGGAATTCAGTTTCTTGTGGACTCCTGCAGTAATATCAAATGTTTGGATCTCGGTTGGTGGTTAGTTACTGTAACCTTGGCAACGCGAATTTGTTTATGCAATGATGTTCAGCCTATATTTAGGTTGAAAACTAATTTTATATATTATATCTCTTATAATATAAAATATAGATATTTTATTACATATAAATATTATTATCAGATTTATATATAATAGATAATAGAGAATTGTAGAAGTAAAAACTTGTTAATAGTTTGTTAATTGTGATATCAGTGTTAACTTATTTTTTAAGCCACATGCAATATGGAACTATTTATTTTGCTATATTTAATTAAGGTAGTTATAGATTAAAGTTCATTGACCATTGTACAGTTCCGACCTTAAAAATAAGGACGATATTCTCCTCGGTTGTTTGGTGAAATGTAAAAACATCATCAAGTTAATCCTTACTGCTATTCGTACAATCAACGACGAAATCCTCATAGGTTACGAGATTAGTGTTCACCAGCTAATTCTTTCTTTTACCAAGTATCACAATTCTTATACCTATGCTTTTAAAATACTCCTTATTAATATCAGATTAGTAAAATACATGTTTTTAAGCTTTGTTGGTTCAAGATGGTTTATATATAATGCCAGTATTTCAAAATATCATTTCAGTTTATATGAAGTGTTTATTTTAACTGTTTCCATCAGATATTTAAATATAAAATATTTCCAATCAGCTGAAATAAAATAATATAATTTGATTAAATTATAAATGGTCGATGTTAACCACGAATGTACTTATTAATAATAATTTACATCTATATTATGTATTACATTATTTAAAGCTGTATGGTATGTATGCATTGTAAAACTGTAATATTAATGAATTAGTGACTATTTATTATTCTGTATGTGATTTAATTAATTAATTTTTAAAATTCTGACAATTTTATGTTCCTACAAAATGATTTATACATTTATTCAGTATTATATTTCTTATCTAATAAATATTAAATACAATATAGTTTACATTCAAAATAGTGAAATTATGAAGTACTAATGATAAATACATATTATTGGTAGATAAGTTAAAACATAAATTTCTGTTTTAGTACTTGGACTTACTCCAAGTAATTTAACGCTCATTTCATAGACATTATAATTTACCCTTTTGTATTTATAAATTTAATTTACAGCTATATCTAAAAGTTGTCGATTTTTACAACAATTGGACATCGTGGGAAATTCCAGAATTACTGATTATTCTTTAAACATGTTATTATTTAAAGCAAAAATGCAATTAATAAAAACCTTTCACGAAATTAATTTCATTCTCAATATATAAGATATTCAATTTTTAGTATTCTATTCATTTACAGACTTTTGTGCAATTGTCCCGATATGGAGCTACTCGATGTTTCTTTCTGCCAAAATATCAACTCATCTCTTGTTTATAGATGGACAAAGATGTATCCGAAAATAAGTATTAAATTTTAAAAACTAAAAAGTTTAATACTATTGTTAAGATTAATGTAATTCTAATTATTAAGCAAATGGATTCATTGTAATTTACAAGTCGTGAAAGTATCTAAACTTTTAATTTAACTTGTTATTAAAACTGATATTAATCTAATTGTTTGTAATGGAATACTATGTCCCATATTAGATACATATTAAAAATGAATATTTTTCATGTTTATTGAATAAAATAATAAATATATTATGTTTTTTTTAGTATTTGTGTATTAATAATAATAGTAACAGATATTTATGATAATAATAAGGACATAATGTCCTTGATGTGCTACGATTTGGCACTTAAAATAATAATCTTCAAATCAATTTGAACATGAAGAGTAAAGAATATACAGATGTATATACATGTGTAAATATATATATACATATATATTGTAAACAAATATGCAGGCACACTAACATTTCAATCTATTTAGATCATAAAATCTATAAAATAAATGTTTCTTTATATATACAGATATATATATATATACATATATTTATTGTAATGATGAAACTGGATAAATAAATGTTGGCTGTATAAAAATAAGACTTGATGTTGATGTTGTTATGGTGTGGTGGGGGATAACAATAACGAGTCATTGGCATCGTCATAGCAACCGTTTTTGACAACAACACAGTTTCCGTTCTATTATGACATGCTACTTAGAGCAACAAAACAACAAATGATACCTTAAGAGGGATACCTTAGAGGCAGAGCAATGTTTGAAATATATGGTGTGTAGGTGTGTATCAATGTGTGGTGGGTGTGTGTATGTTGGTGTGTAGTTGGTGTGTGTATGTTGGTGTGTAGTTGGTGTGTGTATGTTGGTGTGTAGTTGGTGTGTGTTCTATAATAAGGTCTTCAGTTCGTCACTAATGTAATACATTTTCCTAAATCGCAAATCTGTGAACGCTTTCGGTGAGGATTCAATGCAAACATAACGTCGACTTGACACTTTTCACAAAACTAATAAGATGTCAAATGATCACTTCCTGTCGGTAAGTTTATTTACATACGACCTCTGTAGGGTTCCTCGTATAACATCTACTTAAGCTAGAGGTCGGGGTACAACCTCTACAGCAACGAATCGTCGCAGATCATTGTAACGTGGTCCGACTCTTCCTTAACCCCACCCCCCGGAAACACTGAACCCCCGAGTCCATTGGTGAGTCCGTCGGCAGCAAAACCCGCTGCCAGGGCAATAGACTCCAGGGTATCAACTCCTCGCAGGTTCAGTGCCTGGGTAGACGCAATGAAACCCATTGAATATGTAGCCTCGCTTATCTGCGTACGATGTAATGAAGGGTTAGATATGACGCAATGAGGGGTTGGGTATGATGCAATTAGTGATAAGGTATGGCGTAATGAGAGATTATGTATGATACAATGAAGCAAAGGGGACGTTGTTTATGTACGATGAGGATAATGAAGAGTTAGAAATGGTGTTAATGGGAGGTCAGATTATTGTTGACCTCTAATCTGCTTATAAGGCGACGACATTGGTCAGTCAGAGAGTCAAATGGTGTTTTCTCAAACACAATGGATCGCCGGTTCTGTAGGTGCGGCGGAGGTGGAGACATGAAGCCGAAGCCGAGAAGTGCCACCTAGTGGTATGAAAAATAGATGAAACAAAAACTATTTTCCCTCAAGATTATTATTTAGATTTAATTTCGACAATAGATTTGTAGGCACATTTTTTTCGAATAAAGAAATTAATAATTAAACTAGAACACAGTTTAATGGAAAACAAAACATAAAGAGATACGATAGCACATATAAACAAACAATAGTTGATTAAAAAAGCAATATTCTACTTTCCTACCTGAGACATGAAAACTTTCGCCACTAGGACGGGGAATCGCGTGTGAAGGTCGAGTCGAATCATTTCGAGTCGATCAATAGGAGGCATAAGGTGTCGTTGGGCACAAGTAGACGGAGTGATCTATTTAAACAAGAGACAGATAAAGAGAGAGGTTAGGATGAAAGATAGTTTCAAGAAATGGACTTATAAGTCTCTAAGCACAAATTGACTGAGTCGTCAGATTTGATGAAAAGAAGATAATCAATAGGAATTAATAATTGGAATCGAATGATTGGATGAAAGTAAAATGACATCAAGTCGGTGTACTACGAATGTATCAGATATTTTAACTTCCAGATTAGTTCTATATCGAAATTCGAATACAACAAAGTTGAAATGAATTCATAAAAATCAAATTTTATTGAAATATCATAAATATTATTGACGTGTTCTTCAAAAGAATTTGCCTGGCCATTAAATAAAAATACAATCGAAGTCGTTGGCATTGCGGACGTAATCGTAATTACCTTGTGAGCATTGGGATACTCTAGAAACTTCTTGATCTTGCTTGCGTAAGACACCACGAAATCGTCATGCTGAGGGTCCAGGTAAATACCTCTCAATGACTCATAGGCGATTGGGTCGACCTGAGGGCCAAATTAGCAATAAATTGGTGAAACATTTCGTGAAATTTCAGGATGTTGTTGGAATCGGAGAATTTATTTAACACTATAAATATTGTAATTTTAATATTATAAAAAACGAATAGATCTATTGTTATAAATTTCAGTTATTATAATTATCGAAATAAAATGTATAATCATTTAATGACGTTTTATTCTGTACGTTTGATAAACTTCTAATACTTCCACAAAAGGTATTAGAAAGAGTTTGTTTATTAATCAAATGTTAAATTAGATCTATAAAATATATTTACTGTAAAGTTCTAGAAAATAAAACAAAATACTTTTCGAAATGATTCATAGCAAATTTAGTGAGAGAAAAATAGTTTTGATAAACAGAGCACTCAGATGTGGGAATGTATATTTAATGTGTATGATAATTTTTATTTTATACATCTATAATCTTTGTAATATATAAACAATATATAAATAAATTTCATTTAAAATGTATCTACTTCTTTATTATTAATGTGCTTAATTCACTTTTATACAATTAATAACAAATTAGAATATAAATCATCTTTTAAAATGTTATATTTTACTAAAATATTACATATTATTAAATAATAAATAAATATATTAGTTGTTAATTAGTTAGTATTTCAGTTTCTAATAAATATTGCTGCTCTGTTTTAATAATTATTTTTTGCTATTGTGTCTAAAAAAAGATAATTTAAGAATTATGTTATCTCACTTTATAATCTAAGTGTTTACATACTAAATTAAGATTTAAATTTCATAAATGACGGTATAAGTTTCCTTGTTTAGAATAATAGCAATTTATGTGAAAATTATCTTTAAAATGAAAAATCGGACTCAAAACAAATCACTAACAATTTTCATTAAAAAAATAAAAAGCTAGAAAATAATTAAAATTTAATTTATTAAATTTTCTTCCTAAATATTCACATTGCTTTAATCATATTTGTTATCACATTTTTATATGTTTTCTATATATATATATATTAATATTCATATTGCTTAAATATTGATAAGCACAAGACATTGCCGATTGCAATTAATACATTTTAAGTCGGAATACTGATACATATATAAATTATAGTTATATTATATATTAATAATCATAGTAAATGTGAATTTTATTAGTATTATAATTATATAGGATTCTACTCGCAGAGTTGATTGGTTGAAAAATATTGAATTAGATATTTATTTATATATATAATTATAATTTTATAAATCTATGGATATAAAATAAATATAATCTATATGATATAAAATAATATATTTAAATATCTCATATTTAAATCGAGACAAAACCAAATCAGAAATCAATATAATACAACATATTTATAATATAAAAGTTTATTATTTGATGTGCATCAACATATGATATATATAAAATATGAACATAACTAATAAATTTATTTTTAAAAAACTATTTAGAACATAATATATGAACATACAATTTATTCAAAAAACACCAACAGAGAACCTAACCTAAAACCAAACTCAAAACCAAACCTAAACCTGAACCTAACATTATAATATATGAACATAGACGTTCAATTTATTTTAATTTGTTAAATTTTCTTTTTAAATTAATATTCAAAATATTGCTTTTATATAATAATATAACTTTTTTATATTAATATTGCATTTATATAAATATTAATATTGCTTTTATGTTTTATTTATTTATCAATTGTTGAAAGTTTTTTCTCAGTTCAGATTTCTGTAATAGTCTTTATTTCATTATTCATAATATCTATAAGTTTCCCAATTAATTACAGGAAATGCGTTTGAATTATTATATACGATGCTGGACAATAACATTGATCAGCCCAATCGCAATCCCGAACCTGAAGTCGAGGAATGATATCATCGCTGCTCGGCGATAACGGCACATTCCACGACGAACGGTAAAGGCCTCCGTTGGCGCCGGAACCGCCGTTTGCGGACGATCCGCCACCGGAGGGTCCGTTGGTCACGCCCCCTAGTGGCGGCGGAGGAGGAGGCTGAACCCCGTGGTTCGCCAACGCGCCGCCGGGTTGACTCAGGGCGTTGGCGTCACTAAAAAACTTACTCATCGAACCGCCGTTGTTGTTGGGAGTAGGGCCAGTCTGGCCTGCGTAGGGTAGGGATCGAGGTTAGTGTCGACACTCCGGGGTGGGGATTGAGGTTGGAGGTGATCTCGGAATGAGGGTAGCGGAGAGATGGAGTAGGTGAGGCGTTGTTCTGTAGGGTTATTATGGGGGTACGATGGGGATTTTACAGAAGATCTAATATCGTGTAACGTGCGGGATTGGCGGAGGTTAAATTTTAAGCGAATTGTACAAAAGAAATATTTACTAACCGTTCATACCATTACCTAGGCTGGTAGTGTCGGAAACAAGCAATGTCTTCCTTCCTTGGGAGCTATTTGGATGAGTAAAGGCATCACCTGCGGAACCACCGGAATACTGATGTCTTTGTACCTGTATAGAGAATGTAGAGTTAATGTGCAAGTGTTGGGGTTTAGAGAGAATGGGGCGTGTCTTAATGTGAAATGGAGTGAAACACACCCCCACTTCATCAGATCATACAATGCAATTGACCTGTTGCTGCCACATCCTTTCCTTCTGTTGGTTGGCTGGAGTGCGTTGCAGACTTGCAGATAGAACTTGTCCGGAATTTGAAGACATGTCGAATGACCCTCGCGACCTTTCATTAGCGCTTTCAATCGACATCCGCTGGCGTTTCGAAGATGCAGAGAAACCTTTTGGAGTTTTACCTGAACAATGGAGTCGTGAGGACTTGGGGAGTGGGAGTGGGAGTGGGAGTGAGTAATGTATGGGGGTGGCAGTATATATATATATATATATATATATACATGTATAGCTATAAATATACTCATTTATATTATAAGTTTAATTAAATAAATCATAATTAAGTTTTATTCCAGTATTATTTAAAATATTTGGAGAAATGAAATGAAAGTTTACAAGACTATTTCGATGAACTCTAACCTATCGAGGCGGGGAAACCCACCGTACTAGGGCGCCACCTAGACTGCGACGTGGCAGTGAGTTTCAGTTTCAGAGAGGCTCGGACGGTAGCGATAGCTGAACTCATATCATCTCCGTAAACCGCGTGGAACCAAGTGTTGTCTGTTTCACCAGAAATATCTACCACCTGCAGGGATTGGAGTATAAAGTGGAAAAGTGAAGGGACCGTCACCCCTCTCATTAAGAACTACTCATTAAGAACTACTCGTTAAGAACTACTCGTTAAGAACTACTCGTTAAGAACTACTCGTTAAGAACTACTCGTTAAGAACTACTCGTTAAGAACTACTCGTTAAGAACTACTCGTTAAGAACTACTCGTTAAGAACTACTCGTTAAGAACTACTCGTTAAGAACTACTCGTTAAGAACTACTCGTTAAGAACTACTCGTTAAGAACTACTCGTTAAGAACTACTCGTTAAGAACTACTCGTTAAGAACTACTCGTTAAGAACTACTCGTTAAGAACTACTCGTTAAGAACTACTCGTTAAGAACTACTCGTTAAGAACTACTCGTTAAGAACTACTCGTTAAGAACTACTCGTTAAGAACTACTCGTTAAGAACTACTCGTTAAGAACTACTCGTTAAGAACTACTCGTTAAGAACTACTCGTTAAGAACTACTCGTTAAGAACTACTCGTTAAGAACTACTCGTTAAGAACTACTCGTTAAGAACTACTCGTTAAGAACTACTCGTTAAGAACTACTCAATAATAACTACTCGTTAAGAACTACTCGTTAAGAACTACTCGTTAAGAACTACTCGTTAATAACTACTCGTTAAGAACTACTCGTTAAGAACTACTCGTTAAGAACTACTCGTTAAGAACTACTCGTTAAGAACTACTCGTTAAGAACTACTCGTTAAGAACTACTCGTTAAGAACTACTCGTTAAGAACTACTCGTTAAGAACTACTCGTTAAGAACTACTCGTTAAGAACTACTCGTTAAGAACTACTCGTTAAGAACTACTCAATAATAACTACTCAATAATAACTACTCGTTAAGAACTACTCGTTAAGAACTACTCGTTAAGAACTACTCGTTAAGAACTACTCGTTAAGAACTACTCGTTAAGAACTACTCGTTAAGAACTACTCGTTAAGAACTACTCGTTAAGAACTACTCGTTAAGAACTACTCGTTAAGAACTACTCGTTAAGAACTACTCGTTAAGAACTACTCGTTAAGAACTACTCGTTAAGAACTACTCGTTAAGAACTACTCGTTAAGAACTACTCGTTAAGAACTACTCGTTAAGAACTACTCGTTAAGAACTACTCGTTAAGAACTACTCGTTAAGAACTACTCGTTAAGAACTACTCGTTAAGAACTACTCGTTAAGAACTACTCGTTAAGAACTACTCGTTAAGAACTACTCAATAATAACTACTCGTTAAGAACTACTCGTTAAGAACTACTCGTTAAGAACTACTCGTTAATAACTACTCGTTAAGAACTACTCGTTAAGAACTACTCGTTAAGAACTACTCGTTAAGAACTACTCGTTAAGAACTACTCGTTAAGAACTACTCGTTAAGAACTACTCGTTAAGAACTACTCGTTAAGAACTACTCGTTAAGAACTACTCGTTAAGAACTACTCGTTAAGAACTACTCGTTAAGAACTACTCGTTAAGAACTACTCGTTAAGAACTACTCAATAATAACTACTCAATAATAACTACTCGTTAAGAACTACTCGTTAAGAACTACTCATTAAGAACTACTCGTTAAGAACTACTCGTTAAGAACTACTCGTTAAGAACTACTCGTTAAGAACTACTCGTTAAGAACTACTCGTTAAGAACTACTCGTTAAGAACTACTCGTTAAGAACTACTCGTTAAGAACTACTCGTTAAGAACTACTCGTTAAGAACTACTCGTTAAGAACTACTCGTTAAGAACTACTCGTTAAGAACTACTCGTTAAGAACTACTCATTAAGAACTACTCTTTAAGAACTACTCGTTAAGAACTACTCGTTAAGAACTACTCGTTAAGAACTACTCGTTAAGAACTACTCGTTAAGAACTACTCGTTAAGAACTACTCGTTAAGAACTACTCGTTAAGAACTACTCGTTAAGAACTACTCTTTAAGAACTACTCGTTAAGAACTACTCGTTAATAACTACTCGTTAAGACCTACTCGTTAAGAACTACTCGTTAAGAACTACTCGTTAAGAACTACTCGTTAAGAACTACTCGTTAAGAACTACTCGTTAAGAACTACTCGTTAAGAACTACTCGTTAAGAACTACTCGTTAAGAACTACTCGTTAAGAACTACTCGTTAAGAACTACTCGTTAAGACCTACTCGTAAAGAACTACTCGTTAAGAACTACTCGTTAAGAACTACTCGTTAAGAACTACTCGTTAAGAACTACTCGTTAAGAACTACTCGTTAAGAACTACTCGTTAAGAACTACTCGTTAAGAACTACTCGTTAAGAACTACTCGTTAAGAACTACTCGTTAAGAACTACTCGTTAAGAACTACTCGTTAAGAACTACTCGTTAAGAACTACTCGTTAAGAACTACTCGTTAAGAACTACTCGTTAAGAACTACTCGTTAAGAACTACTCGTTAAGAACTACTCGTTAAGAACTACTCGTTAAGAACTACTCGTTAAGAACTACTCGTTAAGAACTACTCGTTAAGAACTACTCATTAAGAACTACTCATTAAGAACTACTCATTAAGAACTACTCGTTAAGAACTACTCGTTAATCACTACTCGTTAATCACTACTCGTTAATCACTACTCATTAAGAACTACTCATTAAGATCTTTACACTAAGATCTTCACACTAAGACCTATCCTGCTGACCTTGAGAAGTGCTTGTCGAGCGCAAGAGAATGCCACACTCAGCCTGGCAGCTTGAGAAGCCGCTTTAGCATGAAGGGAGTAGGCTGCATCATCGGCGTCCTGTTGTGAACCAACGCATTCGTCGTAGAACTCCCAGAAAACCTCCCGGGCTCGCTCGTCCAAGTCGTAGGCATACTGCGCCGCCTGGTGGGCTCTTAGGACTACGCGTAACATCGCAGACATGTCGGGGGTGTCGGCCGCCATAGGGCTAGGGAAGGGAGAGACGAGGAGATAGGACGGGAAGATGTAGAAGGGAAGGTGTTTAGAGGATAGAGTAGAAAATATTAGATATAAAAAATTATAATTTTATAATTTAAAATAGAATTTATTTTCAATAAACAGTCACTTATATCTTATACTTTTAATCTTAATACTTTTATCTAAAGTTGTAGCAAACATATACAGTTTTAAATATCAATTTTATTTCAATTCTAAATTATGAAATTTGAAAACATTAAATTTGTATTTCATAATTTAGTTAAAATTTAGAGCATTGGTCATATTTTTCCCTAAATGGTTAAATGTATAACTAATAGTTAAATTCATTTATATTATATTATTTATACAGTATTAATTGTATTTGATATATAGATATACTCTCGTATACATTTAATTTGATATAAGATAATAGAATTATTATCATATAATAAATGAATATATCTAATAATTAAATGCTATCAAATGTAGAGTATAATATATTATAACATAACAATAGCTGAATTATACATAACTTTATAATTGTTAAAAGATATAAATGATATCAGAATTTATAAAAAAACCTATTAGATATAAATATATATATCAAAAAATAATATTATACATATCACAAGTGATAATTAACAAAATTAAAAACAAATCATAATTAATTATTCAATATATAGATTTGTTAAGGTTTAGATATAAGACAACAATGGAATCAGCAAATTAATATTTTATAAAACTAAATTATAAACTTATTATTAATTAATTTAATTAAATACAACAATTTAAAATATGTGATAATTACTTATGTATATGAAGTTTAGGTAATTTTGATAATACAATTTGCTACAATTAATAATACTTATAAATTGTACATAAATGCTACTTATAAAATTAAATTTATGTTAAATGAAACTAGATTAACAATATAATTGAATAATCCATAAGATAAATTTTGAAAAATGGTCTTATATATGTTGCATGAATGGCTATTTTGGATACTATGATATAATATATGAAATCACGTTATGTAATAACTATTGCATAATATAGATAAATTTCCAAAACTTGCATGTATGTAAAATTAATATATAATAATTCTCTAATATTAAATTGAGAAATGTGATTTCTACATCTAACTCTCATTCCCTCCATAACTCCTCTTTATCTAACTCTCATTCCCTCCATAACTCCTCTTTATCTAACTCCTCTTTATCTAACTCTCATTCCCTCCATAACTCCTCTTTATCTAACTCTCATTCCCTCCATATATCCTCTTTATCTAACTCTCATTCCCCCCATAACTCCTCTTTATCTAACTCTCATTCCCTCCATAACTCCTCTTTATCTAACTCTCATTCCCTCCATAACTCATCTTTATCTAACTCTCATTCCCTCCATAACTCCTCTTTATCTAACTCTCATTCCCCCCATAACTCCTCTTTATCTAACTCTCATTCCCCCCATAATTCCTCTTATTTAACTCTCATTCCCTCCATAACTCCTCTTTATCTAACTCTCATTCCCTCCATAACTCCTCTTTATCTAACTCTCATTCCCCCCATAACTCCTCTTATTTAACTCTCATTCCCTCCATAACTCCTCTTTATCTAACTCTCATTCCCTCCATAACTCCTCTTTATCTAACTCTCATTCCCTCCATAACTCCTCTTTATCTAACTCTCATTCCCTCCATATCTCCTCTTTATCTAACTCTCATTCCCTCCATATATCCTCTTTATCTAACTCTCATTCCCCCCATAACTCCTCTTTATCTAACTCTCATTCCCTCCATAACTCCTCTTTATCTAACTCTCATTCCCTCCATAACTCCTCTTTATCTAACTCTCATTCCCTTCATAACTCCTCTTTATCTAACTCTCATTCCCTCCATAACTCATCTTTATCTAACTCTCATTCCCTCCATATCTCCTCTTTATCTAACTCTCATTCCCCCCATAACTCCTCTTTATCTAACTATCATTCCCTCCATAACTCCTCTTTATCTAACTCTCATTCCCCCCATAACTCCTCTTATTTAACTCTCATTCCCTCCATAACTCCTCTTTATCTAACTCTCATTCCCTCCATAACTCCTCTTTATCTAACTCTCATTCCCTCCATAACTCCTCTTTATCTAACTCTCATTCCCTCCATAACTCCTCTTTATCTAACTCTCATTCCCTTCATAACTCCTCTTTATCTAACTCTCATTCCCTCCATAACTCCTCTTTATCTAACTCCCATTCCCTCCATAACTCCTCTTTATCTAACTCTCATTCCCTCCATATCTCCTCTTTATCTAACTCTCATTCCCTCCATATATCCTCTTTATCTAACTCTCATTCCCTCCATAACTCCTCTTTATCTAACTCTCATTCCACCCATAACTCCTCTTATTTATCTCTCATTCCCTCCATAACTTTTCTTTATCTAACTCTCATTCCCTCCATAACTCATCTTTATCTAACTCTCATTCCCTCCATAACTCCTCTTTATCTAACTATCATTCCCTCTATAACTCCTCTTTATCTAACTCTCATTCCCTTCATAACTCCTCTTTATCTAACTCTCATTCCCTCCATAACTCCTCTTTATCTAACTCCCATTCCCTCCATAACTCCTCTTTATCTAACTCTCATTCCCTCCATATCTCCTCTTTATCTAACTCTCATTCCCTCCATATATCCTCTTTATCTAACTCTCATTCCCCCATAACTCCTCTTTATCTAACTCTCATTCCCTCCATAACTCCTCTTTATCTAACTCTCATTCCCTCCATAACTCCTCTTTATCTAACTCTCATTCCCTCCATAACTCATCTTTATCTAACTCTCATTCCCTCCATAACTCCTCTTTATCTAACTCTCATTCCCTCCATAACTCCTCTTTATCTAACTCCTCTTTATCTAACTCTCATTCCCTCCATAACTCCTCTTTATCTAACTCTCATTCCCTCCATATATCCTCTTTATCTAACTCGCATTCCCCCCATAACTCCTCTTTATCTAACTCTCATTCCCTCCATAACTCCTCTTTATCTAACTCTCATTCCCTCCATAACTCATCTTTATCTAACTCTTATTCCCTCCATAACTCCTCTTTATCTAACTCTCATTCCCACCATAACTCCTCTTTATCTAACTCTCATTCCCCCCATAATTCCTCTTATTTAACTCTCATTCCCCCCATAACTCCTCTTTATCTAACTCTCATTCCCTCCATAACTCCTCTTTATCTAACTCTCATTCCCCCCATAACTCCTCTTATTTAACTCTCATTCCCTCCATAACTCCTCTTTATCTAACTCTCATTCCCTCCATAACTCATCTTTATCTAACTCTCATTCCCTCCATAACTCCTCTTTATCTAACTCTCATTCCCCCCATAACTCCTCTTATTTAACTCTCATTCCCTCCATAACTCCTCTTTATCTAACTCTCATTCCCTTCATAACTCCTCATTATCTAACTCTCATTCCCTCCATAACTCCTCTTTATCTAACTCTCATTCCCTCCATAACTCCTCTTTATCTAACTCTCATTCCCTTCATAACTCCTCTTTATCTAACTCTCATTCCCTCCATAACTCCTCTTTATCTAACTCCCATTCCCTTCATAACTCCTATGCTACCCATCTACCAACTAACCTCCTGAATTCGGATGCTTTAAAGTTCACTTCTGGAGCTTCGAACATCAGGAGACGGTTAAAAAGCCTTCGATTGTGTGCTGCTAGTTTTGTAGCATCGCAGCGGGGAAGGTATCCGGCGATGATCTTGCCGTGACCTACAGAGGGCGCTATTGAGGTCAATCACTTGTTCGAGTGTGATCCCATGTTATAGATCATAAAATAATAAAATATATTAATTTTATTAAAATGTATAGAATTTATTTCTTTTAACATATTAAATATAAATTCTATTTTTGTCTTATGGAATATGTCAACAATAATATAACTACATTAATCGACTGTATTTGAATATTATTGTATACATTATTAGTGAGGTAATTAATGATTTTGTAATATTCATAGAAATGTAATCTAAAATTATTGAGTTTTATGACAAAATTAAGAACTAATTCGAATAAAAAAATGTGACAAGATGAATATATAAATGTATATTAATACAAATTGTTTACCTTTATGTATCTATATATTAGAATATATTAATATATATTGGTGGCTAGTGGTATGCACTGGTTATATAGTTTAGAGAAATAGTATAGAGTGAATTTCAATTGTTTGAAGTATCTGGTTCAGTTAATTAAAATCAAGCCGACAGTGTATTCTATCAAAGGCTATACTGAATGATGTACGAAAGTCTAATTTATGGTAATGCCAATTTACTATCTCTCGGTCACATCAACTGCAAACATACATAATGAACTATCAGTCCTTTATAGTGAGCTTGCTAGCAGTGGAGATTGTTGTGGAGATTGTTTGCGGAGATTGTTGTGGAGATTATTGCGGAGATTGTTGTGGAGATTGTTGTGGAGATTATTGCAGAGATTATTGCGGAGATTGTTGTGGAGATTGTTGCGGAGATTGTTGTGGAGATTATTGCAGAGATTATTGCGGAGATTGTGTGGATATTGATAATAGTAGTAAATCGTATAGTAAATAATAGTAAGTTTAGAAGTAAAGTTGAGATAGCAATAGTGATAATGGTGGACATATTGTTAAGATTTGGAGAGAGTTGAAATATGTTGTCGATTGTGGATTATATTGTTGTAGAGTGTAGCATATTGTTGTGGATAGTGGTAGAGATAATGGTGGAGATAATGGTAGAGATAATAGTATTGACTATAGTGATAAAGATATTGTTGTAACAACATTACAGTTAATGGTGGAAATAGTGGTGCAGATAGTGGTGAAGATAATGGTGGAGATAGTGGTGGAGATAATGATGGAGATAGTGGTGGAGATAGTGGTGGAGATAATGATGGAGATAGTGGTGGAGATAGTGGTGGAGATAATGATGGAGATAGTGGTGGAGATAGTGGTGGAGATAATGATGGAGATAGTGGTGGAGATAATGATGGAGATAGTGGTGGAGATAGTGGTGGAGATAGTGGTGGAGATAGTGGTGGAGATAGTGGTGAAGATAGTGGTGAAGATAGTGGTGGAGATAGTGGTGGAGATAGTGGTGGAGATAGTGGTGGAGATAGTGGTGGAGATAGTGGTGGAGATAGTGGTGGAGATAGTGGTGGAGATAGTGGTGAAGATAGTGGTGAAGATAATGGTGGAGATAGTGGTGGAGATAATGATGGAGATAGTGGTGGAGATAGTGGTGGAGATAATGATGGAGATAGTGGTGGAGATAGTGGTGGAGATAATGATGGAGATAGTGGTGGAGATAGTGGTGGAGATAGTGGTGGAGATAGTGGTGGAGATAGTGGTGGAGATAGTGGTGGAGATAGTGGTGGAGATAATGGTGCAGATAATGATGGAGATAATGATGGAGATAATGATGGAGATAGTGGTGGAGATAGTGGTGGAGATAGTGGTGGAGATAGTGGTGGAGATAGTGGTGGAGATAGTGGTGAAGATAGTGGTGAAGATAATGGTGGAGATAGTGGTGGAGATAATGATGGAGATAGTGGTGGAGATAGTGGTGGAGATAATGATGGAGATAGTGGTGGAGATAATGGTGCAGATAATGATGGAGATAATGATGGAGATAATGATGGAGATAGTGGTGGAGATAGTGGTGGAGATAGTGGTGAAGATAGTGGTGAAGATAGTGGTGCAGATAGTGGTGAAGATAATGGTGGAGATAGTGGTGGAGATAGTGGTGGAGATAGTGGTGAAGATAGTGGTGAAGATAGTGGTGCAGATAGTGGTGAAGATAATGGTGGAGATAGTGGTGGAGATAATGATGGAGATAGTGGTGGAGATAATGATGGAGATAATGATGGAGATAATGGTGGAGATAATGGTAGAGATAATGATGGAGATAATTTAGAAGGTAATCTAAAGAGTAATCATGAAGTGGCAGAGTAGTAGCAGAATATTTAATTACACAATCACAAAGAATTCTACTGATTTTAACTATTACAAATATAATGTATTCATACTCATGTATATTATACTACCTGCCATATTTACATACACAGATTTACATATACATATATATACACATATATATATATACACACATAATATATATATACACATATATATATATATATATATATATACACACATATATACATATATACACACACATATATACATGCATACATCAATACATATAACTACATAAACACACATATGCACACACACACACACATACACACACACACAACCACCCACATACACAAAACATATTGACCATATATTCACCTAAAGAAAATAAATAGATTAAGATATTAATATGCTTATAATATATGTTTATCCAATGTTATAATGATAGCTGTTAGCTGAGCTAGGTAAATAGTGACATCACAAGGTATTATATGTAGCGATTACAATCCAGGCACTCACTAATGTTAATTACATAAATGTTATTTATAATAGTAATCAAGTTAATTTCATTCTTAAGGTACTTTTACAATTGACAAAATATGGCGAATTTCGAAGATAATATTTAGTTTGAAAATTCCATGGAAATTTCTATAGATAAAATGGGTATATATTTTTAATTATATAATTAACTTTGACCCAAAACAATAATAAAGTATATTTTCATTGTTTACATATTATGGATTTACATATTATGATTTTATACAAATTATAAATAAATTTTATAAATGAATTTTAAATAAGAAGATACTATAAAATATATTGTAAAAAGACATATCATTTGTTTTGATAAATTATTCATGACATCATTCTTTTTATATATATTGTTGTAATCTATATGTTTAGGACACATATATATAGCATTATTATTTAATATAGAAAATTATCTATTTCTGTATTACTATTTCTTTAAATATAATATTATTGAAAATCTTTGATTCTCAATAAAATGCTTTAAGTCTGATAGAAAAAAATCTAATATTTTGATTTTAATTTCATTCTGTGGAATTATTGTCAAAAATAAAAAATTCTAAAGAAATTTGTCAGATTTTCGCAGAATGTATTTCGCAGAATATGTATAATATTAAAAATATATTTATTTTATATTGAAAGTTTATATTAGAAGTATCATTTATTTTTAATTATTTTATATAATGATTCATTCTGATCATGCAGGATATATTTTGGTAGAATTTGGAGGATATTTCATTATTAATAATATAAATTTATAGTTAAATATATATTTGGTTAGGTATCTAAAGAAAAATATTAACATCATTTCACCCTTTATTTACTAATTACACCCTTTATTTACTAACTACACCCTTTATTCAATAACTACACCCTTTATTCAATAATTACACCCTTTATTTACTAACTACACCCTTTATTTACTAACTACACCCTTTATTCAATAATTACACCCTTTATTTACTAATTACACCCTTTATTTACTAACTACACCCTTTATTTACTAACTACACCCTTTATTTACTAACTACACCCTTTATTCAATAACTACACCCTTTATTCAATAACTACACCCTTTATTCACTAACTACACCCTTTATTTACTAACTACACCCTTTATTCAATAACTACACCCTTTATTTACTAACTACACCCTTTATTCACTAACTACACCCTTTATTTACTAACTACACCCTTTATTCAATAACTACACCCTTTATTTACTAACTACACCCTTTATTCACTAACTACACCCTTTATTTACTAACTACACCCTTTATTTACTAACTACACCCTTTATTCACTAACTACACCCTTTATTTACTAACTACACCCTTTATTCACTAACTACACCCTTTATTTACTAACTACACCCTTTATTCACTAACTACACCCTTTATTCACTAACTCTAGCATTTATCTATATTTTGACCATAATTACAGCCACTATGTCTACAACTTGTATAATGCAGCAATGACCCCTAGCTCCAACACACTACTAGTGAAATGAACATCTCATATAATTATACACTTGGCCAAACGGTGTAGATATACAGTGCAACTGAACACTGCTACGCCTTCATTAATATTATGTATAATTACGCTGCCAATAGAATAGATATTTATGACAAGTCACCTCTATGAATAATTATGTCATCTGATTATAATAAACAACTGATAACAATATACCTTCCATTCCTCTACCTTTCAAGTAATATTGTTTTATTTTAGTCGAACATGTTGAAAATCATATTTCTTTAAATACAATTATTACACAACATATTTCAAATAATTTATTATATTCATTAGACAGATTCCATTGAATGTTTTTAAATGGTATAATTATATAATATATAAGTATATTATTAGAAACAATTATAAAATACCTAAATAATACAATTATAATAACATTGTAATAACTGATATGTAATAATATGTATTCTAAAATCTCATAATTATTTTAACACGCAAATGAATTTATTTATTAATATTGATATGAATAAGAAATATTTTATTAAACTGCAAAGAAATTAAAATTATGAAAATTATTATTCATGGAAGTGATATTTGTTGTGATTCATTTTAGTGAATTATTAAAAGTTAGTTAATCAGTTGTAAAATTCTACCAAAAACACTAAATCCACTAAAATGAGGTGTCTGAGAACACTAGACAGGAGTTACACCACATGACCTTAAGTGGGCGTTACCTACCTGTGGTTTGTTCGTAGCAGAACTTTGGTGCATAAGTACCACAACCCCCGGCAATGTTTTCCACCATGTGCAGGGTTATGTAATCCTCCTCTTTATCTTCACCCACAACACTCCCTGTAGTGAGTTCAAGGGGTTAAATGGGGGTACAATGGGGTTTAATGGGTTAAATGGGTGTAATGGGTACAATGGGTTAAATGGGGTACAATGGGTTAAATGGGGTACAATGGGTTTAATGGGGTACAATGTGTTAAATGGGTACAATGGGTTTAATGGGTACAATGGGTTAAATGGGTACAATGGGTTTAATGGGGTATATCTTAATGGAGCTGAGTTTTATGTGGTGGAACTTAATGGGGGCTAAATGGGTTTGGACATATGAGTTGCTTAATGGTCTGAGGCTAAAAGGGATGAGAATAAAAGTACTGGGTTTTATAGGGAAGTGTTTATGTGTGTATGTGTATGTTTGTATTGTGTATATATGTGTGTATGTGTGTATGTGTGTGTGTTTGTGTGTATGTGTGTATACATGTGTGTATGTGTGTGTGAGTGTGTGTGTGTGTATTTGTATGTGTGCATGTGTGTATATATTGTGTGTGAGTGTGTGTGTGTGTCAATGTGTGTGTATGTTTGTGAGTGTGTGTGTGAGTGTGTGTGTATGTGTGTGTGTGAATATGTATGTGAGTGTATATGTTTATGAGTGTGTGTGTGTGTATGTGAGTGTGAGTGTGTGTATATGTATGTGTATAATATAGTAGTTGGTTTGCTGGTAAATAGAAGTTAGTAAAAACTTTACTTCTTTTATAGTTTATCTCTCTTTTAGATTTAATTGATAATCTAGCTAAAGTAGTTACGTGAAATCTAGTTAAAGTAATTACGTAAAATCTAGCTAAAGTAGTTACATCAAATCTAGTTAAAGTAATTAAGTCAAATCTAGCTAAAGTAATTAGGTCAAATCTAGATAAAGTAGTTATGTCTAATCTAGCTTAAGTAATTACGTCAAAACTAGATAAAGTAATTAAATAAAATCTAGCTAAAGTTGTTACGTCAAACCTAGCTAAACTAATTACATCAAATCTATTTAAAGTAGTTACGTAAAATCTAGCTAAAGTAATTACGTGAAATCTAGTTAAAGTAATTACATCAAATCTAGTTAAAGTAATTACATCAAATCTAGTTAAAGTAATTAAGTCAAATCTAGTTAAAGTAATTACGTGAAATCTAGCTAAAGTAGTTACGTAAAATATAGCTTAAGTAATTAGGTCAAATCTAGCTAAAGTAATCTATCAGAACTAAGTACATAATGTGGTCATGATCTCAGTGATAAGTTTTGCAAACAAACTAAATTAAATGCCACTTAAAGTACATGATCATAACTCACAATTGATTACGAATTGAATTATAGATAGTCCAGAGTATTTATAATTCACCTAAACAAATGCGCAAAATACGGTGAAGGGCATTTTTAATCTAATTACAAAATATAGGTATACTACCAAATACGACTCTATGTGTTCAGAGTAAATATCAATACAACGCATCTGCCTCTTTATATAACTGATTATATATATATCTATCTATGTGCGAAGTATTCTGGGAATCTATTTATAGAAAACCAGCTCCAGAAAATGCGTGTTGGTGCAGAATGCATGTCGACGCGAGAAGATGAGTAAAATAAGATGTTAGATGATCTCGTGAAATGAGAAGATAGGACTCAGGATAGGATTCACCAATTTCAAAATATTATAGGAATTAGATGGAAACTATCTAGTTGAACTGCGAATTGGGTCGGGGAATAGGAACAAAGGGGCAATTGTTTTAAAGAGACGTATGTGCATTACGTAACTAGATTAGAGTCGTCCTCCGAAATCGGCGCATTAAATATTAAAATATTTTAAAACCACAAAATACATTCAAAGAAACAATACAATATTATGATATATGAGATTATATAATATAACAGAATATATATAAGTAGGGAATAAGGAAAGTATTGGGAGAAGTAGGTACAAGCGAATGTGTTGGGAGAAGTAGGATCAAGGGAAGTATTAGAAGAAGTAGGGAATAAGTAAAGTATTGGGAGAAGTAGGAAAAAGCGAATGTGTTGGGAGAAGTAGAGAACAAGGGAAGTATTGGGAGAAATAGGGAACAAGGGAAGTATTGGGAAAAAAAGGAATAAGAGAAGTAGGAACAAGGGAAATGTTGGGAGAAGTAGGAACTAGTGAAATGTTGGGAGAAATAGGAACAAGGGAAATGTTGGGAGAAGTAGGAACATGGAAAATATTGGGAGAAATAGGGAACAAGGGAAGTATTGGGAAAAAAAGGAATAAGAGAAGTAGGAACAAGGGAAATGTTGGGAGAAGTAGGAACTAGGGAAATGTTGGGAGAAGTAGGAAAAAGGGAAATGTTGGGAGAAGTAGGAAAAAGGTAACAATAAGAATTATTAGTTTCATGTAAGCAGGAAGTTTTTTAGACTGCGCTTGAAACTGTTTGATATTTTATGAAGTGTGATTTGCTAGTGCTATTTAGTGAAGATTGTAACATGAATATAAAATGGTGACTAGTTAGTGAGAAGTGAGTAAATGAGGTGAGTAATACGGTATAAAACACTATAATACGATGTGATACGGTGTAATATAGTCTAATACGGTGTAAAATGGTGTAATACAATATAATACGGTGTAATACGATGGTTGTCGAGAATGATGAACCTGTAGGCTATATAGATTTCCTATGGCAAGTTTACTATATAGAGTAACTGATGAAATTGACACGACGTTTTTTATAAACCACTGGTCCCAGTATGTAGGACCATATGTAGGACCATATGTAGGACCATATGTAGGACCATATGTAGGACCATATACCTTAGGAGGTGATATGGGGTGCATTCACTATGGTGGGTAATACAGATTAGATACATGTTATCTGGGATACTCAATTCCACTGTAGTTCGTTAGATAATATATATATATGTGTGTGTGTGTGTGTGTGTGTGTGTGTGTGTGTGTGTGTGTGTGTGTGTGTGTCTGTGTGTGTGTGTGTGTGTGTGTGAGTGTGCGTATCTTTGTGTTTAGACCCTATAGTTTAGTCCATACAGCATTAGTATTATACTGTAGATTTGGTGTGTATACGTATGTCTAGTAGGTCATATAGTATATCCCTAGTAGTTAACACTACTGTAGCATACAAGCTTAGTGATTTTAACCACGAATTATCTTAATAATTCTATAGCACAGTCTCGAAAGCGATGATCGACGACATGGGACAGTTGACCAGTGAAAAGTGTGTACGTGTAGGTCTGCAACAGCGCGTATAGGACATAGCGGTGTTTGCGAGATTCTAATAGAATGTATGCGGGAGTTGGGTTCGCGCGTGTGGCGGGCGTTAAACCGGACCGAAGTGCGGTTAGCAGTGAAACTCCACCCTGTCATGAGATGACGCGTACCGTTAATCGAATTAACAACTGCGACCATTGCAGTAGAAGTACGGTGGTCTTGCAATGTTGGAGACTAAGGTGACTATTGGAGACGGGGTACTGTACCCTGGACAGGCTCGGAGGGTAGCGGAGGGGGTGGACGGGGAGGGTAGACTGCGAGGCTATTAGCGAGGGGGGTAGTTAAAAGGTAGTAACGGCATATGTGTACATAGAGAACAGGTTTCATCGTGTTCTCGCTATATTATGCTACGGGGTGTTGACTGGAAACGTTTCGTTTGTGGTAGTGCGGATTTTGAAAAATAACACGGAGTACGCTATTAATAAATATAACGGAACTATTAATAGCCGGATAAAGTATATATACGAGATCTCTATAGATATGTTCGGCTAATCATAAATAGAACGTTATAACATGTCAAGTTAACGGAGAAAATGAATTGTAACGCGTAACGAGAATGGCAAACTGTAACAAAGTATTACTAAACGTGCTGTCATATGATGTTATATACTTTTACATTTGCTACTGTATGATCATTCGTCATACAAATACTTAAAGAGAGGTTTTATAATTATAATATTTCTATGAAAGACATTCGTCAGTCAAATGGGATGTAAGTTAGTACTTAACTCGCTGGATTTCATTATCGGACCTGTTAGTACGATCTCGTAGATTGTTCAAAAACAGGATCTAGTAACAAACATATCTCTAGATTAAATCTAGACTTAGATATATATATATATATATATATATATATATATATATATTAACCTATATACATACATAATTCCAGACCTATGAATAGATGATTCATCATCTATTAATAGCGAATTCTTTATTTAAGACATAATATTATGGTCCACTATATATTAAAGCAATCAAATTGGTCTCATAATATATAACTGTGTGTCTATCATTTGTATATTTATTATTAAATAGAATATGTAGGAGAGAATGCATTAACGATATCCATAACATTCGCGTCCTTAGTGTGGGGTCTTATACATCGCGTCTTGCCTACAGAACGAGGGGAGGGTACGAGTAAAGTGTCGTCGTCTCGAGTAGGAATGAGATACAAGGTAACATTCCGCGTAGTGGCGAGATAGCGTATTACGAGATAGGAACTCGTCGGACAAAGCTAACGGGACATCGCCATGGTAACAACTTTACGGAGAACCCGGAGCGTCTCCGTAAACGGGCGTAACGTAAACACGGTAAAAAACGAGCCCTCGACGCAATCGAGTAAAAAAAGGCCACGGTCCCCTCTACCAACTCTACCAACTACCTCAAACAACGGCAGAGAGGCAGGGGTTACGGCGAGAGCATAGAAGGCGTGTTCAATGGACATTGTCTTGTAGTCTACAAGCGTACAGCGTAGGAAGTGATATTTATAAACCACCCGAGATCGTATTGATATAACGGCTTGGCCGAATAGAAATAGATCACCTAGGATTAATGGTGATCATGGTTGTCACTAGAGATAATTCTATCTTTTTGACTCTTATGACTCTCTCTATCGTTCTTTATGATACTCTTCGACTAACTATAGTTTTATAAAACTATCTTTAGATCTCCTTTCTATCTTCCTTACTCCCCTCTCAATGCCACCTCCCCCATCCTTCCCTTTCTATCTCTAACTCACTCACTCACTCACTTACTCACTCATTACTCAATCACTCACTCACTCACTCACATACTCAGTCACTCACTCACTCACTCACTCATTTAATCACTCGTCACTCAATCACTCACATACTCATTCACTCAATCACTCACATACTCATGCACATACTTACGCACTAACTCACTCACTTACATATTCACAAACTCACTCACTCACTCAATCACTCACATACTAACATACTCACATGCATTTCCCTCTCACGCAACTTCCTTACACATATTACCACAATTATTACCTCGATTATTTATTTATTTTGAAAAACATATTATTTACTATATTAATTTTGTTATATTTAGTTAATAATTACACTCACTTTCGAACAATGTAAAACTTGGATTTTCGTGAATAAACATACACACACACACACACTCAGTCACTCAATCACTTACTCACTCACTCCTCACTCACTCACATACTCAAGCACTAACTCACTCACTCACTCAAATACACATATACAACAATCACTCACTCACTCAATCACTCACTCGTCACTCACTCACTCACTCACTCGTCACTAACTCACTCACATACTCACTTACTCACTCACTCAAACACACATATACACACACTCACTCACTCACTCACTAGTCACTCACTCACTCACTCACCATTCACTCACTCACTCACATACTCACTTACTAAATCACTCACTTACTCACTCACTCAGTCACTCACTCGCTCCTCACTCACTCACGAACTCACGAACTCACTCACTACTCACTCACTTAGTCACTCAGTCAAGCACACACACATACACACACACACTCACTCACTCACCAACTCGCTCACTCACTCACTCACTCACTCACTCACTCACTCATTCACTCACTCACTCACTCATTCACTCACTCACTCGTCACTCACTCACTCACTCGTCACTAACTTACTCACATACTCACTCACTCAAACACACATATACACACACTCACTCACTCACTCACTCACTAGTCACTAACCCACTCATCCACACACTAACCCACTCATTCTCAATCTCACTCTCATGCTCACTCTCAACCTCACTCCATGACTATATTTCCTCCACCCTCATTCTTTCTCTCATCCTCACCATCTTCCACATCCTACCCTCATTACTTCCACATATCCCTCCCTCCCTCCCAATCTCACTCCTTCATTCTCATCCTAACTCACTCCCTCCAAACCTTCTCGGAGAAGTCGTGGTCCAATAGTCGGACGTTCCATGACGGCGGTTCCTTCAGTTGCTATCAAGAGATGACGTTGAAGTCGGTCCAAGATGGCTGTACGACGGGCTCCTGGTCTTACTATCACTGCTGTCCATAGGGCTGTCGACTCCAACCAATCATCTGTTAGCTGAAATAGAGAGATGGATATGTAGGGAGGGAGGGAGGGAGG
>OZ038314.1:28402304-28428335 GCA_964035775.1 Osedax frankpressi
AGGGAGGGAGGGAGAGAGAGAGAGAGAGAGAGAGAGAGAGAGAGAGAGAGAGAGAGAGAGAGAGAGAGAGAGAGAGAGAGAGAGAGAGAGAGAGAGAGAGAGAGAGAGAGAGAGAGAGAGAGAGAGAGAGAGAGAGAGAGAGAGAGAGAGAGAGAGAGAGAGAGAGAGAGAGAGAGAGAGAGAGAGAGAGAGAGAGAGAGAGAGAGAGAGAGAGAGAGAGAGAGAGAGAGAGAGAGAGAGATAATATGAAGATAATTGATAGCTGTCAAACGCATGTTGTGTCGGTGTCTAGCTTTATATGAACTTTAGGTTAAATTCGCGTTAAAAAATCATGCTGAAATATTCGATGTCAGCACTCGGATCGATATGTTTTACACAATACGTTCAGTGCACATCGCACTGAGTACAGGATTTATAGTTATTTAGCGATACTTGCTATAAATAGTCGACTTAATAGATAATCATTTAAATATATTACTATAAGCTGTTCAATGGAAGATTAATTGCCAATAGTACTTTGTAATAACTATTATTGCATTCCGTTTATTTATTATCTATTTATTTTATATTATTAATTATTTAATACATTTCTTTAATATTAACGTCGGTCTTGGTATATCAAACATCTATATATTTTATTTCAATAACAGTACCATCTAATACCATCTAATATATTAATAATGTAGATTATATAACTTAAATTTAATAAAATGTCAAGTTTATTATAATACTAGTTGTCTAATATTTATTTATACAAAGAACAAGTTATATAACTGAACTCTGTGATTTGATTGGTTATTTTAATAAATAAAAGTTTTCTGCATGAAATATTGAATTTAAATTAATTAATAATTAATTAAATTAATGAATAATATTACACACATATAATGATATATAATAAATATAATATACATAGTATCATATATTTAGTATATGATATATATATATATACATTATGATATATTATGATATATATTATATATAATATATATATTATGGTATACAATGTATACTATACATAGTCTATAATATATATTTTATGAAATATAACAATCTAACTATCAAGTTGATTTCATTTTTCAATAGAAATTAATCATCATGTTAAATTGTTATTAAATTGTTATTAAACACAATAAAATATAAAATGTGAGGAACTATTCCTTCAATTCCTGTGATGGATATCACATACACCCTAGACTAACTCCTCACTTATTAATAGACTAACTCCTCACTTATTAATTGACTAACTCCTCACTTATTAATAGACAAACTCCTCACTTATTAATAGACTAACTCCTCACTTATTAATAGACTAACTCTTCACTTATTAATAGACTAACTACTCACTTATTAATAGATTAACCCTCACTTATTAATTGACCAACTCCTCACTTATTAATAGACTAACTCCTCACTTATTAATAGACTAACTCCTTACTTATTAATAGACTAACTCTTCACTTATTAATAGACTAACTCCTCACTTATTAATAGACTAACTCATCACTTATTAATAGACTAAATCCTCACTTATTAATAGACTAACTCCTCACTTATTAATAGACTAACCCTCACTTATTAATAGACTAACCCTTCACTTATTAATAAACTAACTCATCACTTATTAATAGACTAACCCCTCACTTATTAATAGACTAACTCTTCACTTATTAATAAACTAACTCCTCACTTATTAATAGACTAACTCCTCACTTATTAATAGACTAACTCCTCACTTATTAATAGACTAACCCTCACTTATTAATAGACTAACTCCTCACTTATTAATAGACTAACCATCACTTATTAATAGACTAACTCCTCATTTATTAATAGACTAACCCTCACTTATTAATTGACTAACCCCTCACTTATTAATAGACTAACTCCTCACTTATTAATAGACTAACTCCTCACTTATTAATAGACTAACTCCTCACTTATTAATAGATTAACCCCTCACTTATTAATAGACTAACTCCTCACTTATTAATAAACTAACTCATCACTTATTAATAGACTAACCCCTCACTTATTAATAGACTAACTCTTCACTTATTAATAAACTAATTCCTCACTTATTAATAAACTAATTCCTCACTTATTAATAGACTAAATCCTCACTTATTAATAGACTAACTCTTCACTTATTAATAGACTAACTCCTCACTTATTAATAGACTAACTCCTCACTTATTAATAAACTAATTCCTCACTTATTAATAAACTAATTCCTCACTTATTAATAGACTAACTCCTCACTTATTAATAGACTAACTCTTCACTTATTAATAGACTAACTCCTCACTTATTAATAGACTAACCCTCACTTATTAATAGACTAACTCCTCACTTATTAATAGACTAACCCTCACTTATTAATAGACTAACTCCTCACTTATTAATAAACTAACCCTTCACTTATTAATAGACTTACTCCTCACTTATTAATAGACTAACCTTCACTTATTAAAAGACTAACTTCTCACTTATTAATAAACTAACTCTTCACTTATTAATAGACTAACTCCTCACTTATTAATAGACTAACCCTCACTTATTAACAGACTAACTCCTCACTTATTAATAGACTAACTCCTCACTTACTAATAGACTAACCCTCACTTATTAATAGACTAACTCCTCACTTATTAATAAACTAACCCTTCACTTATTAATAGACTAACTCCTCATTTATTAATAGACTAACCCTCACTTATTAACAGACTAACTCCTCACTTATTAATAGACTTACTCCTCACTTATTAATAGACTAACCCTCACTTATTAACAGACTAACTCCTCACTTATTAATAGACTAACTCCTCACTTACTAATAGACTAACCCTCACTTATTAATAGATTAACCCTTCACTTACTAATAGACTAACCCTCACTTATTAATAGATTAACCCTTCACTTACTAATAGACTAACTCCTCACTTACTAATAGACTAACCCTCACTTATTAATAGATTAACCCTTCACTTACTAATAGACTAACCCTCACTTATTAATAGATTAACCCTTCACTTACTAATAGACTAACTCCTCACTTACTAATAGACTAACCCTCACTTATTAATAGATTAACCCTTTACTTACTAATAGACTTACTCCTCACTTATTAATAGACTAACCCTCACTTATTAACAGACTAACTCCTCACTTATTAACAGACTTACTCCTCACTTATTAATAGACTAACCCTCACTTATTAATAGACTAACTCCTCACTTATTAATAGACTAACTACTCACTTATTAATATACTAACCCTCACTTATTAATTGACCAACTCCTCACTTATTAATAGACTAACTCCTCACTTATTAATAGACTTACTCCTCACTTATTAATAGACTAACCCTCACTTATTAATAGACTAACTCCTCACTTATTAATAGACTAACTCATCACTTATTAATAGACTAAATCCTCACTTATTAATAGACTAACTCCTCACTTATTAATAAACTAACCCTTCACTTATTAATAGACTAACTCCTCATTTATTAATAGACTAACCCTCACTTATTAACAGACTAACTCCTCACTTATTAATAGACTTACTCCTCACTTATTAATAGACTAACTCCTCACTTACTAATAGACTAACCCTCACTTATTAATAGATTAACCCTTCACTTACTAATAGACTAACCCTCACTTATTAATAGATTAACCCTTCACTTACTAATAGACTAACTCCTCACTTACTAATAGACTAACCCTCACTTATTAATAGATTAACCCTTCACTTACTAATAGACTAACCCTCACTTATTAATAGATTAACCCTTCACTTACTAATAGACTAACTCCTCACTTACTAATAGACTAACCCTCACTTATTAATAGATTAACCCTTCACTTACTAATAGACTTACTCCTCACTTATTAATAGACTAACCCTCACTTATTAACAGACTAACTCCTCACTTATTAACAGACTAACTCCTCACTTATTAATAGACTTACTCCTCACTTATTAATAGACTAACCCTCACTTATTAATAGACTAACTCCTCACTTATTAATAGACTAACTACTCACTTATTAATATACTAACCCTCACTTATTAATTGACCAACTCCTCACTTATTAATAGACTAACTCCTCACTTATTAATAGACTTACTCCTCACTTATTAATAGACTAACCCTCACTTATTAATAGACTAACTCCTCACTTATTAATAGACTAACTCATCACTTATTAATAGACTAAATCCTCACTTATTAATAGACTAACTCCTCACTTATTAATAGACTAACCCTCACTTATTAATAGACTAAATCCTCATTTATTAACAGACTAACTCCTCACTTACTAATAGACTAACTCCTCACTTATTAATAGACTAACCCTCACTTATTAACAGACTAACTCCTCACTTATTAACAGACTAACTCCTCACTTATTAATAGACTTACTCCTCACTTATTAATAGACTAACCCTCACTTATTAATAGACTAACTCCTCACTTATTAATAGACTAACTACTCACTTATTAATATACTAACCCTCACTTATTAATTGACCAACTCCTCACTTATTAATAGACTAACTCCTCACTTATTAATAGACTTACTCCTCACTTATTAATAGACTAACCCTCACTTATTAATAGACTAACTCCTCACTTATTAATAGACTAACTCATCACTTATTAATAGACTAAATCCTCACTTATTAATAGACTAACTCCTCACTTATTAATAAACTAACCCTTCACTTATTAATAGACTAACTCCTCATTTATTAATAGACTAACCCTCACTTATTAACAGACTAACTCCTCACTTATTAATAGACTTACTCCTCACTTATTAATAGACTAACTCCTCACTTACTAATAGACTAACCCTCACTTATTAATAGATTAACCCTTCACTTACTAATAGACTAACCCTCACTTATTAATAGATTAACCCTTCACTTACTAATAGACTAACTCCTCACTTACTAATAGACTAACCCTCACTTATTAATAGATTAACCCTTCACTTACTAATAGACTAACCCTCACTTATTAATAGATTAACCCTTCACTTACTAATAGACTAACTCCTCACTTATTAACAGACTAACTCCTCACTTATTAATAGACTTACTCCTCACTTATTAATAGACTAACCCTCACTTATTAATAGACTAACTCCTCACTTATTAATAGACTAACTACTCACTTATTAATATACTAACCCTCACTTATTAATTGACCAACTCCTCACTTATTAATAGACTAACTCCTCACTTATTAATAGACTTACTCCTCACTTATTAATAGACTAACCCTCACTTATTAATAGACTAACTCCTCACTTATTAATAGACTAACTCATCACTTATTAATAGACTAAATCCTCACTTATTAATAGACTAACTCCTCACTTATTAATAGACTAACCCTCACTTATTAATAGACTAAATCCTCATTTATTAACAGACTAACTCCTCACTTACTAATAGACTAACTCCTCACTTATTAATAGACTAACCCTCACTTATTAATAGATTAACCCTTCACTTACAAATAGACTTACTCCTCACTTATTAATAGACTAACCCTCACTTATTAATAGATTAACATTAAACGACATCCCGTTAGCTCGCTCGACTGACCTTAACGGTCGCGGACTCCAGGCACGCCGACACAATGGACAACAACGGAAACAGTATCTGCTCGTTGCTGACGCCGACCGCCTGAGCGTGAGCCGTCACCAGCCTCAGCAGATTGGGGTCGCAGACGGTGGCGATGTCGAGGCTGCCCGGGGCCGGAGAAGGGTGAGACATAACGGCGGCGGCGGCGGCGGCAGCGGCTGCCGCCGAAGACGAGCCACCAGTGGAACCGGCAACGGCGGCGGAGACGACTGACTGTACGGTCGAGGGACCCGACGGTGGTCCGGAGAGCGGCGGCTGAACGGACGACGCGCCAGGGGGCGCCACGACCCCTGGCGGCAGGTCGGCGGGCGATTGTATGGTGAGCGGTGGGAACGGGAGCTACTCTTCACCGGGAACTTCTGCGGTTGAGAAGGTGAGTAGTCGGGGTCAGCGTTACGAGGTAGAGTGTTAGGGGGAAGTAGCGAATGCATATCTTTACGATGAATTTCTCCGAGTAAGAGAGAGGCTGAACAGGAGATAATTAAAAGAGTGTTGGCAGTGTTACGGAGGGTTAATTATGTGATTATTAGCATAACATAGGTGATATGATACGAATGCAAAGTATAACTTATGCTATCAGTATTTCATTAGAGAATATATCTGGAAATAACAGGACAATAACAGGGAGATAATACAATGAAAAGAGTCAAAAGATTTGACAAATTCTAATTTTTAAAAGAAAGAGAAGATATAATGGAAAAAGAAGATAAAATATGAAAAGAGGAAGATACAAATTGGTGAAGAGGTTTTTGTACTAAATTAAATTGAGAGAAGGAAGAACTGGTACAGTGAATAGTTAATAAAGGCATACACTGAGGTCTAGTTAAATTGGAGTTGGAAAAATAGATGGAAAAAGTAAATTTATATATTAGGTTAATATATTGTTTTCATATTTATCATTAATCATATGTAAATATATGAAATTATATTCTACTGAGTAAAATAATGAATTACATTATTATTACATGTATATAAATAAGTTTATACATATGGTAATACATATAGTGATAAATATATAATAATATGATTTCATTTATACTCTCAGATTGAGTTATGCATAGAGAATGAGGTGGATGTGATAATGAGAGGGAACTGATAAGAAGCAGTATGACCTATGGGCATTTTGATACACACCCGACATAGGGAGATAAAGGATTTTCTAAAGAAACATAAAACAAATAAATAAAAGATTTGATACATAAAAATATACTAACAAGTGTTATGTATAAAAAGGTGTATTTTATAACTGTAGTATCTATATAATATTAAAATTAATAGCAGAGATGAATATATTGTGTGCGTTGATTTTGTATTGTATTTTATAAAACTATTAGATAATATGATAGGTATGATTTAGTTGGATTGTAACAGCATACATGATCTATACATTAATTATCATTTTATTATATACATATAAACACTCATAATCTATTATAGTTTATGGATGATTATTATAATTGCTTGTTTATTTTATAAACCTTTTATAAACCATTAATTTTCTCAAACAATTTTTTAACATATTTAACATATTTTTTTACAAAATATTTTTAAAATGAAATTTTAAAATTTAATTAATTATCTTTAAAATGATGCATAACTTGTTTTATAAAAGTAACTATTAGTGCATCAAATATGTATTTTGCAATCTTTGCTGAGAAATTTAGGAATGACGGCATTGAGCAATGTATCTTTTCAAAAGATCACTAAATTTCTTGCAACAGATGCACTTGATGTAATAATTATTATAATATAATTATTGTATTTAAATTTAATCACATTTGTATACTTAGATTTGTATACTTAGATAGCTAACTCTATATGCCGGAAGGCAGTTAGAGTTGTATTAGCAAGTAAGGTGTACCACCCCATCTCATGCAATCCTATAAAATATATTATGGTCTCGTTCGATGGTACATGGATGAAAAGAGGTTACAAGTCCAAGTATGGCATAGCTTTTGTAATAGAGTATTACACAGGACTTGTAATCAACTTTGAGATATTGAGCATGTAATGTCATGTTTGTTATAATACAATTATAATAATAATAATGTTGTGAATATATAATAAATATATATTTTTATAAATTGCAGAAATGTATTGCCCACAAGAATGCTGATAATGTCTAGAAGTAGGAACACAAAGCTGAATGTTGTAAAAACTATAGCGGATATTCTGGTGGCACGGAGGTAAATACTTATATAAATATAATATGTTTGATCATTTATAATCATTTGATATAAATAATAGATTCATCCTGCAGAATTAATTTGGGCACACACTATTTAAAAGTATGGTCTCCGTTATTCTATGATGCTTTCTAATGGTGACAGAAAAGCAAATGTGAAGGTCAATGGTCTCCCTTACTTGGTCAGCAAGGAAGAGTGCATTAATCATGTGCATAAGTAGTCAAATAAAGAGCTACATCTATTTATGGTGCTGGAAGTACATATTTGTAATATTTTTTTATATTATTTCTATTATTTACTCATTTATATTATTTTTTTATATTATTATCTATTTTCTTTATATGCTAATTTACTTTATTTGTATATATTATATTATAATATTATATATTTAATAAGTAATAAGTGATACTAATAAATTTTTTATTAACTTGTACTTAAAATAAATTAAAATAAAAAACTCTAGAAGCTTATATCTTAGAATATTTTGATTAGTTTTTTTTTAAATGATGATAACATTTTTAAACTTGAACGAATCACTATGAAATTTTCTGAATATGTACATGACATATTTCTTATAAAAAGTACTTTCTTAAAAATCTATGACTAAACTATTTAGATACACTTATGATGCAAAAACGTGAAAAAAAAAGAGATTTTAAAATAAATTTTAAAATAAATATATAAACTTGTTTATCGTAGTCTTCTAAATGTCTAATTATTTTTTGAAAAAAGTTTTACTATAGATATGGGAATTATTTAAATATCGGTGAAAAAAATTAGTAATTTCATTATAAATCTAAAAAGTTATCACCATTCAAGTAGATATATTTTTTCCCTATCTATTATATTTAAATCACGTGAAGGTTACGCCTCACCTTAAGTATAAATCTATATGTGTATACTGTATGCGAGTGGAGTATATCCGCATATCTACACCCATTAATTAATAGACACCAGATTAAGTTATAAAAACAAAGACATTTAATCTAAGAAGGCTCCTTTCGAATCTGAAAACTATCTTAGAAAACCAACAGTTGTAAATACTATTTTATATTAGTAGATACCATTTATAATTAACATTTTAAATAATTATATAATATATGTTAGTGTTAATGAATATCCACAATAAACTTTATAATTATTATAATCTATATTTTTAAACTTTATTAATTGAAAATAGTTAGTTTATAGTTCTGCCTTAACTACTTGACTAAAGTGCTATGACTAATGTATATGTTCATGCGGTATGTGAGTGTCTTGACAGGTTGTCTTGTGTATTAACCTACCTCGTTACGTAGGGCCATTCCAAAATGAAGTTTAATTTACATGTAAAAGATAATAAAATAAGAATTACGACCATAGGTATTTTTTACAATTTGTAAAAAATTGATAATTATCAACCATAAGAAATATTTTTATTTTTTCATTTTTTTATTGTTTAATTAATAAAGTTTTCAAATCTAATACGCAATAAATATTAGAGTTATTTATTAATTTTCATTGTGATTTCAAAAATATAAATAAATTAATAAAAAGCGAAATTTCTAGAAATAAACAATAAAGAAAAACAATAGTGTGAAATGCATACAAAGAATTTGCACTGATTTACTATATGCTGATACTATGTATAAATTGTAGCTTCATATCTAATATAATAACATATCTAATATAATATCATATCTACGATAATACCATAACATATCATATCTGATATAAAATCATATCTAATATAAAATAATATCTAATATAAAATCATATCTAATATAATACCATATCTAATAGAACATCAAATTATATTTAATATAATATCATATCTACGCTAATACCATAACATATCATATCTAATATAATATCAAATCATATCTAATATAATACCATATCTAATATAACATTAAATCATATTTAATATAATAACATATCTAATATAATATCATATCTACGCTAATACCATAACATATCTAATATAATATCATATCATATAAAATACAATATTATATCTAATATAATATCATATATAATATCATATATAATATAATATCATATTATATCAAATATAAAAGTTTGGGCAAAAGGAAATGACATCCGTAATTTGGACAAAGATGTAAATTAGTGGTTATTTCGCAGCCATGTATGACTAACTTAATATTAGATATTATTATAAATATTTTATCAAAATAAACGAACTTAATAAAAACTTAATACAAAATTAAACTCGGTGCAGTTAATAAAAAATTATATTTTCCCTATACTCGTAAATGTATGAGCTACGCAGCGATATGCAAATAAAGCATAAGTGTTCTCCGGATCCACATTAAGATGCTGTGCAAACAAATCAGTTGGCGTCGAGTGACAATGGCCAATATATCTATTGTAACCGATACCTCGCAAATTCACTTGCATTCCGAGGCGGTCAGATCTCTGACCGGGTCTATTAAGTGTAGAACTCACGAAGTCGTCGATAGAGGTGCGGATGCGAAGGAAGAATGTCAACTAGATTAGAGTAAATTAAACTCGACTACGGAGATCTAAAGCATACTTTGGTTAATGCTATACGTAAATAATCAAATTAGAACTTTTTTTAGAGTAAATGTGATGTGATAATAAAATTAACGTTATTATTCAATAATATAAGTAACTTTACAAAATTCAACAATTTAAAAAAAAATCACTAACTATATTGGATTTTATAAGTAATATCAATAGATAGTGAGCGTAATTTTATTAATAGATAATATCTAGATAAAATATCGTAAAATGATCTGCACTCAAGTATAATATCATTTTACTGTTAAAAAACTAATATTTCATTATATGTACATCAAGTATACGAAATAAGACATTAATGTATATAAGATATCATAGAATTATAAATACAGAACAATATTTATATAAATATATTCTATATGAATTTATTATGTCGAATAACAATGAAATTTTTCTATATCATAGAAATATCATTTTCTATATCGGTACGGTGTTAGATATAGAAAGACACTATACACAATTATTATTACAAATTAATCATTTGATGTATAATAAAACTAATAATTAAAATACAACTTGACAAAGCTCTACGGAAGATCTAAGATAGCATTAATATTCTTAGAAATTGCGGAATTGCCAAAATGAATTGTATTGCTAAGTTGTATATAACACATATCTGAGGAAAGGCTGAATAATTAACAATGAAATTCAAATCTATCGCTATTGTGAAAAACTGTCGGTATTTTATTCTACATTCGGTAAAGTCATAGAATCGCAAACGAGAAACTAGGAAATTAAATTAAACTTAAACTACCAAAGGAAAGCCCAAAATCGCTTCGTAGAAGTAATTCAAGTTTTAACAAGACGGAGAATTAAATTACCACTTCTATATTTATTATATCTCATATATTATCATAAGTTTTATCGTAAGAACCTATTTATAGGAGATATCGCAAAACTTTAAAGTTTAGTTTAACTAAAGTTTATAAAAGCTAAATTTATGTACACTGAGATAAGTTAAAAAAATTGTAATATACAAGTTTTTGCGGCCATTTTTTAAGTTTTTGTGGTTTATACCTTATCAATAATACATTTTATAAAATAGATAATTAGATACTATTATTTATATTATTATTTAAATGATTGAATATTCATTAAATAGAACCATAATTTAAAATCTTACTCCGTGAATATCATTTAAGTACTATATCAATATATCGTACTATATCAATATATCGTACATTAAATAGATAATATTTATAAATACTTTCAATTTGGATTTCATATTTAGAGAGACCTTATTCCCGACAAACATTTAATATAACTAATAAGTGAGTTGTATGTGTTCTATACATTGTTTAGTAGAAGAAATAAAGCTATATATTTCGATATACATTGTAAATAGTGTTTCGGTAGTACGTATATTATATGATTGTGACAGTAGCCGTATGGCAGTTTACTTATTCTTTATGTATCTATGCATTTCTAAATCAATTATTATGGTGAATATGTGAAATGAATGTGTGTGTTTTTTAAATGAACAATCGCATATTATGTTACAATATCATTCACTATTCTAAATTATAAATTATATATTATATGCTAATATAATATTATTATAATAGTTGTATATATTGCACACTTTTCTATGAATAGTTTAATAATATAGATTAGATTATTATAGAATTCTATAAATTCATAACATTATATTATATTATATTAATATTGTTAATATGTAAAATATTTAAATAAATAAGTATATTTTAAATTTTAATTTATTAACATATTACTACTATATAATAAATGCAATACTATAGATTATATGTATAGATAATATTTATTATGTGTAAATTATAACATTTTTATATTTAATATTAATTTAAAATTATAATGCATACAATTTATAATAATTTATACTTTATAAATTGATTGTATATTGTTTTGAATAATACTATATATAATATATGTATAAACATAATATATATAATGATAAGTATGCTAATATAATAGTATACGAACGTTATGAGAATTATAATAATTGTATCGTATAAATATTAAAAATATATTATATTTTATTAAATATATAATTATTATTAGATAATATAATAATATATATAGTGTATATAGATTCTATAAATGTATATGTTTATATAAATTTATAATGTACATTATATATATATAATATAAGCTTAATTTTTGAATATAGAGAATGAATTATATTATAAAATAGTTTACTATTTTTAAAAATTCAATTCAATAAATTTAATTGACAGATTAGTTATCAATTGGTTCAATATACACATTCCTATATTACAATAATTTAAAAAATTCTGTAAATAGAATTCATAAAATCTTACATTATTTTTTACAACAAACATGAAATGCTTTGAAAGCAGACATTATAAGAATATAAATCAGACAGAAAACACTTTCATCCAAACGATGTCTGTTTTCCGACACTGATGATTCGTAAACAGATACAATACCGGTTATAAATTTACAATAAATATAATATGTTACAATAATGCATGGCCTACTATACATATGTACCTCTGCCTGTGCTTGGCGTATAAAAAGCGAATTAAGCGCAAATTTACTAACCGGCGCCGTATGAAATACTGAATTTTAGCGTCTATTCGCTAGAGCGGCTATCGATCGAATGCTCTAAATATACGGGTATAGTCGACTGTCGGCTAGAGTATGGCTAGAGGCTATTCGGTCATCTATTTTTAGAATAGACTAGACGATTTCGCATTTAATCTACATAGACTTGCATACGATAACTGCTATACGTTTGTGTATTCATTTCTCAGCCTTATATAAGCCGGCTATATTCTCATTATGCATATAGGCTTTGCATAGTTCTGCATAGCCTTATTATACACAGTTCAGGCGGATAGCAATTATATACATTGTGTATACTTTGCATATAGGTCACATAAATATTTCTTAAATGAATTATATTAACTAATCTATTCTGGCATATACGATATATAATAAACAAAAGTGTAAGAAGTATATATAAATATAGTGTTTTAACATAATAAATATATATTATTAATTTAACAATGATTTATAGTCTATGTAAGTTCATAATTATAACTGACTATATATATATATACCTTATAAGGTAATAATGAATAAAAAATCAAGATAAAGTTAAGTAATCTTTATTGAAATATAATCTCCTATAATCTACAAATATCATATATGAAATTAATAGCATTATATTATGTTATACTGTTATACAATGTTCCCTGGTTATTATTCAGAAACATAGTGATATAATAGTTATGTGTAACAAAGAATTATTGGTAAACACAGGAAATTATGCAATAAAAAAAGAAATTAATTCGATTATTTGCTGGGTAAATAATCGCAGCTAAATAATTTATATTAAATTATTATTTGTAAAAAAATAAATATATATTACAATAATTTTAATTGTGAAATTTTCGTTTAATTCATAATAGATGATACAAAAATAAAATAGATAAAACACACAGAATTTCAATATATTATTATATCAGATGACATATCTTTGTTCCTAGTATTTCCTCTTTCATCCTGTTGAACATTTCTTTAATTAGATATACAATATAAATAAATATAAATAATTATTGAACCCATTTAAAGTAAATAATTTGTTTACAATTTAAATTACCTACAGAAAATTGAACATAATATATAACTACAAACCCTTGTTTAAATTTCATTCCGCAACCATAGGAGTGCTGATGATTGCTTTGTCAGATACAAACTTCAGACTCTTCGAAGGACGACTTTTCTTAGAGTCGCGGGAATGAGAAGATTTAGATCTATTTGAATTTACCCTTCTGGAACCAGCTGCAATATGAAATGTGTTACGTTTGGTACTCATCCATGTATTAAGTACATTAACTTGAAGAAATACGCAAACAAAAAATATTTATTAATTCGTTTTATATGAATTAGATATACTTAGTTAAAAAAATTTAAAGTAAATAAATTCTTTCATATTTTAACTTAATACACATGATTTTTAATTTATATCATAAAACTATTTGTCAATTCTATTATTTTGCATGGGTAAATTTAGACAGGAAATCATAAATTTTAGATTTTTTTATTATATAATAAAAGTAAAAATATATTTTATTTGTATCAAAAATATTATATTTATTTTAAAATAATTATATAATATTGTTACATAATCTGGTTTCTTGTCTGGTTTCTTTGATTTTATTAATATTCATATGGACTGATAAAAGAACTAATTAAAATGATTAAATATTTATTTGCTAAGACAGCAAATAATTCAAAGTATTTCACTTTTTGTATCACAAACCTCGATCTCCATTTGTTTTCTTATTGGGATGTCGTTCCAGCAAAGGATGCACAACTAAATCATTTGATAGATTGTGTTATTTATGTCTAAATCAATGTTTTTATAAGAATTCTACTTATTACGATATATACTATTTAGTATAGTATTAATACTAATATTTATTATATTATGTATACAATAGATGTATTAGACTAAACTATATTTTTAATGCGGAGATGTAAATTAAAGTAAATTTGGATCGATGTTCACTAAATATTATTTTATTCAAATTATAATTTATTGAATTTCGTATTATCAAATGATCTTTAATTTATAATAGAAGATTAATTAATAGATTATTGTAAATTCAAATGATTTGAATATTATTTTTAAATTATGTCGCCATTTAAATCTATATGGTTGACAAGTTTTAAATATTGTTAAGAAAAAGGGTTTATATAATAACAAATAATAAAAATATTGAAAATAATATACTTCGTTTACACAATGGAAACACCCGCGGTATTGAATTTAGAGAAAGTAATATAAGTCAAATAATGAGATAATTGATGTCACATTAAAGATATTATATTTAACTCATAGATATTCATAAAATATTTACCCTAAATACTATTTACTAAATAATTTATATCCTTAATAAACCATTTACTAAATAATATGTATTGTAAATAATCTATTTAATAAAGAAATAATTCATAATTTAGCTATAGAAGTAATATATTTAATGCTATATATTATATATTGCCTATTTCATATTCCAAATAGATTTGTTCTTGAATTGTAGTAATTGTCCAATAATCATAATTATGTTATACGATAATTTAAGTAATAAATGCTAAATAAATATTAATTAATAATAATTGTAGTTAGTATTTGCTGAATGTTTTGCGTGTGTAGGTCAAGATACTTTGCGTGATTTGTTATAACTTATTATATCACTTAATTAACAAAATGTAGATTTCTGTAGAAATCCAATTTTGCAAAATGATGAATAAAATATTAAACTGTAAGTGAAATGACCATTATTATATAATGTGTATAAGCCAATAATCAGTTATATAATCAGTCAGTTAGTTTCTCAATAAATAATTCTAAAAATGATTCTGTATTTACACAAAATTTAATTTCAACAATGAAATTATCAACAATACCGTCTAGAGGAGCGTTAGGCAATTCCACTTTAGTTTGTTTCTTTGGTTTTCGAGGTTTCGGAGAGTTCACCTTCAATGCGGTATTCTGAGTGGATTTGCGAGGTGTTTTAATAATGCAAAAATTAAAATATTTAACCATTACAAATTATGATAAAATTATTCGAAATAAAAAATACAAAAAATATATTTAAACACATATTTACTTACTTTCGTCTCAAAAGTAAAAGAAGTTATCCTAAATGTTCGTTGGAAATCAGAAAATTAAACGACTGGTTATATGCGAATTTACCTCATCGGGATTGTCGAAGTCATCGACATCTGGGCTGATGGGCAGGTACAACAGGAAGTTGTCATCGTCTTTATCTTCGTCGCTGTCGTTAACGAGATCAACGATTAGATTTCAAATCGGGATACCGTGGAAATGCCGATGTAAGTCCGATTCAGTGATTAATGTCGCACGTCGCTTATTTATAGAATATTATCTCGACAACTAAATATATAAATAAAGAAGATAAAAAGGAGAATATTATATATACATATAAATATTTTGTATATATATATTTAATATATATACATATATAAATATTTCATAAATCTGAAGAAGGAAGTAAAATTGCAACCTGCTGCAAAAAACTGCAATTCTATCAATAGTAGTGACGTCGATATCAATTTCATCTTCGGTTTCACTCGCTTCAGACTCTGATGGTTCGAACGGAAAATGGTTAATACGGATGCAGCCCTGGGTTGGAAATCCAGGATTGCGTTAACGATATGCTATTTAAAGATGTAAGGAAATATGGGCATGAATGGATATCAAAGGGTGGACAAAGGGTGGACAATAAGATGACATTATGGTAGGGATGATAAATAGATATTAAAGTGGTGATAAAGGATGGCAATGGGATGACAATGAGATGGCAACGGGATGATGGATGTATGATGAAAAGCTACGACAGGAAAGACAATTAGATAAAACAGGGAAATATAACAAAGAGACAGAGGACAAAACAATTTAAATGGGATGGAAAGGGACAAGTAATTGTTAATAAGAGAATACAGATATCACAATGGGATAACAAATGACAAACAAAGAGAAGTGTAATTTGGTAACAATAAGACAATGACCAGCTGGAAGGTCTTTCTCATCAATATCTTTATCTTCATCTTCTACGTCAAATTCAGATTCTCTTTCTTCATACTCTACATTTTCATCAAGTTCTTTGAAATCGGGAGCAAAGGCACTCCAATTCTCCTACGGAGAGGTCATGAGGGGTTATTAGATGTAACGATGGGTTAGTAGATGCTGTAAATACACTAGAATTTCCTGTAGATACTAGGGAACTGAGAAACTTGATTAAATTGAATTTAAAAAATTGTTATTTTATATTATTATATACTCAATAATCTATAATATATTGTTAAGTTTAAATCTTGATAATTGATCAATTGTTATGAAATTTGAAGAACTTACCACTTGATTTTGTGACCAAATAGACACAATTCCATTGGAAACCGACGCTATGACGGATCTGATGGGATGCCACTGAAAACAGCATTTCATTAATTCACAATTATTATATCTCCGACTTTCAACCTTCCCCGACATAACCTCTCCCTTCATAACTCCTACTTATGACGTCTAGCAGCAGTTACCTACCTGGACATTTGTGACGCCAAACTACTACACTCATATGACGTCATCAACACTATGACGCAACCCCTTGCTAACTATGACATCTAGTAGTAGTTCTCCTTTAGTCCCGTGCAATATCTTCACTAGATTGCCCACCGCCCTCTCCCAGATGTATAGGGAATGGGAACGAGCGCTGCCAGCCACTACGTACTCCCCGTCGCCGGAGAAACTGCATTTCTTCCACAAAGATCTGCAGGGAAACGCGTTGAGACATGGTGGGGAGATATAATATGTCATAATAGGTCATATGACCCAATATGAAGTAACAAAGGGTATTATGTGAGGTCAATAGGGAGAGATAGAGAGGGATAGAGGGGGAGTGAGATGGAAAGAGAGAGGGAGATGGAGAGGAGATGTAGAGGAATAGGGAGAGAGGGAGGGAGGGAGAGTGAGATGGAGAGAGAGAGGGAAATGTTGAATGAAGAGAGAGAGAGAGGTCGGTAGAGAAAGATAGGTTGAAGGATATGGAGAATTCTATGGAGAAGGAGTGGGAGGGAGAACTGGATAGGGAGCGAGAGAAGGAGAGGGAGAGGAAGAGAAGGAACGGTTAAATGATAGGGAGAGGTTTAAGGAAAGGGAGATAGAAAGGGAGATAGAAAGAGTGGTAAAGGGAGTGGGTTGGGAGAGGGAGGAGAAAGGGAGATAGAGAGGGAGATATAGAGAGTGGTAAAGGGAGTGGGTTGGGAGAGGGAGAGAGGGAGAAGAAAGGGAGATTGAGAGAGTGGTAAAGGGAGAGAGAGAGGGAGGAGAAAGGGAAAGAGATTTACTAACTTATTGACCAAATCTTGTAGTTTCTGAATAGGTTCAGGTTCTCCGTCGACTCCGCAGGCGATTACTTCAACACTTTCGTAAATACGAATCACTCGATCGGATGCATTCAATAGGAAAGCACTTTTGTGGAGGGTCGAGGAAATTGTAACCAAAAGTACTCAATATATAATAATAGTATAGATTGCTGTTATATAACTTAAGCTCTTGGACACGTGCACAAAACTTAAAATCAACTGAGATACTTTAAAAAGAGAGCTAATATATTGAACTGTTTAGTTAGAGTAATGGTTAAGGTTTAGACCGCCTAGCTCTATGTCAAGGTTCGATTATCCGCTTTAATGAAAAATGTGAAGAAAATTACTACGTCGATTTAACAAATAAATATCTTCACCTTTTAAAACCTGAACAAATAAATCAAGAACTACAATTAGTTTCAATGAAGTATCTTGTAAGATAAAATGACTTCAACTAATAATTAGAATACAAAGTATGAGTATTATTCATGGTAGTCATGGTAACTAACTTTCCTCTTCGAGCGAATTCTATTGATTTGATAGCGATAATATTGGAAGCTGGAGGCTGTATTCGAAAACTGGCTACTAGTTTTAGATCCGATGAATCGTTGACCATCACCTGTGTTTACAGTACAGTACAATATCATACAAATTATTATGTTTCATTAATTATATCTAATTGGATCATTGAATAATTAAATAATTTTATATATTACACATATCAACAGATACCCGGAAAATTATTTTAAAAACCGAGAAATTTGAGTCTGGTAAATAGAAAACAATTAATTTAATTCACATAACAGATAATACATGTTAGATAATCAATTAAAGCCGAAATGAAAAAAATCAATGAAAAAAGAATATCAAATATATTTTAATTTAAATACTGTCAAAAATAATTGTTTTCATATAATTAATTTATTGGAATTATAAAAACATTTGTATTTAATGTTTAAGATTCTAAAAGGAATTAACATTCAGTATTATTAGAATCATTAAAAAATAGTGTTCACATACAAAATGGTCAGATGTAGAAATATATAATTGATTTATATATAATTAAGTTATTTGTTGTATACATTTATAATCTTTGTAATATGGTTTTTGATTTGATGAATATAAATATTTATTACTTTTTTATAATAATTCAAAATAAAATTTATTTTTTAATTAGGAATCCTAATTCATTGGCATTTCTAAATAAGAAATTAGAATATGAGGCTTAATTAAAAATATTATAAATTAGAATTTGTTAATAAATAATATATTATTAAATACAAAATAAATAAATAATAACTAAATAAATAAATTAATATAATGATTAATTGTCAATAAATTTATAAAATTCACCATAATTACATTTTCCTCCAGATAAACATATTTTATTTCAGTATTTAGAATATAACAGATAGTCTGTCTGTTTAATAATAGTTTAATATAAATATCCCTTAAAATGGACTGCTAATACAATATGTCAAATTAATGCTCAACGAATTTATGACACATAGCTTTATTATATAATGTTTAAAAAATAAAATATTTTTATACAAAATGTAGATAATTCTTAAACTTAAAAAGCCATTCAAAATTTTCATATGCTGTCAAATGTCAAAAAATGAATTAAACCCATTATTATATTACTAGCTAACCATTCCTTTAGAATTACAGGTGTAGATATATTGACCTCTTCGGTCAAACGAAGCCACAATGTTGTTGTCATTCTGTGTGAAGGTCACTAGTTGGTCAGGTAGTGGTTTAGAGATTGCATGGGATATCGGTGTTATTGTATTTATAGTTCAAGATCTCCAATAAATGTGTAAATTAATAATGATTTCTTCTGAAATAGCAATATTTGTGAAATGTACAAATTTAATATAGAATACAATAATTTGTATCCTCTGTATACATTAGAAAATAATAATTGCTACGATTTAGTCACATAACTGTAGGATAACATCACGTGGGGATGAAACAACCACTCTTATGAGTCCCCCCCTACAATACCCACACCTACTTAATTTCTACCCGCCTACCCAGGTAATAAAATCATCAAAGCTCTACTTCAACCAAAAACCACTTCCATCAGCCTATTGCCTATCTGGCACCCCATGCATAAGCCCCACCTCCATCAGCCTATTGCCTATCTGGCACCCCATGCATAAGTCCAACTCCATCAGCCTATTGCCTATCTGGCACATCAAGCATAAGCCCCACCTCCATCAGCCTATTGCCTATCTGGCACCCCATGCATAAGCCCCACCTCCATCAGCCTATTGCCTATCTGGCACCCCATGCAAAAGCCCCACCTCCATCAGCCTATTGCCTATCTGGTACCCCATGCGTAAGCCCCACTTCCATCATCTATTGCCTATCTGACACCCCATGCGTAAGCCCCACCTCCATCAGCCTATTGTCTATCTGGCACCCCATGCGTAAGCCCCACCTCCAACAGCCTATTGCCTATCTGGCACCCCATGCGTAAGTCCCACCTCCATCAGCCTATTGCCTATCTGGCACCCCATGCGTAAGCCCCACCTCCATCAGCATATTGCCTATCTGGCACCCCATGCGTAAGCCCCACCTCAATCAGCCTATTGCCTATCTGGCACCCCATGCGTAAGCCCCACCTTCATCAGCCTATTGCCCATCTGGCACCCCATGCATAAGCCCCACCTCAATCCCCACCTCAATCCCCGAGTGTACTAACATCCTTCTTATGCAATGGTATCACTCTATGGTTGCCATCCGTAGTCATAAGAACTGCAGGATGTTTTAATGGACACACAAGGAAAGAATCTCTGTAATGAAGTCTGAGTTTAGCTAATTACAATAAATAATCGACATTTAATTAAGATCGTAATTATATTATAATATAATTTAAATAGAATAAAATAGATATTACTATTAATTTAAGATTTAAAATCAATCACTTATTACTCTATTAGCATGTATTAACATAGTACCTTAATTAACAAACCACACCCGTAACTAACAAACAACCCTATTTATTAACATGTTTAGTCTCTCACTGACAAGCTTCACTCCTTATTAAAAAACCAACCCATCAGAAAATATCTCAAACCCAATCACTACAATAAAGCCATATCCACAATCTGGAGTTTAACCCTCACTAACGAACGTCGTGGGTGGAACTGAACCCTGAACACGGGAGATGGAAATCTAAAGCTGGAATTGCATTCTCCGGTATCCACCTGCCACACGCATACAGTATTATCCGTAGAGGCACTGATTAACTGATGTCCGTTACGATTCCAACTTCAAATCAGATGGGACGGAGTTATCGGGTAAAATACTCGTCTATAAATCGAGGTAGAGGGAAGGGTACGCGAGTGAATGTGTAATCGGAGAGATGCTACGCTGAAAGAACAGTAGTAAGATATAGTGTAGTAAGATATAGTGTAGTAAGATATAACGTAGTAAGATATAGTGTAGTAAGATATAGTGTAGTAAGATATAGCGTAGTAAGATATAGCGTAGTAAGATATAGCGTAGTAAGATATAGCGTAGTAAGATATAGCGTAGTAGCATATAGCGTAGTAAGATATAGCGTAGTAGGATATAGCGTAGGGAGGGAGGAAGGGAGGGAGGGAGGGAGGGAGGGAGGGAGGGAGGGAGGGAGGAGGGAGGGAGGGAGGGAGGGAGGGAGGGAGGGAGGGAGGGAGGGAGGGAGGGAGGGAGATACCACCTCAGAGAGCAGATTGACTGCACGTGAGCTGAGATGATAGTTGCAATGCCTCTCGTAAGGAAGTCGTAAACGTAAACACGGCCGTCATTGCAACCGACTGCAAGCAGGGAACCACGACGATTGAACTCCGCCGTCAGAGATATGCTGACGCAATCCAGGGTACCATCGAGGTCCTGGGATACGAAGGATGGTGCTTAAGTGGGAGTTTAGTGGCTGATTCGAGGGAAAAGAATCCTTATACCATTTTAAAAAAAGAAAACTGGTAAGGATTTAATGGAATAGGTGATGTGGAAAGGAAGGGAGAGTGGATACAAGTAAGAGGGGAGAGTACATAGTGAAATAATGGTAGAACAAAAAGTATTTAGGGTATTGAATAAAGAGTTTTAGGGAGTGTTGAGGAAAAGGAGTAATAAGTTTGAAGAAAAAATAAGTTGATAACAAGATAAGATGAGTAAGTTATAAGGAAGAAAATAATAATTTTTGGGGGCAGGAAGAAAGTCTATTTGGGATGAGAGTAAAGATGCCTGGGAGAGAAGCAAAATGTTATGGGGAAGGTGATATATCTAAAAACTTGAAAGATAATGGGGTAAATGAGGGAAGATTATGTGTATGGAATTAGGTAGCAATATTATTCAACATTATATTATACTTATATTGTATAACATTACACTATATAGTTGCTATTGTCATAATAGATTTATAATATATGTTTAATATTGGTATATAGGTATATTGGTATATATGTTTACTATATTTTAATATATATAAAGTATATGTCTAATTATAACCTCAGGAAAATTCTGACCAAAAGTTTCTGTGTAAAATGGTAGGTAGAAATTAGTAATTAATTAAAATCTGAAATAGTTTTAAATTTAAATATTAATTTTACCACAAGATAATTATTTTATAGTAGATTGTTTGCCACCAATGTCTACAAGATATTGATAATTCAGTGGGTACGGAATGAAATGCAACTCAGTGGAGTTTGGATTGAAGATTGATCTTGTGAGATAACCAACTAAAATAATTGTTGAATGTAGTACCACTGAAAACTTCAACTAAAAATACAACTACACTACTTAGAAACTACTTAATATAGCTATTATCCTTACCATCAATTAAAGTGACTAGTTCATTACTAAAATTGATTTAAATGTATCTACAAATGCGAAGCTACATTTAGATAGAAGGGAAAATGACATACCAAAGCACAAAATCAATTAATTTATATTTTAAGGACATTGCTAGTTTACAGAAGGATACGTCAGCACGCTAGGGAATATCCTTCTGGTTCCTATTCCCCAGAAGTATTAGTAATGAACGGAAGCTATCTGATTTACTCTAAGAATGACCGCTTTATTTAATAAGACGAATAAAGTAATGAGATCTATTATTAATGATCATTTACTTTTATTCCAGTATATATTGATATAAAAATACTAAATAATAGCATATTTTTATGAACTCATTAGATGATACCTCTGATATATACGTTGATTGTTTTTAAGTGATATCTGGATTAGATATAATTGTAATTAGAGGTTTTACGTTCATTTCTATTTTTAGATCATTGTTAGAATATGAATTAAATTATTCCAACTATAACGGCAGGAATTTTTACATGGCTTCGCATTTAATTACTACAGATTTCTTACTTTTACCAATTGATCATAGACAAGTAAATAATTTACTAAATTTATTATATAAATTAATAAATTTATAACTTAATTACTTAAGTTAGTTATTACTGAATAATGTAATTACTCAGTCAGTTATTTTAGTAGGAATTATAGATACTAATGTTATATTATAATAGAAAAATATATTTTAATTTGTTCTATTATTATCATATTATAAATATATATATATGAAATGGTGTTTTTTGTCATTTTTTCTATAATATATAATTAACTAGTTGAGTACTATTATAATGATATAAATAATGTTAAATATGTAATCTATAGTGTTGATGTTTAACGAACCCATCAATCCGATATTCATTTTAGATTATTTATATAATATTTATTATTTTAAATAATAGAATTTGTTTATATCTATAAATTATTATCCAACGATTTTAAATATAAAATATTTTAAGTATAGAAAGATTATTATATAATATAATAATAAATCCTATTTGTATATAACTCAGTATATTTCCAAACAAATTTATCCATAATTATGCATAGTACTATAGTAATAAATCGATCAAATAATATGTTAAAAATATTTTTAAAGTATATATAATTAACTAAAAAAATAATGTATATTCATATTTGTGTAAATACGCATAACATATTAATATAATCGTTTTAAAATTCCTTGATAATTGGAATTTACAATAATCACATAATATACATATGCACTATAGTAACTATAGTTAGCAAAGTAAATATCACTAGTACGTATGAAATAATATATATCCTGGGCTTCGTTGTTTTTATTACGTGTATTATCTTAAATATACATTAGAAATTATATTCCTTTTAAATATAAATAGAAAACATAATATTGGTCAAAATCTTATTTTTAATATATATATATATATATATATATATATATTATTTGTTATTAGCCTTTTACTATTCCTTCCTTAGTTAGTTCTACATTGCCAACAGAGTGAAACTTCAATCTTGACTGAGAGTTTGAATCTAAATATAAATATAAATCATTATATAAATAAAACATTTATAATGCTTAATAATATAAAGATAATAAATAAGTTTAATAAGTTATAGTAAAATAATCATTATGTATTTTAAATTATTTTGCGAACATAAAATGTCATATTTAAATAATATAACATAGTTATGTAAAGTTATTTTCGTATAGTAATTATGATAATTTATTAAATGATATATATATATATATCTATATAGTGTTAATGTCAATGATATTATACACCTGGTTCGTTATTATTTAACAATGTCGAGTTTTTAATTTTATTCGAATTTGTAAATTATAAAATATTTAATTTACATTATAAATACATACGGGTTCTAGTAGGTTCTTATATGCAAATTATTATTTAAAACCTCCTGTCTTTAAAGCCAAGTCCATTATATTATTATATTGTTATCCTGGATGATTCAATAATTAAATAAAAGAGTATTGAGTATAATATAATTAATTAATAAATGTTATATTATGACATATTTAATTGTAAAATTAATAAAAAATGGTATGACAAATATTATAAAAATTATTGTTATAATTACATATTTACTGTTCTAATTATATGTATTAGTATACTGACTTTAATGTTTGCATTAAAATAATTACTAGTATATAATAAAAAATATCAAACAATAATTGCAAGAAGAAATAAAATTACAGCTGTGCTCAAATCATGTTGTTTATATTTTGTATCTTAACCACGTGATGGGAACCAATAACGGGCATTTGTTAATAGTTTGAATATATAATTAATATTTGTGTTATAATATATGTGTTATAAAATTAATATTATTATATTATTCCATAATTTTAAAAACGTAATACATACAAATGATTTTATAATTTCCTAATAATATGTAAATAGTTAAATTTCTAGTTAAATTGATTTTTTTTATTGTCTTAAAATTTTACAAATAATTTACTACCGCTAGGAGTGTATTCGAAATATAAATTATTTTTATTTAAATTTGTAATGATATATTTTTGTTTGAGCCTAATCAAAATATCTAAAGTAATATCCAATATTACAAGGTATTCTAGTTATTGTTATAAAATATTTAATTTACATATGCAATCAATTATTTCAAATATTTATTTTTTTATTATACAAATTTCAATAATAGATAGACTGTAACTTACTTGTAAGTTACAGTAAGGTCTTAACTTCATTATAAGAATCTTATCATTATATGTTAATATTAAATAAATATATATATATATTAGTAATATTATTAGTAATTTTAACATACATTTTTGCGTCGGCCAATTTAACAATTTATAATATTAGTTTATGAATCAGCAAATGTCATGATTAAATTATGAATAATAATAAGGTTATGTATTCTTATCGTA
>OZ038314.1:28428535-28533877 GCA_964035775.1 Osedax frankpressi
AATTATGAATAATGATAAGGTTATGTATTATTATCGTATAAATATATATCTATATAGAGATACTATTGCTCCTCACACACAATTTAAAGAACAACATATTTGTATAATAATAATAATTATATTATAAATATCTATATAAATATATATATATATATATATATATATATAATATAATAAATATATATATATATATATATAATATTATATATATATATATATATATATATATATATATATATATATATATATATATATATTATATATATATATATATATATATATATATATATATAGATATATATATATATATATATATATATATATATATATACATATATATATATATATATATATATATATATATATATATATATATATATATATATTTATATAGATATTTATAATATAATTATTATTATTATACAATTATTTAATTTTTTTATAAGTATAGCTCTCATCAAAGGGACAACAAGTTCTTATTTTTGTTATATACTTTTCATTTTAATGTAATTACCAAGTTTAAGATATCCACTAAAATTTATAATAATAACTATTATAATTACTATATCATTTATTACTATTAAGATCAATATATTAGAGTTTATTTGAAAAATAATTAATTTGTATATAATATAAATATATATATATATATATATATATATATATATATATATCTTATTAATAATATATAAATAATAATATTTAAATATTATCATTTATTTATTATTATAGTAATTCTTGCATAGAATACATACATTCCATATATAGAATGAATACGATATTTATACTAATTCAGAACATTCACCATAGAAATGTATTTCATGAAATACATTGGTACATATATATATATATATATATATATATATATATATAATTTGAACACATTTACATACAGTAGCCTACGTTAGTAGTACATATACTTATAGATTATTATTACATGTCAATATTATCAAGATAATGGTGACATGAATCATAGATTTATAATTTTGAAAATTATAAGTCTGTGCCAAATGGTTAAGGATTGTTGTATGCCCATATATGAGAATGTCATATTAAAATACGGCACTGGATAGATAGGCTGGGAAATGTGGTGATTTGTTTACATAAAATATATTTAGTAATATGTGCAATTGTTCATATATTATTAATTTAAATTTTAAGAATTACATTTTCTTCGATGTATATTTTATTTGTTACACAAATTTATTTCTAAATATACTGTTGATCTAAATGTTATAGATGTTTAATTGATCTTAGTATTTATTTTATTTATAACACCCAGATATTTACAAATAGATAGCATCACATATTTTAATATTTAAAAAAAATGCATTTTCCCCATAATCTTTTTCAATATAAAAATAATAAAAGGAAATGTATAAATATTAAATGTTAAAAATATTAAAATTTGTTTATGATATTAAAATTGTTCTTATCATCTTTATTGAATATATTTGCAAATATAAAGATAGTTTATAATAAATATAGGCGTGTCTAATATTAAATTCAAAATAATTACATGTGTTTTATAAAATAAATTTCAAATATATAAATACTTTTTATTCATGAGTTTTTTTTAAACTGGCACACGGTATATATTATTATTTATCAAATGGGATATATTCAAAAGGATTAGAAAATAAAGATATATTGAAAATTAAAAGGGTATTAAAAAATGCGCAATCACATTATAATGAATCTTACTATTTGACAAATACAAGTATATAAAATATAAAGATATACATCATTTATGATAGAGTTACTATTATCATAATGATTATGATTATAATATACTATATGATATAATTCTACAATATAATAATTAATATTATTTAATTAAATTTAATAATATATATAATAATCATATTCTTATTTTTATAATAAATTGTAAAAATATATTAGATTAATTTAGATACTTTTTATAAGAATAAAAATGTATTTAGTGAGATATATGTAACATTCTAGCATATTTTTTTATAAAGATTTGATAATTAATAATATCACATTAATTTTTAATTTTGATAGTATTAATGAATGAAAAAAATGGAAAAGAAAAGATGTTGGTAATGTGCGAGAGTCAAGTTGATTTATTATTGAAAATATTTAATTCTGAATCTGGTCATTCTGGAATGTTTCACCATATTTTTTATTATTTGGGCGACACCCAAAAATTCCTTAACGAAAAGAATTTTACAGTGAAAACTTTGTTGAAGATTGTTTCTCTATATTTATCGAAAAAGAAATATCCTCAAGCTTTTTACTCCATATTTTTCCTTCGAAACGATATTTCGATATTCGTGTCTAAAATAATTACATTTGTAATCAATTTATGATGATGAGATAATATAATAATATTGATATTTAAAACATATGAATAGCATAATAAACTAAATAATTATATTAACCTAACAAATGAGGCTCCATATGTTTTCACATTCTTATAATGGTTATTTTTAATATTTTTAAAATTATATTAATGTATTAATTATGTTAAATTATACATCAAACTTATACTGATAATGGTATATTGTGAAATAGGAATTAATCGTAATATATATGTTAGACGATAAAATTATATTTGCGATAACTGATGATAAGTTTGTAGTTATTGCTCACAAATATATACCATTGTTGAAAAGAATTATATCTGGAAAGGTTAATACAAAATAAATAGGAAACTTTATCTTAAATTTATCTATAAATATAATTAGTTTATATAATTTTACAATTTTTAAATACACTAGATACAGAGTATCCTGCATCTCATGTATAATTGAGGTCTGCATCTACAAAGTTATTAAATATATATAGTATATAATATACTTATATATGTTTATAATATATGCTATATACCTACATTATGATGACAGAGTATTTTTCTGTGTAATTCAAGATATTATCTAATTATATTTTATGGCTATTATAATATGTGATTGTAAATTAATATTCATGATTGTACATAATACCATATATAAATTATTTATATTAAATTAAACTACATAATTTCTGTATGTTGTAAAGGAGAAATGATGGAATGCAATAGCCTTAATGGTTCACTTACTGATGAGTAAGAAACAATTGTATCTGATGTTATAATTAATATATCACCTTCAAAATATAATTATATCAAAAATCATCATATTGTTTTTATTTTATATTTATATAAACTACATTTGAATAAAAATTTACTGTCAAAAATTGTATTTTAATATATTATATACTTATAATTACAGATTAGCTCAATTGATTTAAATAGCAAGATTAATGTTTTGATAGCGGAATTAATTTGTTATATATATGGAGATATATAATGTAACATATAACGAGGCAAACTCAATTTTATTTATCCAATCTCCTTTTTGTTGTGAAATTAAATGTATGACTACTGAGAATAATGTTAGTTTAACATTCATTGATTATGATAATTGCTTTTTTATCAATATTAATTCCATATAAATGTATATGTTTAATTATATAGGAATACCCTGCTGATTAACAAGTAATAATATCATTAAGAAATCCGTACCTAATATTGTTACAAAGGTTATTAAGTATATTTTAAAATATAATTTAATTAATTATTTATTAATTATTATCTAATACTATATGTATTGAATAGTATTCAGATAATGGTGGATCACTGTTCACCAATTACTGGATTACATAAATCTTAGTTGTATACTGTGCTAATAGCTCGTGGCTCGATGATAATGTTAGATATATAAAATATAATACATATTTACCGATACCATCGGTAAATATGTATTATATTATTAATAATAAATGTTATTATATAGGTTTTATATAGGTTATATATTTTTTTATTGAACACCAGAAGAAAATAAGAAAATTATATTTATTTTTGATAGTAATTTAGGATTAGATTTAATATTAATATTTTTTCTTTTAGTAAAGCTTGTAAAATAATTATAATATAGATAACATAATATTTATATAAAAAAGATCTCAATTATATAAATTCTAGGTATTTAATTAAACATAAATTTTAATAGTGGAGCATAGTATTTCATATATTAATATATCATTATACTTATAGGTCAATTTTACTAATATAAAGTTTTTAATGACTATTCATCATAATAAATAGAATATTCCTGAAATCAATACTTGCAAAAGAATTTTCATTTTCTTATATAAAAATGTTTTACCAACGGGATTTATATAACTAAGGAGTGTACACTGTATAGTGTACACTATGGTTATTAATACATCATTGAATTGAATACAATAAAATATCAGCATGATTATTTAATATTATTAAATACAAGCTGATCTTTCTAATATTTTACAGGCAGCTGCCAAATTATTAAACTATAAGTCGATTGATATCGACTTCATGAGAACATTTATTTTTAATAAATTAACTTTGTAAAATATTCATATTAATTAATAACTTTTACAATTACTGAGTAAGTTAATTTTATCTAGTCTTATAACTATATTACATATATATATACTGATCATAATATAGATAATTGTATATTTTATTTAGATACAATATTATAAATTGTAATACATCCATGTATGCATACTCAAATCAAAATTAATTGTATAGATATAAATCAACTTATAATGTAATAATAATGTGTATACACAGCTACTAAATATACATTAAACTATAATTATAATACATAATATAAATGATTATTAGTATTATATAATAACTTATACATAAATATGTTATATCAATTATTATTATATCTCGTTTTCTAATAATTAATTATATATGTATATTTTATAATAAAAAACTGGTATTAATAATAATTTGTATATATAATTGTTTAATTTAAACTTATAATCAATAACAATCCTAAATTCAGAGTTATCTAATATAATTTTAAAATGTATAATAAATAATATAATACAATTTTAAAAAATTGAATCAATATATTTATAAATATTTGATTGATGTGTGGAATATGTTTACTTTAGTTATGATTGACAAATAGAATATACGAAATTAGAATTTTATTTATTGAGAGTAAGTGCATCCATCCATTGCACCAATACAGCCGAAGCCTCTTTCATTCATGTATTGGTTTGCCATGTCTAAGGCCTTGCGTCCAACTAGGAATTGTATCTGTTTATGATACAGTACTTTTCCTATTGCTTTGAATACCTACGGATAGAAAATCATATTATATTAACTAATGTCGTAGTTAAATACTGTATTTTATTTAAGTAATAAACTTTGCATATTAACTAACTCTATCACATATACTACAAGCAGTGAATTTTCCGATTCGGAATATATCGCCAAGTTGCATACATCGGATACCTTGAGAGAGTCTAAATAACGCAACTCCAACTTTTGTTGGAGTTGGTATGCGTCGCGATAATTTGTATTAACTGTGGCTATTTCTTCGTGGAGATTTTCGCATAAGTAGTTAAATGTTTGCCGGGACATCCTATATATAATTTTACATATTATTGATTATAAATCTTACTATGTTATTGATTATTATTGTAAATGTATATTTAAAATTATTAATACTTTTTACCTACCTAAAATGGCTATACCATTGGCTTGAGTCGAATCTTGTTTGAGCCATTACCCACCATTAGACATTTTTCTCTCGGATCCAATATCTAATATGTTCGTCTTCCAATACGCTTGCTACCATTAAAGGATAATATCCTTCTTTGCATATACAATTCTAATTCGCTCATATTGTTCTGTATATGTTAATAATTATCATATAATTTATTATAGTTAAATAACTTATACAGTATATGTCAATGATATATATATATATATTATAAGTAAATAATTAATAGTTATTAGAATAATTAATTGTGATTATTATATTAACTATTAATCGAAATTATATATGACATATTTACTAATTATTATATTAGTACTAGTATTAGCATTGACCAATTATAATAATAGGCTAGTATAATAAATAATTTATATTATTTTCAGATTATAATATATATATATAAAGGTTAAATTAATATATAAATTTAATACATTTTAAAATACAATATCATTTCATTTGTATTATTATTATAAGATTACAATATATATATATATAACGGTTTAATAACTATAACAACTTAATACATTTTAAAATACAACAAATATTTAATATTACAAATATAAACAATATGCATATCTATAAAGGTTTAATTACTATATCAACTTAATACATTTTAAAATACAACACATATTTAATTACAATATTAATAATATTGTATCGATATGATACATATACATATTTATTTATAATTTACTAACATTTTAAATTATATATTTCAATTGTTTTTGTTTTAAAATATCAATAATAATAGAATTTAGATAGTCTGGTAAAATAGACGAATGTGTTTTTGGTGTGAATCATGTTTGTATATAATTATAGGCGTGGCTTATATGTACGATAAATAGACGAATCGGCTATCCGGTGTGAACACTGTTCACTGAACAGGCCGTAAGTGCTAATATATGATATATCTAAATAGTTATTAAACTTTTAAAATTATTTTTATAATAAATATACAACTGTATTTCATATATAAATCAATTTAATAACCTATATTGAATATTTATATTTCATGACATGTATATGGAATTCGAAAAATACCGACAGTCATTGTAATATCCAACATATAGGTCAAATATGACAAAATTGCACGACACTATCCCAAGATTTAAAAAGGTAATCTCGGGCCTTGTGTCCCAGAATGGAACTTGTGCCAGAATGGAACCTTCAGGTGACATTTTCATAATCTTTACAAACATATCTAAAATAATGAGATACTAAGATAGATTAATTACTTAATGATTAATTACTTAATGATTAATTACTTAATGATTAATTACTTAATGATTAATTACTTAATGATTAATTACTTAATGATTAATTACTTAATGATTACTTAATGATTAGTAATAATAGCAGCTATTATTATATGCTATATCATATATTTTTTCTATAATATTAAAAAATATTATTTTCAAATTCTTAAATGTTGGCTTATTAATATAAATCAGGGTGTGGTTACAAAAATTCAAATTTATAAATATATTTCAATATTCGGAATACTATAATTACGATATTAACATTACGATATTAAAAGAGATTACATATGAAATCAAAAGAGATCAAATATTTGTTAGAAAATAAAATATTCTCTAATAATATAACAAAAAAGCACATATTGTATTTATATCGGTTTATAATCTCCGGTTGTCCTGAATTGTTGCCATATTTATTTTACTTACGCCGAAAGTAAAAACGGGCTTGAATCATAATAGTAATAAGTATTTCCATTATCTACTCTATAGAGTAGTCGCTATAGCATTTTCGGCCGAGAACGCGTCGCGACATCACACATCTATTCTCAATATATTATCTGAGAATATATTTAAGAATTTAATTGTAGTAACTCTACAAAAAGTTTTTTTTAAATATAAATATGTAAATTCTAAATAGATTATGTATCCACTTTAAAATATAAATTTAAATATATATATAAAATTCAAATTTATTATCTTTCGATATATATTTATAATTTAAAAATTCAATATATATATTTCTTTGATTGGCATGTTTATTTATCAATTATTTGACAGATAAGGCATCCAATGAATTAATAAGAATTTATTTTAATCGGTATAAGTTATAATATATGGATTAGTTATATTATTATTTAAACATTTAGTATCTATAAAATAATTTACTCGTATGTATTTTAATCATATTAAGGATATTAAGTATATTCTTATTGATTTGAAATTAATCAATATTGATTTATTGTTAAACAAAACTTTAAAATATCTTATTATATGTGTAGGTTCCATTCTGGCAAAGGTTGCATTCTGGGACACGACAGTCTATCTATGGAATGGCTATTTTCGTGCGAAATTTGTCCTGCTGTGCAAATTGTATGGGTTCTCGAGTGTTTGTATATTTAGAAGCGCCGTTTACATATTAATATAATAATGTATTTTATATAATTCTAACATTTAAAAATTTATTTAATATATATAAACCACGTACAGATGATTTATTTAGGAGATTTTAGACATTTATAAGATAAAGTGCATTTCAAATATTATCAATTATAATAAATAAAAAAAATCCTAATTAGGGGCACATCTAGCTGTCAATTAAATGATATATTTATTATAAATATAGTTTAATATTTTGCTATAAATATATTTTGATTTGAAACTATATATTATAATAACTTAGTACAACACTTGCATATTGTATTGATTGTGTATCTAAAATATATATACGAGAAAATACAAATATATATTATAATACAAAATAATTATAAAATTTGGATTAAATTATATAATCTGTTTAATATATTTTTATTAATTTTCTAATATAACATTTTGTATCCGTACATAATGTATTAGGGAATTTTCCGTTTAATAAATAATAATGTATATTATTGGATAAATCAAAAAAAGTTATAATTAAAAATAAATAATATTATTTAAATTAAGGTTAAGTTTATTCTAGTAGTAATATACAGTATGAATAATATATTATGTTGAGCATGAAAATCACATGTGTATAAATATTTACAGTATTATTATTGACACGCTATTTTATTGACACGCATATTTTATCATAATTTTTTAGCATATATTATATATAATTATATATATATAATTATATATAATTACAAAGAAAATAATTTACGTCATGAACCCTATACAAATTGCGCACGTCACTATAGACAATGGCTATTATATATTAAATATAAAAGTCGCAATGATTATAATATGCTTATATTTTATAATATTTATTAAGACCATATAATTCCATATACAATATTTTATTCTGATTTTTATATCAAAATAATCATTTTATTATATTGTGGGCCTAAATGACCATTTTGTTAATACAATGTAAAAAGTATGTGTATACTGGTATTCAATGCAGTAAATCACGCTACTTTCGTGAAATAATATAGCAGAATAGAAATATATATTATTATATATTATTAATATTTAATATTATCTACAATTCATAAATCGATTTTATTTAATATTTAGAGTATATATCAAACATACCACATAATTAAACAAAAAGCGTATTATTATTCTTACTTAAAATATTATTAAGTCATGTCATTTTCGGTAACCATGGATATTTATTTTTATTTTAAAATCCTAAATATAGATATATATATAACAAGGAAAATATCTATAATATTTACAATATTTATTTATAAGTAGTATTTATAAATCACATACGATATACTATCTATTTATACATTATGTGTATAATACATGTATATATTTTAATATTAATTACAAATTATGAACTGGTAGTTATAGGTTAGTAATTCACTATTAATTACTAATATACGTATCATTAAAATTGTTATATAATATACAAAACTGTCTTGATAATAAGTAAGATATCTTCCGTAAATATTGTTACTATAGTTCATCCTACGTAGTACATATATATATATATATATATATATATATATATATATATATATCACTACTAATCGTAGTGATTAGGTATGGAAACTCTAAAGTCTCACTATTGCCCTAGAATCCATGGGTTCTCAGTAGCAGTATTAAATTTAGTGGTAAATAAATAAGTTTACATTCCGGGATACATGTAACTAAAGTAAATCCCTAATTAGTCATATTATAGTATTTAACATTAACTAGATATTTAATAAGATTTTATATATATATATATATATAAATATAATTATACCGCATCTCGAACTACTATTATAACTATTAATTATTAGTTATAATAGATAATTAACTATATTTAAATTTAATTTTGATGGTTTATTTATTTGTTTTAAGAAATACTTCGAACAATGTTCCCTCTCTTTCTCCCTAGCCCCTCCCTCGCCCCTCCCTCCCTAGCCCCTCCCTAACCCATCCCTAGCCCCTCCCTCCCTCCTTCCCTCCCTCATTCCCTCCCTTATTATGACTATACGGATACCATACCCCAATTAGCGGAGATAGTAAGAAATGAATACCCTCGCTGGGTAGGTCAACCCTGCTACGACAAATGTCTATTTGATGGTGGCTATTGCAATAACATCACGATGACCTGCGAATGTCACGAGGACACACATTACCAGGAGAGTAACCACGAGTGTAGACCTAGTTAGTAGGATATTGAGTGATGGAGTGGAGAGTGGGATAGGGAGATGGAGAGGGTGAGAGGGAAGGAGAGGGGGAGAGAGATGGAGAGAGGAAGGTATAAGGATATGGAGTGAGGGAGTGGAGAGTGGGAGTGGGAGTGGAAGACGGTGATAGAGAAGGAGAGGGGGAGATAGAGGGATAGAGGAAGGGAGATGCATATGGAGTTGAATGGGAGTGTGAAAGGGACAAAGATAATATGTATATGAAAGAAATTAAATATTTCAAAATAAATTATTATAGTTATAGTTTACATTACTCTTGGTTGACCTCTCAATTGCAGTTCTGAACCTCGACCCCAAGGTCAAGGTGAACGAGTGGTGTACGTCGGATAGCATGTGTCGAGTGGGTATAAAATATTCGAACTGTTTGAATAAGAGGTGCGTCTGCGATACCGGATTCCACCCGATAGACGGCGGCAGGGAATGCATGAGAAGTTAGTGGGCCAATGTTCACGTATTAGTGGACCGCGGTGAGAGGGAACCGTACTTCGGTGTACTCATTGTACTCATCACGGGTATACCATCGGTATCAACACCGCTGTACCCGATACTACTTTACCTCGCTACTTTACTTCGCTAGCATACCTCCGTACAGATAACTTATTCAACGCTATTCAACATTATAATGCAAGATACATCTACTAACCCTCATCCGACCTGATTACACGTAGTCTACGTTGTACGCGGTACCATTACATGACTACTCCAAAAGCGCAGTACTAATACACCACTATTTAGCACTATATACATTTGCACTGCTAACCTCGTAAACACCATTACATTACTATCGGACCTTCTGACCCAAAACCATTAGGCCATAAATCGTACATTAAAACAATTCAAATCTTCTATATAATATCAGGAAATCAATACTCCCAATAATACATATTATAACGCTAACAATATCTAAGGTATCGCACCTTTACACCATTACTTTATCCTCCTACTCCGCACCATTACACCACTACCTATGACTCAGATACCCTGGACAGCGGTTGCAGAGATAACGCGGAATGCTCGTCGGTTCTTTCCGGTTCTTATTGCGATGAAACCCGGATGAAGTGCAAGTGTAGATTGGGCACAAAGGCCAGCTACTACCCGACTGTTACGTGTAGGGGAGGTAATTTGTGGGCTCTCTAAAACATCTTATATGGATCTAAAAATGTCTAAAAGATCTAAGCGTACTTTATTAGGGTTACGGTGTATATAAACACGGTGTATTATAGCGGTTTGCATTGAATCCTTTAGATTATGTAAAAGTATATAAAAGTATTATATGTCAGTAAGTTGATAATTTGGACCCGTAACATCTATTACGGTTATTTAGGAGTTTTTGTCAGCTTTGTAAGGGATTTATAGACATAGTTGGGGAAATGTACGTCGTACATATACGTACATACGTACATACATATATACGTCTTACATTGTACGATATATCTAGTGGCTTGAATGAGGTGTTTAAGGAAGTGTAAATGTAAGTAATAGTTATCTAAAGGTATGTAAGTTGTCTGTAGTAAGTGTGTAGTAAGTCTGTAATAAGTCTGTAGTAAGTCTGTAGTAAGTCTGTAATAAGTTTGTAGTAAGTTTGTAGTAAGTCTGTAATAAGTTTGTAGTAAGTCTGTAGTAAGTCTGTAATAAATTTGTAGTAAGTTTGTAGTAAGTCTGTAATAAGTTTGTAGTAAGTATGTAGTAAGTCTGTAGTAAGTCTTTAGTGACTATGTATTAAGTATTAAGTATTAAGTATTAAGTGTTAAGTAGTTGTAACTAGTAATGGCGATTTGACTTATATTTGAGTTGAAATGAATCGTATTGATTATGGTTTATTTTGTTTCAACCAAATTCGAGCCTTTTCAATTGTGTATTATTGAGTATTACAATCAGTATTACATAGGGCGATATTCTCATCGAAGCTGAACTATTTACATGTCAAACCGTTACTACCCGTACAGTTCTGTTAATGGACGGTTGCACTACGGACAAACAATGCGAGGTCGAAGTTCAAAACGCCTACTGCGATCCGAGAAGTTCGTTCACCTGTCATTGTAGGCGTGGCTTCGCGTCAAATGGATCCGCCTCCTGTGTTTACGGTTGATAAATACACAGAGAGGATATAGATAGAATGTATTGACAGCCGTTACACACATTGGGTATATATAATGAGTTTAGGCAGAATATTCGTGTGCTTTTATATTAATTTATATTATTATAATAATAACATAATAAAATAGTGTTAAATGAGGTGACGTAATAATATTATATTTATATTAACTATACAGTTGACTAATTATCATAATTTGAATATTTCCGTAATCGTTCTTTTAAATCTGAACTAACCCTTGATTGAGATATTATATCGTGAAACCGTTATTGCTTAAACGGCCTACTTATTCACTTATCTCTACTTAATGTCTACTTCATCACGTGGTCCCGTTAAATTAAAGGCCTCGCATCGCACAGTGCGTATGGGAGGAGTCTGCCGATTCGATGACGAGTGCAAACATGTGATGTCGTCGCTAACGTGCCTCGATGCTAGGTGCACGTGCACCAAGGGCACCTACGAGAGTCTCGGTGCGTGCTTAGCCCGTTAGTATACGTTATCATACGGGTTTATGAGGTAGTGTGGAGATAGGCTAGGTGCACGTGCACCGAGAAACATTTCAGCGAGTGGTCATCAAGTTACTATGTATGTCATCTTAGATGCGTGCGCTTGTTTGCAAAACTGACCACCATCGCGTTACTTTAGGTATTGTGGCGCAAATTGAGGTGGTAGGAGTACAGTTATTTAATCACAACAACTACTTTCGTTACATTATTCGGAAGAGAAAAGACAACGATTTGCTAAGTAATATGTCAAATGTAATATCATTGTTCATGAGATACTACAATACAATAGATAACGAAGATAAATAATTAAAATTATAAGTTATATATATTAGATATCTTATTCAAACATTAGCTTCAGAGTTACAGTTAAATAATAATATCTAGTATGTTAAATATAAGTGCAACTAAGGATGTTAGTTATAGTAGTAACTGTTGTAATGCATTATAGTTGTAATTGTCCTAATTAGAATTGGTGGTACTTGTTATAATGGGTTGTAGTAGTACTTGAAGTAATTAATTGTAGTAGTACTTGAGGTAATTATTTATAGTAGTACTTAAAGTACTGCGTTATAGTAGTAGTTCTTGAAGTAATTAGTTAAAGTAGTTCCTGAAGTAATTAGTTGTAGTATTACTTGAAGTAATTGGTTATAGTTGTCTTGTGGTAATGTTTCTACTACTAATGTAAGGATTGGGTATATACTCAGTATATAAGGTGTCAAACGCAATGCGGAATCATCAGTTATTGACACTTGACAATTACGTAACACGTTGACGCGGTTCGCAGGTAAAGTGGGTTCCACGTGTACCGACCAGCTGGACTGCAATGCTATATACCCAGTGGGCGTGGCTATCTGTCAACTCATGCAGTGTCAATGTCCACCAGGGTATTCCAGCCAGGAGGCGGCGTGTATCAAATGTAAGTGCCTGGTTGACAACTAACTGATGGCATCCGACGACTGCCATTCATATATATCTCGAATACCTACCATTATAGATATTAGAAAACCGTATTAATAATCATTTATTACCATTATCAATTTTACAAGTTCAATGAATTTTAACGAATATTCGTTGTGTCTGAATAAGTCCAACTTCATTTTCTTAAAGACACAATTCTATGCTAAGACGACTTAGATATCGTAACTAATTGCTAGCTCATACTAGGTTCAACCATTATGGCCGTATGTTATCACGCGTCCTAACAGTCCAACGACTAGTATCACGGTAACCATGGTAATTATTGTAACCATGGTAACTGCCGTACAGCTACGCAGGACCACAGCTGTTCACGAGGACAAGACTGTGCCGAGGACATGGAGTGCTCGTCTAATGTGTGCAAGTGTCCTACCGGATATCGTCTCTTTATGTACAACCAATGCGTGAAAAGTTCGTTACCAATATTAGCAGCAGATACTGACATCTCATATTGATAACATCGATTGTAAATCAAGATTTTAAATAAAAACCAAAATCTCATTGAACCTTTAAGTTAATGTTAGTTGAATTTTATATGAGATAAAACTCAGATCCGATTTTTGTATCTGGATTAGGATGTACAGTGTACATTGTACAGTGTACATTATACACAATGTACAGTGTACATCTAGTGTAGAGTAGATGATCATTACTAGTGATATGATCCATTACCCCTACAATATAGGGCCTACACCGACCCCTAACCCTATTTATATCCTAGCAGTGAGACTCTACAGCTCATGTAAAGTGGATGAGGATTGCTCACTAGTGTTATGACATCTGACCCTTAACCCTTTTTCTACCCTCGCAGTGAGACTCTACAGCTTATGTAAAGTGGATGAGGATTGCTCATTAATACTTCCCACGGCCTACTGTGACGTCATATGTAAATGTACTGTCGGCTACTCCCCCGTAGATCTCTTCAAATGTAGACAACGTAAGTGTCTTCTATAACGGGAACCCACTATATGTAGTGACAGTTATATAGATAGTCAATGTAAGTTACGATATACGATATCATTATTACACCCGCGACATAATTATAATATACACAGTCATAGTAACAGTTATAATCATAGTCATAGTCATATTCATATATTAATATAAACATATTAATAATTATTTTCACAAATATCTCACGTAGTTCACATAGACGATGCGTGTTTGGAAGATGTGCAGTGTCAGCTAGCCGTGCCTGGATCGCTGTGCCTAGTCGGATTGGGTAACAGATTGGTGTGCAGCTGCCCGCGGGGATTCAAGATGGAGACGAACAGGCGATCAAACGATAACTCAGTTTGTATTAAACGTAAGTGAACTCGCCATCGCATCCTCCTTTCGTCTCTCCCGCCCTCCCTTCCGCCCTCCTTTCCGCCCTCCCTCCCGCCCTCCCTTCGGCCCTCCCTTCGGCCCGCCCTCCCTATCAGCCTCCCTCCCTATCAGCCTCCCTTCCTATCAGCCTCCCTCCCTATCAGCCTCCCTTCCTATCAGCCTCCCTTCCTATCAGCCTTCCGCCCTCCTTTCCGCCCTCCATTCCGCCCTCCCTTCCTCCTTTCCTATCAGCCTCCCTTCCGCCCTCCCTTCCTATCAGCCTCCCTCCTTCCCTCCCTATCAGCCTCCCTCCTTTCCTTCCTATCCGCCTCCCTCCTTTCCTCCCTATCCACTAACTCACTCGGTGCAGGTGTACTCGGTGATTCATGCGATATGGATCACGATTGTATCTCAGTTATGAATGGAACTCGATGCCGTTACTCGATGTGTCTTTGTGCCAGTGACAGCATAGGGGTCACAGGTCAGACTAAATGTTTTCCAGGTTAGTGGGAGGATTAGGAGTCAGATTTTAGTTGTTAGGCTAGCTGGTTAATGATGCAATTGTAAGGGTTTACTTATTTAAAGCTCAATAATTAATTAGTATGCATACTTTTGCTTATATTATTATTATTTGTGTAAATACATGAAAGTATTTTTCAATAACTTTGTTTGCTGGTTACTCAACAATGTATGTATAACAGACTAACCTAATTATGTAATGGTATTATAAAATACTTTCATGCGCCACAACAAATATTGAATAATATAAAATAAATTTGAAAATTCAAAAAATCAATAATCTCTTTTATTATGTGATGTATATATTTAACAATATTATAATAATTATGTTATTAGTAATAACTTTTCCTTCCTTAAATATAAATTAATTTATATAATTTGAAAAAGGCGCTTATCATAACGAGGTGAGCGCTATGAACTTAACGGATAGTAAAAAAAAAAAGTTGGAACAAAATTGGAATTTAAATGCGTTGTTTTCCTACTCGAAAATTTAAGGTATTGCGTAATCTTCTAAATTGTTTGCATTATTAGTAAAGCTCCGAAATGTTTCTAAACTTCCAAATGACGAACTAATATTACGTTAATCGAGTATTTGATATATACGTTTTTCGTGTTTTAGTGAGAGAAAAAAAATTCTAAAATATTAGTTTCGTCAAATTCTAAAAATGATCTCACAGACTAATTAAATAGTAATATCGAGTGCCGATATATTTTTACAATTTGTATTTCGGGAATAGATCCGGATAACTAGAAAGGTAACTATGGAATTTATTATTTTTACCACGTGTTTATAATTTATAAAATTAAAAAGCTATTATAATACATCACATTTTTGAATATCAGTGATTTTACCATAAATGAAGGTGATAATGCGTTGTATATAAATAATCGTAAAACTAATTCGCAGTTACCTTGCCAATTAGACGTTTCATATAGAAATATTTATATAATGTGTTTTTATAACGAAAAATATAACTATTTAGGATAATCTGAATATATCGTAATGATATTTTTGTAAAACTATTTTTACATTATATATATATATATATATACATATATATATATATATATATATATATATATATATATATATATATATATATATATATTGACATGGGTAATAACTTGCGCTTGCTACTATATCATAACTATGTGATATAACAATAGTTGTTATATTTTTGAATTCACTTGTATTTAAAACATTACATTGAAGTGAAACTGAACTCACCTTGCCTGGATGACTTGAGTTGTATCGGCGAAATCGAGGCATCGGAATGCGCAGGTGGCAAGTGTATCTGCAAACAAACGCATACGAAATTCAACGACACCTACTGTGAAGCTAGTTAGTCGGAGTGAGAAAGTCGGCCTGTCTATGAAATGCCCATACAGGGTATTATTACGTATACGTATACGCTTACGTATGTGTTTACTATAGTAACTAATGAAACGCGTGTTTACGGCATATACTTTCCCAAGAAACAACATTTTATAATTATTCAAAATTCTTATATAATTAAATTAATTAGATTCTATTTCATATAAAATATAATATAATTAAATACAAATAAAATACATTTTTTATTTTATTATATAACAACAAATTAAAATGGCCTGGATGTTTACTTGGGACGATTACTTGTTACTATATCGGCAATATAAAATAGCTAGGAAAAACATGTTTCTTATAACTTTATTAATTTATAAACTTAAAAAATAAAAATATTTCTCATAGAATTTAAATCTCTTTTTATAATCTTAGAAGTATACAGTTATATATATATATATATATATATATATTTATACATATACATATATATATATATATATATATATATATATATATATTATCTGTTTCGATAGGACTCCTTGGCTCATTCTGTACCACAGATGACGATTGCTCATCTGTAGAGAACACGATTTGTAATTCATACGGCAAATGTCAATGCTCCATTGACCATATGTCCGAAAAGGACGTCGTGGGACCTTGTATTTCCGGTTAACGTTTTGACCATTGTCTAATTATTTAGCTAAATGCTCGGAGTTATCTATAACCATTACAGGTATCAAACATATTTATCATCTACAATATTTTCTTATTTCGTAATTTTAGTTGATAAGTTATATCTATATAACCACCAAACTTCTATAAATTTACAATGAAACTGAATTTATTCATTCATGAGCTTAAAATACCTGAATGCATTATCAGATATTATATAATAAAATAATTTCTTATAATAATTGTTTATGCTTTATTGATTATACTTTCACAGTGCTATTGTATTATAATCTATGACCATTATGATATAATTATTACGATATATTTTTGATTACTATAATTGTTTACTCATAGTTAAATTCTTAAATTCATAATAAGTGTTATTTCTAAGACGTTTCCATATAAATACATAAATACATCTTCTCCGTCTTCAATACATTAAATTGAACGTATTTCAGTTTTACTAGAAACTTGCACTGATATTCCAAACGAATGTGAAAAAAAGAAAAAAGATTCATTTTGCAGTCGACGCGAATGCATTTGCAAGTCTCACATGATGGAGCACGAAGGCAAATGTATCAGGTGGAGTTAGTAATAGACAATAGCGTTAAGACAATAGGTAAGGAGTTAGTAATAGACAATAGTGTTAAGACAATAAGTAAGGAGTTAGTAATAGACAATAGTGTTAAGACAATAAGTAAGGAGTTAATAATAGACAATATTGTTAAGACAATAAATAAGGAGTTAGTAATAGACAATAGTGTTAAGACAATAAGTAATGAGTTAGTAATAGACAATAGTGTTAAGACAATAAGTAAGGAGTTAGTAATAGACAATAGTGTTAAGACAATAAGTAATGAGTTAGTAATAGACAATAGTGTTAAGACAATAAGTAATGAGTTAGTAATAGACAATATTGTTAAGACAATAAGTAAGGAGTTAGTAATAGACAATAGTGTTAAGACAATAAGTAAGGAGTTAGTAATAGACAACAGTGTTAAGACAATAAGTAAGGAGTTAGTAATAGACAATAGTGTTAAGACAATAAGTAAGGAGTTAGTAATAGACAATAGTGTTAAGACAATAAGTAAGGAGTTAGTAATAGACAATAGTGTTAAGACAATAAGTAAGGAGTTAGTAATAGACAATAGTGTTAAGACAATAAGTAAGGAGTTAGTAATAGACAATAGTGTTAAGACAATAAGTAAGGAGTTAGTAATAGACAATAGTGTTAAGACAATAAGTAAGGAGTTAGTAATAGACAATAGTGTTAAGACAATAAGTAAGGAGTTAGTAATAGACAATAGTGTTAAGACAATAAGTAAGGAGTTAGTAATAGACAATAGTGTTAAGACAATAAGTAAGGAGTTAGTAATAGACAATAGTGTTAAGACAATAAGTAAGGAGTTATCAATAGACAATAGTGTTAAGACAATAAGTAAGGAGTTAGTAATAGACAATAGTGTTAAGACAATAAGTAAGGAGTTAGTAATAGACAATAGTGTTAAGACAATAAGTAAGGAGTTATCAATAGACAATATTGTTAAGACAATAAGTAAGGAGTTAGTAATAGACAATAGTGTTAAGACAATAAGTAAGGAGTTAGTAATAGACAATAGTGTTAAGACAATAGTGTTAAGGAGTTAGTAATAGACAATAGTGTTAAGACAATAAGTAAGGAGTTAGTAATAGACAATAGTGTTAAGACAATAAGTAAGGAGTTATCAATAGACAATATTGTTAAGACAATAAGTAAGGAGTTAGTAATAGACAATAGTGTTAAGACAATAAGTAAGGAGTTAGTAATAGACAATAGTGTTAAAACAATAAGTAAGGAGTTAGTAATAGACAATAGTGTTAAGACAATAAGTAAGGAGTTAGTAATAGACAATAGTGTTAAGACAATAAGTAAGGAGTTAGTAATAGACAATAGTGTTAAGACAATAAGTAAGGAGTTAGTAATAGACAATAGTGTTAAGACAATAAGTAAGGAGTTATCAATAGACAATAGTGTTAAGACAATAAGTAAGGAGTTAGTAATAGACAATAGTGTTAAGACAATAAGTAAGGAGTTAGTAATAGACAATAGTGTTAAGACAATAAGTAAGGAGTTAGTAATAGACAATAGTGTTAAGACAATAAGTAAGGAGTTAGTAATAGACAATAGTGTTAAGACAATAAGTAAGGAGTTAGTAATAGACAATAGTGTTAAGACAATAAGTAAGGAGTTATCAATAGACAATAGTGTTAAGACAATAAGTAAGGAGTTAGTAATAGACAATAGTGTTAAGACAATAAGTAAGGAGTTATCAATAGACAATAGTGTTAAGACAATAAGTAAGGAGTTAGTAATAGACAATAGTGTTAAGACAATAAGTAAGGAGTTATCAATAGACAATAGTGTTAAGACAATAAGTAAGGAGTTAGTAATAGACAATAGTGTTAAGACAATAAGTAAGGAGTTAGTAATAGACAATAGTGTTAAGACAATAAGTAAGGAGTTAGTAATAGACAATAGTGTTAAGACAATAAGTAAGGAGTTAGTAATAGACAATAGTGTTAAGACAATAAGTAAGGAGTTATCAATAGACAATAGTGTTAAGACAATAAGTAAGGAGTTAGTAATAGACAATAGTGTTAAGACAATAAGTAATGAGTTAGTAATAGACAATAGTGTTAAGACAATAGGTAAGGAGTTAGTAATAGACAATAGTGTTAAGACAATAAGTAAGGAGTTATTAATAGACAATAGTGTTAAGACAATAGGTAAGGAGTTAGTAATAGACAATAGTGTTAAGACAATAAGTAAGGAGTTAATAATAGACAATAGTGTTAAGACAATAAGTAAGGAGTTAGTAATAGACAATAGTGTTAAGACAATAAGTAAGGAGTTAGTAATAGACAATAGTGTTAAGACAATAAGTAATGAGTTAGTAATAGACAATAGTGTTAAGACAATAGGTAAGGAGTTAGTAATAGACAATAGTGTTAAGACAATAAGTAAGGAGTTAATAATAGACAATAGTGTTAAGACAATAAGTAAGGAGTTAGTAATAGACAATAGTGTTAAGACAATAAGTAAGGAGTTAGTAATAGACAATAGTGTTAAGACAATAAGTAAGGAGTTATCAATAGACAATAGTGTTAAGACAATAAGTAAGGAGTTAGTAATAGACAATAGTGTTAAGACAATAAGTAATGAGTTAGTAATAGACAATAGTGTTAAGACAATAAGTAAGGAGTTAGTAATAGACAATAGTGTTAAGACAATAAGTAAGGAGTTATTAATAGACAATAGTGTTAAGACAATAAGTAAGGAATTAGTAATAGACAATATTGTTAAGACAATAATTAAGGAGTTAGTAATAGACAATAGTGTTAAGACAATAAGTAATGAGTTAGTAATAGACAATAGTGTTAAGACAATAAGTAAGGAGTTAGTAATAGACAATAGTGTTAAGACAATAAGTAAGGAGTTAGTAATAGACAATAGTGTTAAGACAATAAGTAAGGAGTTAGTAATAGACAATAGTGTTAAGACAATAAGTAAGGAGTTAGTAATAGACAATAGTGTTAAGACAATAAGTAAGGAGTTAGTAATAGACAATAGTGTTAAGACAATAAGTAAGGAGTTAGTAATAGACAATATTGTTAAGACAATAATTAAGGAGTTAGTAATAGACAATAGTGTTAAGACAATAAGTAAGGAGTTAGTAATAGACAATAGTGTTAAGACAATAAGTAAGGAGTTAGTAATAGACAATAGTGTTAAGACAATAAGTAAGGAGTTAGTAATAGACAATAGTGTTAAGACAATAAGTAAGGAGTTAGTAATAGACAATAGTGTTAAGACAATAAGTAAGGAGTTAGTAATAGACAATAGTGTTAAGACAATAAGTAAGGAGTTAGTAATAGACAATAGTGTTAAGACAATAAGTAAGGAGTTAGTAATAGACAATAGTGTTAAGACAATAAGTAAGGAGTTAGTAATAGACAATAGTGTTAAGACAATAAGTAAGGAGTTAGTAATAGACAATAGTGTTAAGACAATAAGTAAGGAGTTAATAATAGACAATAGTGTTAAGACAATAAGTAAGGAGTTAGTAATAGACAATAGTGTTAAGACAATAAGTAAGGAGTTAGTAATAGACAATAGTGTTAAGACAATAAGTAAGGAGTTAGTAATAGACAATAGTGTTAAGACAATAAGTAAGGAGTTAGTAATAGACAATAGTGTTAAGACAATAAGTAAGGAGTTAGTAATAGACAATAGTGTTAAGACAATAAGTAAGGAGTTAGTAATAGACAATAGTGTTAAGACAATAAGTAAGGAGTTAGTAATAGACAATAGTGTTAAGACAATAAGTAAGGAGTTAGTAATAGACAATAGTGTTAAGACAATAAGTAAGGAGTTAATAATAGACAATAGTGTTAAGACAATAAGTAAGGAGTTAGTAATAGACAATAGTGTTAAGACAATAAGTAAGGAGTTAGTAATAGACAATAGTGTTAAGACAATAAGTAAGGAGTTAGTAATAGACAATAGTGTTAAGACAATAAGTAAGGAGTTAGTAATAGACAATAGTGTTAAGACAATAAGTAAGGAGTTAGTAATAGACAATAGTGTTAAGACAATAAGTAATGAGTTAGTAATAGACAATAGTGTTAAGACAATAAGTAATGAGTTAGTAATAGACAATAGTGTTAAGACAATAAGTAAGGAGTTATCAATAGACAATAGTGTTAAGACAATAAGTAAGGAGTTAGTAATAGACAATAGTGTTAAGACAATAAGTAAGGAGTTAATAATAGACAATAGTGTTAAGACAATAAGTAAGGAGTTAGTAATAGACAATAGTGTTAAGACAATAAGTAAGGAGTTATCAATAGACAATAGTGTTAAGACAATAAGTAAGGAGTTAGTAATAGACAATAGTGTTAAGACAATAAGTAAGGAGTTAGTAATAGACAATAGTGTTAAGACAATAAGTAATGAGTTATCAATAGACAATAGTGTTAAGACAATAAGTAAGGAGTTAGTAATAGACAATAGTGTTAAGACAATAAGTAATGAGTTAGTAATAGACAATAGTGTTAAGACAATAAGTAATGAGTTAGTAATAGACAATAGTGTTAAGACAATAAGTAAGGAGTTATTAATAGACAATAGTGTTAAGACAATAAGTAAGTAGTTAACAATAGACAATAGTGTTAAGACAATAAGTAAGGAGTTAGTAATAGACAATAGTGTTAAGACAGTAAGTAAGGAGTTAGTACTAGACAATAGTGTTAAGACAATAAGTAAGGAGTTAGTAATATACAATAGTGTTAAGACAATACGTAAGGAGTTAGTAATAGACAATAGTGTTAAGACAGTAAGTAAGGAGTTAGTAATAGACAATAGTGTTAAGACAATAAGTAAGGAGTTAATAATAGACAATAGTGTTAAGACAATAAGTAAGGAGTTAGTAATAGACAATAGTGTTAAGACAATAAGTAAGGAGTTAATAATAGACAATAGTGTTAAGACAATAAGTAAGGAGTTAGTAATAGACAATAGTGTTAAGACAATAAGTAAGGAGTTAGTAATAGACAATAGTGTTAAGACAATAAGTAAGTAGTTATCAATAGACAATAGTGTTAAGACAATAAGTAAGGAGTTAGTAATAGACAATAGTGTTAAGACAATAAGTAAGGAGTTAGTAATAGACAATAGTGTTAAGACAATAAGTAAGGAGTTAGTAATAGACAATAGTGTTAAGACAATAAGTAAGGAGTTAGTAATAGACAATAGTGTTAAGACAATAAGTAAGGAGTTAGTAATAGACAATAGTGTTAAGACAATAAGTAAGGAGTTAGTAATAGACAATAGTGTTAAGACAATAAGTAAGGAGTTAGTAATAGACAATAGTGTTAAGACAATAAGTAATGAGTTAGTAATAGACAATAGTGTTAAGACAATAAGTAAGGAGTTAGTAATAGACAATAGTGTTAAGACAATAAGTAAGGAGTTAGTAATAGACAATAGTGTTAAGACAATAAGTAAGGAGTTAGTAATAGACAATAGTGTTAAGACAATAAGTAAGGAGTTAGTAATAGACAATAGTGTTAAGACAATAAGTAATGAGTTAGTAATAGACAATATTGTTAAGACAATAAGTAAGGAGTTATCAATAGACAATAGTGTTAAGACAATAAGTAAGGAGTTATCAATAGACAATAGTGTTAAGACAATAAGTAAGGAGTTAGTAATAGACAATAGTGTTAAGACAATAAGTAATGAGTTAGTAATAGACAATAGTGTTAAGACAATAAGTAAGGAGTTAGTAATAGACAATAGTGTTAAGACAATAAGTAAGTAGTTAGTAATAGACAATAGTGTTAAGACAATAAGTAAGGAGTTAGTAATAGACAATAGTGTTAAGACAATAAGTAATGAGTTAGTAATAGACAATAGTGTTAAGACAATAAGTAAGGAGTTAGTAATAGACAATAGTGTTAAGACAATAAGTAAGGAGTTATCAATAGACAATATTGTTAAGACAATAAGTAAGGAGTTATCAATAGACAATAGTGTTAAGACAATAAGTAAGGAGTTAGTAATAGACAATAGTGTTAAGACAGTAAGTAAGGAGTTAGTAATAGACAATAGTGTTAAGACAATAAGTAAGGAGTTAGTAATAGACAATAGTGTTAAGACAATAAGTAAGGAGTTAGTAATAGACAATAGTGTTAAGACAATAAGTAAGGAGTTAGTAATAGACAATAGTGTTAAGACAATAAGTAAGGAGTTAGTAATAGACAATAGTGTTAAGACAATAAGTAAGGAGTTAGTAATAGACAATAGTGTTAAGACAATAAGTAAGGAGTTAGTAATAGACAATATTGTTAAGACAATAAGTAAGGAGTTAGTAATAGACAATAGTGTTAAGACAATAAGTAAGGAGTTAGTAATAGACAATAGTGTTAAGACAATAAGTAAGTAGTTAGTAATAGACAATAGTGTTAAGACAATAAGTAAGGAGTTAGTAATAGACAATAGTGTTAAGACAATAAGTAATGAGTTAGTAATAGACAATAGTGTTAAGACAATAAGTAAGGAGTTAGTAATAGACAATAGTGTTAAGACAATAAGTAAGGAGTTAGTAATAGACAATAGTGTTAAGACAATAAGTAAGGAGTTAGTAATAGATAATAGTGTTAAGACAATAAGTAAGGAGTTAACAATAGACAATAGTGTTAAGACAATAAGTAAGGAGTTAGTAATAGACAATAGTGTTAAGACAATAAGTAAGGAGTTAGTAATAGACAATAGTGTTAAGACAATAAGTAAGGAGTTAGTAATAGACAATAGTGTTAAGACAATAAGTAAGTAGTTAGTAATAGACAATAGTGTTAAGACAATACGTAAGGAGTTAACAATAGACAATAGTGTTAAGACAATAAGTAAGGAGTTAGTAATAGACAATAGTGTTAAGACAATAAGTAAGGAGTTAGTAATAGACAATAGTGTTAAGACAATAAGTAAGGAGTTAGTAATAGACAATAGTGTTAAGACAATAAGTAAGTAGTTAGTAATAGACAATAGTGTTAAGACAATAAGTAAGGAGTTAGTAATAGACAATAGTGTTAAGACAATAAGTAATGAGTTAGTAATAGACAATAGTGTTAAGACAATAAGTAAGGAGTTAGTAATAGACAATAGTGTTAAGACAATAAGTAAGGAGTTATCAATAGACAATATTGTTAAGACAATAAGTAAGGAGTTATCAATAGACAATAGTGTTAAGACAATAAGTAAGGAGTTAGTAATAGACAATAGTGTTAAGACAATAAGTAAGGAGTTAGTAATAGACAATAGTGTTAAGACAATAAGTAATGAGTTAGTAATAGACAATAGTGTTAAGACAATAAGTAAGGAGTTAGTAATAGACAATAGTGTTAAGACAATAAGTAAGGAGTTAGTAATAGACAATAGTGTTAAGACAATAAGTAATGAGTTAGTAATAGACAATAGTGTTAAGACACTAAGTAAGGAGTTAGTAATAGACAATAGTGTTAAGACAATAAGTAAGGAGTTAGTAATAGACAATAGTGTTAAGACAATAAGTAATGAGTTAGTAATAGACAATAGTGTTAAGACAATAAGTAAGGAGTTAGTAATAGACAATAGTGTTAAGACAATAAGTAAGGAGTTAGTAATAGACAATAGTGTTAAGACAATAAGTAAGGAGTTAGTAATAGACAATAGTGTTAAGACAATAAGTAAGGAGTTAGTAATAGACAATATTGTTAAGACAATAAGTAAGGAGTTAGTAATAGACAATAGTGTTAAGACAATAAGTAAGGAGTTAGTAATAGACAATAGTGTTAAGACAATAAGTAAGGAGTTAATAATAGACAATAGTGTTAAGACAATAAGTAAGGAGTTAGTAATAGACAATAGTGTTAAGACAATAAGTAATGAGTTAGTAATAGACAATAGTGTTAAGACAATAAGTAATGAGTTAGTAATAGACAATAGTGTTAAGACAATAAGTAATGAGTTAGTAATAGACAATAGTGTTAAGACAATAAGTAATGAGTTAGTAATAGACAATAGTGTTAATACAATAAGTAAGGAGTTAGTAATAGACAATAGTGTTAAGACAATAAGTAAGGAGTTAGTAATAGACAATAGTGTTAAGACAATAAGTAATGAGTTATCAATAGACAATATTGTTAAGACAATAAGTAAGGAGTTAGTAATAGACAATAGTGTTAAGACAATAAGTAAGGAGTTAGTAATAGACAATAGTGTTAAGACAATAAGTAAGGAGTTAGTAATAGACAATAGTGTTAAGACAATAAGTAAGTAGTTAGTAATAGACAATAGTGTTAAGACAATAAGTAAGGAGTTAGTAATAGACAATAGTGTTAAGACAATAAGTAAGGAGTTAGTAATAGACAATAGTGTTAAGACAATAAGTAAGGAGTTAGTAATAGACAATAGTGTTAAGACAATAAGTAAGTAGTTAGTAATAGACAATAGTGTTAAGACAATAAGTAAGGAGTTAGTAATAGACAATAGTGTTAAGACAATAAGTAAGTAGTTAGTAATAGACAATAGTGTTAAGACAATAAGTAAGGAGTTAGTAATAGACAATAGTGTTAAGACAATAAGTAAGGAGTTAGTAATAGACAATAGTGTTAAGACAATAAGTAAGGAGTTATCAATAGACAATAGTGTTAAGACAATAAGTAAGGAGTTATCAATAGACAATAGTGTTAAGACAATAAGTAAGGAGTTAGTAATAGACAATAGTGTTAAGACAATAAGTAAGGAGTTAGTAATAGACAATAGTGTTAAGACAATAAGTAATGAGTTATCAATAGACAATATTGTTAAGACAATAAGTAAGGAGTTATCAATAGACAATATTGTTAAGACAATAAGTAATGAGTTAGTAATAGACAATAGTGTTAAGACAATAAGTAAGGAGTTAGTAATAGACAATAGTGTTAAGACAATAAGTAAGTAGTTAGTAATAGACAATAGTGTTAAGACAATAAGTAAGGAGTTAGTAATAGACAATAGTGTTAAGACAATAAGTAAGGAGTTAGTAATAGACAATAGTGTTAAGACAATAAGTAAGGAGTTAGTAATAGACAATAGTGTTAAGACAATAAGTAAGGAGTTAGTAATAGACAATAGTGTTAAGACAATAAGTAAGGAGTTATTAATAGACAATAGTGTTAAGACAATAAGTAAGGAGTTAGTAATAGACAATAGTGTTAAGACAATAAGTAAGGAGTTAGTAATAGACAATAGTGTTAAGACAATAAGTAAGGAGTTAGTAATAGACAATAGTGTTAAGACAATAAGTAAGGAGTTATCAATAGACAATAGTGTTAAGACAATAAGTAAGGAGTTAGTAATAGACAATAGTGTTAAGACAATAAGTAAGGAGTTATTAATAGACAATAGTGTTAAGACAATAAGTAAGGAGTTAGTAATAGACAATAGTGTTAAGACAATAAGTAAGGAGTTAGTAATAGACAATATTGTTAAGACAATAAGTAAGGAGTTAGTAATAGACAATAGTGTTAAGACAATAAGTAAGGAGTTAGTAATAGACAATAGTGTTAAGACAATAGGTAAGGAGTTAGTAATAGACAATAGTGTTAAGACAATAAGTAAGGAGTTAATAATAGACAATAGTGTTAAGACAATAAGTAAGGAGTTATCAATAGACAATAGTGTTAAGACAATAAGTAAGGAGTTAGTAATAGACAATAGTGTTAAGACAATAAGTAAGGAGTTAGTAATAGACAATAGTGTTAAGACAATAAGTAAGGAGTTAGTAATAGACAATAGTGTTAAGACAATAAGTAAGGAGTTAGTAATAGACAATAGTGTTAAGACAATAAGTAAGGAGTTAGTAATAGACAATAGTGTTAAGACAGTAAGTAAGGAGTTAGTAATAGACAATAGTGTTAAGACAATAAGTAAGGAGTTAGTAATAGACAATAGTGTTAAGACAATAAGTAAGGAGTTAGTAATAGACAATAGTGTTAAGACAATAAGTAAGGAGTTATTAATAGACAATAGTGTTAAGACAATAAGTAAGGAGTTAGTAATAGACAATAGTGTTAAGACAATAAGTAAGGAGTTAGTAATAGACAATAGTGTTAAGACAATAAGTAAGGAGTTATTAATAGACAATAGTGTTAAGACAATAAGTAAGGAGTTAGTAATAGACAATAGTGTTAAGACAATAAGTAAGGAGTTAGTAATAGACAATATTGTTAAGACAATAAGTAAGGAGTTAGTAATAGACAATAGTGTTAAGACAATAAGTAAGGAGTTAGTAATAGACAATAGTGTTAAGACAATAAGTAAGGAGTTAGTAATAGACAATAGTGTTAAGACAATAAGTAAGGAGTTAGCAATAGACAATAGTGTTAAGACAATAAGTAAGGAGTTAGTAATAGACAATAGTGTTAAGACAATAAGTAAGGAGTTATCAATAGACAATAGTGTTAAGACAATAAGTAAGGAGTTAGTAATAGACAATAGTGTTAAGACAATAAGTAAGGAGTTAGTAATAGACAATAGTGTTAAGACAATAAGTAATGAGTTAGTAATAGACAATAGTGTTAAGACAATAAGTAAGGAGTTAATAATAGACAATAGTGTTAAGACAATAAGTAAGGAGTTAGTAATAGACAATAGTGTTAAGACAATAAGTAAGGAGTTAGTAATAGACATTAGTGTTAAGACAATAGGTAAGGAGTTATCAATAGACAATAGTGTTAAGACAATAAGTAAGGAGTTAGTAATAGACAATAGTGTTAAGACAATAAGTAAGGAGTTAGTAATAGACAATAGTGTTAAGACAATAAGTAAGGAGTTAGTAATAGACAATAGTGTTAAGACAATAAGTAAGGAGTTAGTAATAGACAATAGTGTTAAGACAATAAGTAAGGAGTTAGTAATAGACAATAGTGTTAAGACAATAAGTAAGGAGTTATCAATAGACAATAGTGTTAAGACAATAAGTAAGGAGTTAGTAATAGACAATAGTGTTAAGACAATAAGTAAGGAGTTATCAATAGACAATAGTGTTAAGACAATAAGTAAGGAGTTAGTAATAGACAATAGTGTTAAGACAATAAGTAAGGAGTTAGTAATAGACAATAGTGTTAAGACAGTAAGTAAGGAGTTAGTAATAGACAATAGTGTTAAGACAATAAGTAAGGAGTTAGTAATAGACAATAGTGTTAAGACAATAAGTAAGGAGTTAGTAATAGACAATAGTGTTAAGACAATAAGTAAGGAGTTATCAATAGACAATAGTGTTAAGACAATAAGTAAGGAGTTATCAATAGACAATAGTGTTAAGACAATAAGTAAGGAGTTATCAATAGACAATAGTGTTAAGACAATAAGTAAGGAGTTAGTAATAGACAATAGTGTTAAGACAATAAGTAAGGAGTTAGTAATAGACAATAGTGTTAAGACAATAAGTAAGGAGTTAGTAATAGACAATAGTGTTAAGACAATAAGTAAGGAGTTAGTAATAGACAATAGTGTTAAGACAATAAGTAAGGAGTTAGTAATAGACAATAGTGTTAAGACAATAAGTAAGGAGTTAGTAATAGACAATAGTGTTAAGACAATAAGTAAGGAGTTATCAATAGACAATAGTGTTAAGACAATAAGTAAGGAGTTATCAATAGACAATAGTGTTAAGACAATAAGTAAGGAGTTAGTAATAGACAATAGTGTTAAGACAATAAGTAAGGAGTTAGTAATAGACAATAGTGTTAAGACAATAAGTAAGGAGTTAGTAATAGACAATAGTGTTAAGACAATAAGTAAGGAGTTAGTAATAGACAATAGTGTTAAGACAATAAGTAAGGAGTTATTAATAGACAATAGTGTTAAGACAATAAGTAAGGAGTTAGTAATAGACAATAGTGTTAAGACAATAAGTAAGGAGTTAGTAATAGACAATAGTGTTAAGACAATAAGTAAGGAGTTAGTAATAGACAATAGTGTTAAGACAATAAATAAGGAGTTAGTAATAGACAATAGTGTTAAGACAATAAGTAAGGAGTTAGTAATAGACAATAGTGTTAAGACAATAAATAAGGAGTTAGTAATAGACAATAGTGTTAAGACAATAAGTAAGGAGTTAGTAATAGACAATAGTGTTAAGACAATAAGTAAGTAGTTAGTAATAGACAATATTGTTAAGACAATAAGTAAGGAGTTAGTAATAGACAATAGTGTTAAGACAATAAATAAGGAGTTAGTAATAGACAATAGTGTTAAGACAATAAGTAAGGAATTAGTAATAGACAATAGTGTTAAGACACTAAGTAAGGAGTTAGTAATAGACAATAGTGTTAAGACAATAAGTAAGGAGTTAGTAATAGACAATAGTGTTAAGACAATAAGTAAGGAGTTAGTAATAGACAATAGTGTTAAGACAATAAGTAAGGAGTTAGTAATAGACAATAGTGTTAAGACAATAAGTAAGGAGTTAGTAATAGACAATAGTGTTAAGACAATAAGTAAGGAGTTAACAATAGACAATAGTGTTAAGACACTAAGTAAGGAGTTAGTAATAGACAATAGTGTTAAGACAATAAGTAAGGAGTTAGTAATAGACAATAGTGTTAAGACACTAAGTAAGGAGTTAGTAATAGACAATAGTGTTAAGACAATAAGTAAGGAGTTAGTAATAGACAATAGTGTTAAGACAATAAATAAGGAGTTAGTAATAGACAATAGTGTTAAGACAATAAGTAAGGAGTTAGTAATAGACAATAGTGTTAAGACACTAAGTAAGGAGTTAGTAATAGACAATAGTGTTAAGACAATAAGTAAGGAGTTAGTAATAGACAATAGTGTTAAGACAATAAGTAAGGAGTTATCAATAGACAATAGTGTTAAGACACTAAGTAAGGAGTTAGTAATAGACAATAGTGTTAAGACAATAAGTAAGGAGTTAGTAATAGACAATAGTGTTAAGACAATAAGTAAGGAGTTAGTAATAGACAATAGTGTTAAGACAATAAGTAAGGAGTTAGTAATAGACAATAGTGTTAAGACAATAAGTAAGGAGTTAGTAATAGACAATAGTGTTAAGACACTAAGTAAGGAGTTAGTAATAGACAATAGTGTTAAGACAATAAGTAAGGAGTTAGTAATAGACAATAGTGTTAAGACAATAAGTAAGGAGTTAGTAATAGACAATAGTGTTAAGACAATAAGTAAGGAGTTAGTAATAGACAATAGTGTTAAGACAATAAGTAAGGAGTTAGTAATAGACAATAGTGTTAAGACAATAAGTAAGGAGTTAGTAATAGACAATAGTGTTAAGACAATAAGTAAGGAGTTAGTAATAGACAATAGTGTTAAGACAATAAGTAAGGAGTTAGTAATAGACAATAGTGTTAAGACAATAAGTAAGGAGTTAGTAATAGACAATAGTGTTAAGACAATAAGTAAGGAGTTAGTAATAGACAATAGTGTTAAGACAATAAGTAAGGAGTTAGTAATAGACAATAGTGTTAAGACAATAAGTAAGGAGTTAGTAATAGACAATAGTGTTAAGACAATAAGTAAGGAGTTAGTAATAGACAATAGTGTTAAGACAATAAGTAAGGAGTTAGTAATAGACAATAGTGTTAAGACAATAAGTAAGGAGTTAGTAATAGACAATAGTGTTAAGACAATAAGTAAGGAGTTAGTAATAGACAATAGTGTTAAGACAATAAGTAAGGAGTTAGTAATAGACAATAGTGTTAAGACAATAAGTAAGGAGTTAGTAATAGACAATAGTGTTAAGACAATAAGTAAGGAGTTAGTAATAGACAATAGTGTTAAGACAATAAGTAAGGAGTTAGTAATAGACAATAGTGTTAAGACAATAAGTAAGGAGTTAGTAATAGACAATAGTGTTAAGACAATAAGTAAGGAGTTAGTAATAGACAATAGTGTTAAGACAATAAGTAAGGAGTTAGTAATAGACAATAGTGTTAAGACAATAAGTAAGGAGTTAGTAATAGACAATAGTGTTAAGACAATAAGTAAGGAGTTAGTAATAGACAATAGTGTTAAGACAATAAGTAAGGAGTTAGTAATAGACAATAGTGTTAAGACAATAAGTAAGGAGTTAGTAATAGACAATAGTGTTAAGACAATAAGTAAGGAGTTAGTAATAGACAATAGTGTTAAGACAATAAGTAAGGAGTTAGTAATAGACAATAGTGTTAAGACAATAAGTAAGGAGTTAGTAATAGACAATAGTGTTAAGACAATAAGTAAGGAGTTAGTAATAGACAATAGTGTTAAGACAATAAGTAAGGAGTTAGTAATAGACAATAGTGTTAAGACAATAAGTAAGGAGTTAGTAATAGACAATAGTGTTAAGACAATAAGTAAGGAGTTAGTAATAGACAATAGTGTTAAGACAATAAGTAAGGAGTTAGTAATAGACAATAGTGTTAAGACAATAAGTAAGGAGTTAGTAATAGACAATAGTGTTAAGACAATAAGTAAGGAGTTAGTAATAGACAATAGTGTTAAGACAATAAGTAAGGAGTTAGTAATAGACAATAGTGTTAAGACAATAAGTAAGGAGTTAGTAATAGACAATAGTGTTAAGACAATAAGTAAGGAGTTAGTAATAGACAATAGTGTTAAGACAATAAGTAAGGAGTTAGTAATAGACAATAGTGTTAAGACAATAAGTAAGGAGTTAGTAATAGACAATAGTGTTAAGACAATAAGTAAGGAGTTAGTAATAGACAATAGTGTTAAGACAATAAGTAAGGAGTTAGTAATAGACAATAGTGTTAAGACAATAAGTAAGGAGTTAGTAATAGACAATAGTGTTAAGACAATAAGTAAGGAGTTAGTAATAGACAATAGTGTTAAGACAATAAGTAAGGAGTTAGTAATAGACAATAGTGTTAAGACAATAAGTAAGGAGTTAGTAATAGACAATAGTGTTAAGACAATAAGTAAGGAGTTAGTAATAGACAATAGTGTTAAGACAATAAGTAAGGAGTTAGTAATAGACAATAGTGTTAAGACAATAAGTAAGGAGTTAGTAATAGACAATAGTGTTAAGACAATAAGTAAGGAGTTAGTAATAGACAATAGTGTTAAGACAATAAGTAAGGAGTTAGTAATAGACAATAGTGTTAAGACAATAAGTAAGGAGTTAGTAATAGACAATAGTGTTAAGACAATAAGTAAGGAGTTAGTAATAGACAATAGTGTTAAGACAATAAGTAAGGAGTTATCAATAGACAATAGTGTTAAGACAATAAGTAAGGAGTTAATAATAGACAATAGTGTTAAGACAATAAGTAAGTAGTTAATAATAGACAATAGTGTTAAGACAATAAGTAAGGAGTTAGTAATAGACAATAGTGTTAAGACAATAAGTAAGGAGTTATCAATAGACAATAGTGTTAAGACAATAAGTAAGGAGTTAATAATAGACAATAGTGTTAAGACAATAAGTAAGGAGTTAGTAATAGACAATAGTGTTAAGACAATAAGTAAGGAGTTATCAATAGACAATAGTGTTAAGACAATAAGTAAGGAGTTAATAATAGACAATAGTGTTAAGACAATAAGTAAGTAGTTAATAATAGACAATAGTGTTAAGACAATAAGTAAGGAGTTAGTAATAGACAATAGTGTTAAGACAATAAGTAAGGAGTTATCAATAGACAATAGTGTTAAGACAATAAGTAAGGAGTTAGTAATAGACAATAGTGTTAAGACAATAAGTAAGGAGTTATCAATAGACAATAGTGTTAAGACAATAAGTAAGGAGTTAATAATAGACAATAGTGTTAAGACAATAAGTAAGTAGTTAATAATAGACAATAGTGTTAAGACAATAAGTAAGGAGTTAGTAATAGACAATAGTGTTAAGACAATAAGTAAGGAATTAGTAATAGACAATAGTGTTAAGACAATAAGTAAGGAGTTAGTAATAGACAATAGTGTTAAGACAATAAGTAAGGAATTAGTAATAGACAATAGTGTTAAGACAATAAGTAAGGAGTTAGTAATAGACAATAGTGTTAAGACAATAAGTAAGGAGTTAGTAATAGACAATAGTGTTAGGACAATAAGTAAGGAGTTTTCAATAGACAATAGTGTTAAGACAATAAGTAAGGAGTTAGTAATAGACAATAGTGTTAAGACAGTAAGTAAGGAGTTAGTAATAGACAATAGTGTTAAGACAATAAGTAAGGAGTTAGTAATAGACAATAGTGTTAAGGCAATAAGTAAGGAGTTAGTAATAGACAATAGTGTTAAGACACTAAGTAAGGAGTTAGTAATAGACAATAGTGTTAAGACAATAAGTAAGGAGTTAGTAATAGACAATAGTGTTAAGACAATAAGTAAGGAGTTAGTAATAGACAATAGTGTTAAGGCAATAAGTAAGGAGTTAGTAATAGACAATAGTGTTAAGACACTAAGTAAGGAGTTAGTAATAGACAATAGTGTTAAGACAATAAGTAAGGAGTTAGTAATAGACAATAGTGTTAAGACAATAAGTAAGGAGTTAGTAATAGACAATAGTGTTAAGACAATAAGTAAGGAGTTAGTAATAGACAATAGTGTTAAGACAATAAGTAATGAGTTAGTAATAGACAATAGTGTTAAGACAATAAGTAAGGAGTTAGTAATAGACAATAGTGTTAAGACAATAAGTAAGGAGTTAGTAATAGACAATAGTGTTAAGACAATAAGTAAGGAGTTAGTAATAGACAATAGTGTTAAGACAATAAGTAAGGAGTTAGTAATAGACAATAGTGTTAAGACAATAAGTAAGGAGTTAGTAATAGACAATAGTGTTAAGACAATAAGTAAGGAATTAGTAATAGACAATAGTGTTAAGACAATAAGTAAGGAGTTAGTAATAGACAATAGTGTTAAGACAATAAATAAGGAGTTAGTAATAGACATTAGTGTTAAGACAATAAGTAAGGAGTTAGTAATAGACAATAGTGTTAAGACAATAAGTAAGGAATTAGTAATAGACAATAGTGTTAAGACAATAAGTAAGGAGTTAGTAATAGACAATAGTGTTAAGACAATAAATAAGGAGTTAATAATAGACAATAGTGTTAAGACAATAGGTAAGGAGTTAGTAATAGACAATAGTGTTAAGACAATAAGTAAGGAGTTAGTAATAGACAATAGTGTTAAGACAATAAGTAAGGAGTTAGTAATAGACAATAGTGTTAAGACAATAAGTAAGGAGTTATCAATAGACAATAGTGTTAAGACAATAAGTAAGGAGTTTTCAATAGACAATAGTGTTAAGACAATAAGTAAGGAGTTAGTAATAGACAATAGTGTTAAGACAATAAGTAAGGAGTTAGTAATAGACAATAGTGTTAAGACAATAGGTAAGGAGTTAACAATAGACAATAGTGTTAAGACAATAAGTAAGGAGTTAGTAATAGACATTAGTGTTAAGACAATAAGTAAGGAGTTAGTAATAGACAATAGTGTTAAGACAATAAGTAAGGAATTAGTAATAGACAATAGTGTTAAGACAATAAGTAAGGAGTTAGTAATAGACAATAGTGTTAAGACAATAAATAAGGAGTTAATAATAGACAATAGTGTTAAGACAATAGGTAAGGAGTTAGTAATAGACAATAGTGTTAAGACACTAAGTAAGGAGTTAGTAATAGACAATAGTGTTAAGACAATAAGTAAGGAGTTAGTAATAGACAATAGTGTTAAGACAATAAGTAAGGAGTTAGTAATAGACAATAGTGTTAAGACAATAAGTAAGGAGTTAGTAATAGACAATAGTGTTAAGACAATAAGTAAGGAGTTAGTAATAGACAATAGTGTTAAGACAATAAGTAAGGAGTTAGTAATAGACAATAGTGTTAAGACAATAAGTAAGGAGTTAGTAATAGACAATAGTGTTAAGACAATAAGTAAGGAGTTAATAATAGACATTAGTGTTAAGATAATAAGTAAGGAGTTAGTAATAGACAATAGTGTTAAGACAATAAGTAAGGAGTTAGTAATAGACAATAGTGTTAAGACAATAAGTAAGTAGTTAGTAATAGACAATAGTGTTAAGACAATAAGTAATGAGTTAGTAATAGACAATAGTGTTAAGACAATAAGTAAGGAGTTAGTAATAGACAATAGTGTTAAGACAATAAGTAAGGAGTTAGTAATAGACAATAGTGTTAAGACAATAAGTAAGGAGTTAGTAATAGACAATAGTGTTAAGACAATAAGTAAGTAGTTAGTAATAGACAATAGTGTTAAGACAATAAGTAAGGAGTTAGTAATAGACAATAGTGTTAAGACAATAAGTAAGGAGTTAGTAATAGACAATAGTGTTAAGACAATAAGTAAGGAGTTAGTAATAGACAATAGTGTTAAGACAATAAGTAATGAGTTAGTAATAGACAATAGTGTTAAGACAATAAGTAAGGAGTTAGTAATAGACAATAGTGTTAAGACAATAAGTAAGGAGTTAGTAATAGACAATAGTGTTAAGACAATAAGTAAGTAGTTAGTAATAGACAATAGTGTTAAGACAATAAGTAAGGAGTTAGTAATAGACAATAGTGTTAAGACAATAAGTAAGGAGTTAGTAATAGACAATAGTGTTAAGACAATAAGTAAGGAGTTAGTAATAGACAATAGTGTTAAGACAATAAGTAAGGAGTTAGTAATAGACAATAGTGTTAAGACAATAAGTAAGGAGTTAATAATAGACATTAGTGTTAAGATAATAAGTAAGGAGTTAGTAATAGACAATAGTGTTAAGACAATAAGTAAGGAGTTAGTAATAGACAATAGTGTTAAAACAATAAGTAAGGAGTTAACAATAGACAATAGTGTTAAGACAATAAGTAAGGAGTTAGTAATAGACAATAGTGTTAAGACAATAAGTAAGGAGTCAGTAATAGACAATAGTGTTAAGACAATAAGTAAGGAGTTAGTAATAGACAATAGTGTTAAGACAATAAGTAAGGAGTTAGTAATAGACAATAGTGTTAAGACAATAAGTAAGGAGTTAGTAATAGACAATAGTGTTAAGACAATAAGTAAGGAGTTAGTAATAGACAATAGTGTTAAAACAATAAGTAAGGAGTTAGTAATAGACAATAGTGTTAAGACAATAAGTAAGGAGTTAGTAATAGACAATAGTGTTAAGACAATAAGTAAGGAGTTAGTAATAGACAATAGTGTTAAGACAATAAGTAAGGAGTTAGTAATAGACAATAGTGTTAAGACAATAAGTAAGGAGTTATCAATAGACAATAGTGTTAAGACACTAAGTAAGGAGTTAGTAATAGACAATAGTGTTAAGACAATAAGTAAGGAGTTAATAATAGACAATAGTGTTAAAACAATAAGTAAGGAGTTAGTAATAGACAATAGTGTTAAGACAATAAGTAAGGAGTTAGTAATAGACAATAGTGTTAAGACAATAAGTAAGGAGTTTGTAATAGACAATAGTGTTAAGACAATAAATAAGGAGTTAGTAATAGACAATAGTGTTAAGACAATAAGTAAGGAGTTATCAATAGACAATAGTGTTAAGACAATAAGTAAGGAGTTATCAATAGACAATAGTGTTAAGACACTAAGTAAGGAGTTAGTAATAGACAATAGTGTTAAGACAATAAGTAAGGAGTCAGTAATAGACAATAGTGTTAAGACAATAAGTAAGGAGTTAGTAATAGACATTAGTGTTAAGACAATAAGTAAGGAGTTAGTAATAGACAATAGTATTAAGACAATAAGTAAGGAGTTAGTAATAGACAATAGTGTTAAGACAATAAGTAAGGAGTTAATAATAGACAATAGTGTTAAGACAATAAGTAAGGAGTTATCAATAGACAATAGTGTTAAGACAATAAGTAAGGAGTTAGTAATAGACAATAGTGTTAAGACAATAAGTAAGGAGTTAGTAATAGACAATAGTGTTAAGACAATAAGTAAGGAGTTTGTAATAGACAATAGTGTTAAGACAATAAATAAGGAGTTAGTAATATACAATAGTGTTAAGACAATAAGTAAGGAGTTAGTAATAGACAATAGTGTTAAGACAATAAGTAAGGAGTTATCAATAGACAATAGTGTTAAGACAATAAGTAAGGAGTTAGTAATAGACAATAGTGTTAAGACAATAAGTAAGGAGTTAGTAATAGACAATAGTGTTAAGACAATAAGTAAGGAGTTAGTAATAGACAATAGTGTTAAGACAATAAGTAAGGAGTTAGTAATAGACAATAGTGTTAAGACAATAATTAAGGAGTTAGTAATAGACAATAGTGTTAAGACAATAAGTAAGGAGTTAGTAATAGACAATAGTGTTAAGACAATAATTAAGGAGTTAGTAATAGACAATAGTGTTAAGACAATAAGTAAGTAGTTAGTAATAGACAATAGTGTTAAGACAATAAGTAAGGAGTTAGTAATAGACAATAGTGTTAAGACAATAAGTAAGGAGTTATCAATAGACAATAGTGTTAAGACACTAAGTAAGGAGTTAGTAATAGACAATAGTGTTAAGACAATAAGTAAGGAGTTAGTAATAGACAATAGTGTTAAGACAATAAGTAAGGAGTTAGTAATAGACAATAGTGTTAAGACAATAAGTAAGGAGTTAGTAATAGACAATAGTGTTAAGACAATAAGTAAGGAGTTAGTAATAGACAATAGTGTTAAGACAATAAGTAAGGAGTTAGTAATAGACAATAGTGTTAAGGCAATAAGTAAGGAGTTAGTAATAGACAATAGTGTTAAGACAATAAGTAAGGAGTCAGTAATAGACAATAGTGTTAAGACAATAAGTAAGGAGTTAGTAATAGACAATAGTGTTAAGACAATAAGTAAGGAGTTAGTAATAGACAATAGTGTTAAGACAATAAGTAATGAGTTAGTAATAGACAATAGTGTTAAGACAATAAGTAAGGAGTTAGTAATAGACAATAGTGTTAAGACAATAAGTAAGGAGTTAGTAATAGACAATAGTGTTAAGACAATAAGTAAGGAGTTAGTAATAGACAATAGTGTTAAAACAATAAGTAAGGAGTTAGTAATAGACAATAGTGTTAAGACAATAAGTAAGGAGTTAGTAATAGACAATAGTGTTAAGACAATAAGTAAGGAGTTAGTAATAGACAATAGTGTTAAGACAATAAGTAAGGAGTTAGTAATAGACAATAGTGTTAAGACAATAAGTAAGGAGTTAGTAATAGACAATAGGGTTAAGACAATAAGTAAGGAGTTAGTAATAGACAATAGTGTTAAGACAATAAGTAAGGAGTTAGTAATAGACAATAGTGTTAAGACAATAAGTAAGGAGTTAGTAATAGACAATAGTGTTAAGACAATAATTAAGGAGTTAGTAATAGACAATAGTGTTAAGACAATAAGTAAGGAATTAGTAATAGACAATAGTGTTAAGACAATAAGTAAGGAGTTATTAATAGACAATAGTGTTAAGACAATAATTAAGGAGTTAGTAATAGACAATAGTGTTAAGACAATAAGTAAGGAGTTAGTAATAGACAATAGTGTTAAGACAATAAGTAAGGAGTTAGTAATAGACAATAGTGTTAAGACAATAAGTAAGGAGTTAGTAATAGACAATAGTGTTAAGACAATAAGTAAGGAGTTAGTAATAGACAATAGTGTTAAGACAATAAGTAAGGAGTTAATAATAGACAATAGTGTTAAGACAATAAGTAAGGAGTTAGTAATAGACAATAGTGTTAAGACAATAATTAAGGAATTAGTAATAGACAATAGTGTTAAGACAATAAGTAAGGAATTAGTAATAGACAATAGTGTTAAGACAATAAGTAAGGAGTTAGTAATAGACAATAGTGTTAAGACAATAAGTAAGGAGTTATGAATGAATAATATATATTAAATTGATATTGAAAATATAATTATGTACATATAAATAAACTAACATTTTATATAGATATATTTAATTTTATAATATTATCTAAATTTAATAAAGGTATATCTAATTTTAATCTAAACATAATATAGACAATAATTAGTTAGCGACATGCTATAATAATGATTAAAATATTATATTAAAATATTACAATATTACTAAAAAATTCAACATGTTGTAGTTAATCTAATGTAGCAAAACAAATCTTTGAAAACATGTTAATACTATTTATATATAATAATATAATACAATAATATAGTTATTTATAATAATATACATATATTTATTGTTTACATTTAAAAAATATATAACATTAAAACAATGTATGTTCATACATTCCTGGAGTGAGAAAATATAACAGATATTAACAAATAATGAAAATGTTCGCATATTAATATTAACTGACATGTATCTGACAGATACATGTCAATTTTGTATTATGTCATTCTTATTCAATATTTATATCTGCTAATATTTGCAATACAAACATATTTAACTTCAATACTTTCAGGGAGGAAGAAACAAAGCTTGTGGAATCCCTGCTATAATGGAGCTTCGTATTTGTACGATTCGAAGAACGTTACTCGTTTCAAGTGTCTTTGCAAATCAGGATTCAAGGGTAGACTCTGCCTCGGTTAGAATTATTATTTATATCTAACTTGTAGTTGAACAATTTGTAGATCTATATCCATGCTAACGGCTGAAAATGAAAATATTTGTAATCTATCATAAATAATATGAATATAGTTATATTAGATTATGATAGGTTACAAAAATATATATAATGTGGCTTATCAGATGATAGACGGGTATTATCATAACTGTGTTTAAAAATCCCTTCAGCGAAAGAGAAAATAATATTTTTAGCTAAACTTGATAAATTCAATATTTACATTTATAAAAAACACGAGGGTTAATTAATTTAGCATCCTATCATACTTTAAATGGGAAGCGTGTCAATAGTGGGTATGTCATATGTCAAACCCTCAAATATGACATTACCGCAATTGTTTGGAATTTATTTTCTATAAATTATTGATAAGACATCATGAACTACGTGTTTACCAACAATGACGTATTCATTACAGAAATGCAACCGATTGGTTTTAAGTTAATAGTAAACGTAAAGACAGATGTTCTTTACCGAGTGCACATTTATATCAGTAATTTAACGTGTTCTATCTACAATGACTGGTACTCTAATCTAACACACAACAATCTAACACAAAAATTGTTGACGTATTTTGAAAATACGATTTATAATTCTCATTCAGAATATTTGTATTTATATTTCATTTGAACTTTAATTCATTATATATAATTGAAATGCTTTAGTGATTTCGTCTTTATTCCCTGAATATAAACTACTGCCTCTATAGGATCACTAGTTTTTAATTATAATTAGTGAATACAAATATATAACATATATATATATATATATATATATATATATATATATTATCGATAGTTAAAAGTATAGTAAAATCTATTTATAATATATAGATATTACATTCAGTACAAAGTTATACTATACAACGTATGGCTAAACATTTGAATAAAACTATATACTAGTATCTACTAGTATCTAATTGATATAACTACCGAATAGTACACAGTAAGATTCTTTAAGTAATTAATTTAGAATATATTTTTATTTCGTTGTGGATAAAATAGATGAAACAAGTAATTTCAAAGTCCTCCGATCATACACCAGTATACAGATGGATTCGGTAGTTTCCAGCTAATAAAGTTTAAGATGATGTATATATACGCATACATATTCATACACACATACTCAAATATATTCATATACATACTCACACACATATATACACACACACACACACATACACACACACACACACACACACACACACACACACACATATATATATATATATATATATATATATATATATAAACATACATACATACATACTCTTAGCGAAGAATTACGCCTTCAAGAAGAAAGTTAGATCGACTATGATGGGGTCTCAGAAAAGTGGATTGGTGGTGGATGGCGATTTGAATCATTTCCCTGTTAAAAAGGTTCCTAGTAGTTAAAGTTCAAAGTTCATAATTACTAAACTGAATAGAAACTGAATACATATTCATCTAAATATATTTAATGACACATTCATTTTTGTAATTGAATTCAAACTTGTAATTAGATTTCTGTAAGTTTTATATTTCGAATAGAATTCGATTATTATTCTAAAACTAATAAATGTATAGCATACTATTACATAATGAACTAAAATTATAGAATCTAACGAATATTGATTTATTTGTATATATTTACAAATAACTTAACATTGAATCTATGTTTAAATACTCATAACTTCAAGTAATCATAAGTATTTTAGAATTATTAATATATTTACTATCAATAGTAATATTATATATACTATTAACATTTATGATATTTATTATTAATTATATTGCCATTATAATTACTATTAATTATATTAATATTATATTTACTATTAATTATATTAATATTATATTTACTTTTAATTATATTACCATTATATTTGCTATTATATTAATATATTAATTAATTTATTATATAAAATTTTCTATAGTTAATATATTAATACTATTACAATAAGATGTACCAATATATTCAATATTAATTTTAAAGTAATTATAATTTTTCATAATTATTATATCCCGGCGAATAATCCCGATATTTCATTATGTTTTATATTATTTTATATTAATTAATTTTGTTAGAATTTCTTAAGAAACCAGATGCTATAACTATTATATATTATTATGTAATTGTTTTAAATATAATATCATTATTTTAAGTATCATATAATTTTATTATAATATATATAAACCATCTATTATAAAAAAAACTAAAACTAAAATGATCTGGATAGTTTCCTATGAAAGAATTTTGTACAAATATTAAATAAGTCTATTTTTTGAGGTGCAAGAAATAAATATTTTTTAATTGTAAATTGGCATCTATGAAACCGATTGTGTGTTATAGTGTTAATATATTAATAATGGGAAAACTGAGGAATTTATTTTTGAATTCATTTAAGTATCGGTAATTGTAAATTGGTTTAAAATCGTTAATACTAAATAATCAAACTTGTCATTGTTTTCTAACTGCTATTATGTAACATGACTTAAATGACTTAATGGCATATGATATGGATCATGCGATATGTACTATGCATTGCACTCTAACACTCTATAATTTACTGTTATCATTGACTCTTAATAGTTATGTCTAACGTTGATGGGCAAAGGAGTGTCCGGTTATCTAGTCATTGATCTCGGTGAAGAGGTCGATATAGGTCAAGTGGTTTTGGTCAGTGGCTTCTGCGAAAATTGCGGTTAGTCAAGATCCTCGCTTGAAATAATATTAAGGAGGTTCTAAATGTGTTTTTAAAGTGGATCCTAAGAGCTAAATGTTATAGTGGACTGGGTTTTATACTTGTAAGGCCGTGAACGGGGTTAGAGATAGTAATAGTGGTAGTATTTTGGATAGAATTATTAGGGGGGGTGTTGGGTTTGGTTCTGAGGTTTTTTTCTAAGAGTAGATATATTGCGTTGTAATAAAATGAACATGAGATATGTTCTAGATATATTACTATGACCGAAGCTTGATGAAGTAGTAGAAGTAGAGGGATATCACTTGGAGTTAGGCTAAATTAATTATCAAATATACTACTACGGGTGTAGCTAGCTATCCTTATATGGTATTCATGATAACTTCTGACTTCAGTTGCATCCACAACATTCCTCAGAAACCAAACTGTAGGAAGGTACATTTATAATTGTTTATAATTGTGTTAACTGATCAGGAAACTTTAATTATTTATTATAGATATTTACTATATAAGTAAGAAAGAAAATATATTTTATTTGCATTACAAATTTATTATGTTGATTTTATATTTTAAATAACTCAAAAAACCAGATGATGTAACTATCATACAACTCTATACAATTATTTTAAATAAAAAATAAATATATAATATATTTTAAATGCAAATAAAATATATTTTCACTTGTAATATATAACAAAAAAAACTAAAATGACACTTATGGTTTCATGGGAACTTTATAAAAGTGAATAATAGTTACATCCATAGTTACCATAGTTTGCAATCTTAGTTATTGATATGAAAACAATTTATTTTAAATCAACTGGTAATAAGAAATCAGTTTATGTTACTATTATAAATTCTTATATATTTTTAAAAATAAAATAGTATTATAATATAATTTAATAAGATTTGAAATTGTATTTTTAAGATTAATATTTTATTGACAGGGGTAATAATGGCGAATGTGAATATTTTTATTAGTAACGTGGTCAATAATTGGCATATTAACAACGCCGCCTCAAATAAGTACAAGGAATGCCTGGATGCTTCAAATTCTAACGAGATCTGGGCAAAAGGAGAGGTAGGTGACACCACTATATATAGGTGGCTATTCAATACCCTTATTGCGATAACTGTACGTATTTTACAAATAATAAATATATTTAAAATACGATCTATTTTTATAGTTTTTGCATAATTGTAGTTTACAATTCAATACTATTTTATAACCTAAGTCTAAATATTAATTAATAGAATGCAGCCATCTAAATATATATTGTATTTAAATATTATATTATTCTGAAAACTCATCGAAATTAAAAAAACACGAATAAAATTGGGTATTTTCTCTATTTGCATTACTTAATTTTAGTTTGTCTTGTAAAACTTTTACTATAAAACTATTACATCAACTGGGACCACAAGAGAAAGTTAATTATTAATTAGCAACCTTTCAACGAATGTTTAGTATTTTCAGTAGTCCAGGCACATAATACCTTGAGCCATATTTGCATCGGCAGATAAAGTCGTTTGAATGCGACGCCATCGTTTTAAAAGGAAGATTTGTTTACATCGTACAACAATCCGGACGTCAGAAGTTAATCTTGTGTGAGGTCGAGGTCTACTCGAGAATGGAAGTGGCGGGTTGGTGTGTTAACGTTCTACGTAATTGTCAATCCACACACCGTATATTCCACTCCACACACTAGTCACACCGCTTAGCCTTATTTCCACTCCACACACTAGTCACACCGCTTAGCCTTACTTCCACTCCACACACAAGTCACACCGCTTAGCCTTACTTCCACTCCACACACTAGTCACACCGCTTAGCCTTACTTCCACTCCACACACTAGTCACACCTCATAGCCTTACTTCCACTCCACACACTAGTCATACCGCTTAGCCTTACTTCCACTCCACACACTAGTCACACCGCTTAGCCTTACTTCCACTCCACACACTAGTCACACCTCACAGCCTTACTTCCACTCCACACACTAGTTACACCGCTTAGCCTTACTTCCACTCCACACACAAGTCACACCTCACAGCCTTACTTCCACTCCACACACTAGTCACACCGCATAGCCTTACTTCCACTCCACACACTAGTCATACCGCTTAGCCTTACTTCCACTCCACACACTAGTCACACCGCATAGCCTTACTTCCACTCCACACACTAGTCACACCTCTTAGCCTTACTTCCACTCCACACACTAGTCACACCGCTTAGCCTTACTTCCACTCCACACACTAGTCACACCGCTTAGCCTTACTTCCACTCCACACACTAGTCATACCGCTTAGCCTTACTTCCACTCCACACACTAGTCATACCGCTTAGCCTTACTTCCACTCCACACACTAGTCATACCGCTTAGCCTTACTTCCACTCCACACACTAGTCGCACCGCATAGCCTTACTTCCACTCCACACACTAGTCACACCGCTTAGCCTTACTTCCACTCCACACACTAGTCACACCGCATAGCCTTACTTCCACTCCACACACTAGTCGCACCGCATAGCCTTACTTCCACTCCACACACTAGTCACACCGCTTAGCCTTACTTCCACTCCACACACTAGTCATACCGCTTAGCCTTACTTCCACTCCACACATTAGTCACACCGCATAGCCTTACTTCCACTCCACACACTAGTCATACCGCTTAGCCTTACTTCCACTCCACACATTAGTCACACCGCATAGCCTTACTTCCACTCCACACACTAGTCACACCTCACAGCCTTACTTCCACTCCACACACTAGTCATACCGCTTAGCCTTACTTCCACTCCACACACTAGTCATACCGCTTAGCCTTACTTCCACTCCACACACTAGTCGCACCGCATAGCCTTACTTCCACTCCACACACTAGTCACACCGCTTAGCCTTACTTCCACTCCACACACTAGTCACACCGCATAGCCTTACTTCCACTCCACACACTAGTCACACCGCTTAGCCTTACTTCCACTCCACATACTGGTCGTACGCATAGCCTTACTTCCACTCCACACATTATTCACACCGCATAGCCTTACTTCCACTCCACACACTAGTCACACCGCTTAGCCTTACTTCCACTCCACACACTAGTCACACCGCTTAGCCTTACTTCCACTCCACACACTAGTCACACCGCTTAGCCTTACTTCCACTCCACACACTAGTCATACCGCTTAGCCTTACTTCCACTCCACACACTAGTCATACCGCTTAGCCTTACTTCCACTCCACACACTAGTCGCACCGCATAGCCTTACTTCCACTCCACACACTAGTCACACCGCTTAGCCTTACTTCCACTCCACACATTATTCACACCGCATAGCCTTACTTCCACTCCACACACTAGTCACACCTCTTAGCCTTACTTCCACTCCACACACTGGTCACACCTCATAGCCTTACTTCCACTCCACACATTATTCACACCGCATAGCCTTACTTCTACTCCACATACTAGTCACACCGCTTAGCCTTACTTCCACTCCACACACTAGTCACACCTCTTAGCCTTACTTCCACTCCACACACTGGTCACACCTCATAGCCTTACTTCCACTCCACACATTATTCACACCGCATAGCCTTACTTCTACTCCACATACTAGTCACACCGCTTAGCCTTACTTCCACTCCACACACTAGTCACACCTCTTAGCCTTACTTCCACTCCACACACTAGTCACACCGCTTAGCCTTACTTCCACTCCACACACTAGTCACACCGCTTAGCCTTACTTCCACTCCACACACTAGTTACACCGCATAGCCTTACTTCCACTCCACACACTGGTCACACCGCTTAGCCTTACTTCCACTCCACATACTAGTCACACCTCATAGCCTTACTTCCACTCCACACACTAGTCAACCCACACACCGTATATTTCACTCCACACACTAGTCACACCGCTTAGCCTTACTTCCACTCCACACACTAGTTACACCTCATAGCCTTACTTCCACTCCACACACTAGTTACACCTCATAGCCTTACTTCCACTCCACACACTAGTCATACCGCTTAGCCTTACTTCCACTCCACACACTAGTCACACCGATTAGCCTTACTTCCACTCCACACACAAGTCACACCGCATAGCCTTACTTCCACTCCACACACTAGTCACACCTCATAGCCTTACTTCCACTCCACACACTAGTCAACCCACACACGTATATTTCACTCCACACACTAGTCACACCGCATAGCCTTACTTCCACCTCATAAACTAATTAGTCAATTCTTGTTGATAATGGCATACACTCAATGACCCATGACCTATGACCCACGACTTCAGGAGTCTTGGTAGGAGAGCGATGCGATGATTTGGCGATGAAATGCGGGGTTCGAGGAGCCGAGTGTAAACGTGGAAGTTGTAGGTGTCTGGATAATCACAAATCAACGGAAAATGGCACGTTCTGCTATAAAGGTTAGCAGTCATTAGTCCTACGTAGTGGTTTCAATATGGGTTCCCTCGAATGGTGTATTACATAATTATTATACAATTTAAATAGTAATTAGTAAACATTTATCCAATTAATATTAGAGAGAAAATGGTATTTAAATAATATTATTTAAAATACTTCGATAATAAAACGAAGTCTGTTAATAACTAGGGATTCGATTATATGATGGACTATTTGATAAAGTATTCACTCGAGGTTATGAAATTGAAACAACTCTAGTAAATACAATAGAATAGAAAACAAAACAATACCAAATAAAAAATACAATATATTATCTATATACAATATACAAATTATTGATATTCGATTATCAAATAAACAATTCTGAAATTCTTCGATTTAAAGTACTGCTGCCTTAAGATGTGTGTACTAAACTAACAACAACTACTTATTACTCTACTCACTACTCTACTCAATACGTAAATTATCACTACAATGCTGCTTACTCAAAATTTTAATTGTAAAATTATCTCACTTTTCAAATTTCGTTCAAACTTATATTTGCTTATAAGTTTAAACTTAAATGTTAAAAATAGAGTTCATATATCTACTAAATGGCAATCCTATACATTAAATGTAGGAGGATATTTACCAATATCTCCATATTATTGCATTCATAAAACAATCCGTCCTTCCTGTGAGAAGTTCAGATAGACACCAGGTGTCGTTTAAACTTAGAATGCGACAAGAAGGTACGACATCAGTTCTGCAATTCCGTTAATCAATGCAGTTGCCCGGCTTCAATGAAGTTTAACAGTTCCGGAAATGTCTGTGTCCTCAGAGTCCCCGGTAAGTTGTCGAATTCGAATTCACATCGGGGTCAATGTGAATACATTACGTATGTCACGCGGTGTTTTAAAAAATACTTAATGTAGAAATTGCTATCTACCACTTCCCTATGATATAGATATGTAATTATAGATATGTAATTATATATATGTAATTATAGATATGTAATTATAGATTTGTAATTATCATATAACAAATTTAAAGCTATTTTAAATATAAAAAATATTAATTAAGTATTATTAATTATTAAAATTAATTGCAACTGTTTACTGAACTTATTTGATGTTCTGTAACAGGGCTGTTTACATGGTATTTTTCTGGATTATTCTAATTAGTTTTGAAATAACCATAATATTACTTAGATACCATTGTCTTACTATGAATATCAGAGTATCAAAAGTGGTTTCTTTACAAAAACCTAACATATGAATTTCGTAAAATAAATAAATTCAAAATTTATTATTTTTTATCTCAATCTCAATCTTTAAATAACTGATAAAAATAAATCGAAATTATTCTCTAAATAAATTATCTGAATAGTCTGAATATATTAACTTAATTAGTTAAATACCGTTAGGTTTCTCGGTAAATATTTCACTTACAAAGTCAAAAATTATTATAAATAACCATTTAGAGAATTACCACTAGAATATATCTATCTAATTAATCACGTACTAGTTTACAAATTCACACAAATTAGCTTACCATTAGACGTACTAATTACGATAAAGCCGACTAACATCGATACTTATCACTAGCGACAAATGACACCTGCGTAGAGGACGCCACTTTGTGTGAATATTTCGGGGAGTCGTTTTGTAATGAAATCGACGAGGAGTGCGTATGTAAACCTCACTTCAACATGTCGGAAGATGGAAGATTGTGTATACCGAGTTAGAGGGCGTGTCTTGTGAACGGGGCGTGTCTTGTATGCGAATAAATTGGTTTGTAGTTAGTTTTATAATTTACGGAATATTCTAGGAAAATTAATTCTATGAATGTAGTCGTGGAAACGGGTATTAAACATATAGAAAGAGCGAGTTGGTAGTGTAATTGGACTGTAGGAGGCAAGTCTTATGAATAGACAAGGCTGGTGTTATTGGGATGGCAATAGGAGTTAAGGGGGCATTAAGAAAGAGAAGAATGTGTTGTTAGTTGGAAGAATATTAATTATAAGCACATTTAGTGCGTTATAATTAATACGAATATATTGATTATAAAGGTGCACTATTCTGTGTTTACGATCATACGTGAAATGCCATCAGCCACAAATATCGTCTATTAAACTTAATTAAACTATTAAACAACCACTAATACTTACTCCCGTACCCACGATTACAGTCCAGTAGCGTATATATTATTTGTATAAGCATCAAGCATCACCCGTTAAAATCCACTACACGAACTAATTTACTATATTCTATACACTATATCTAAACACTGGCCTAATCTCTTAAACCCTGCCCCGTTCAATAAGCCAATCTCACTATCCAGGAGATCACACGGTCAATCAACATCCCTTCCAACAACATCCCTTCCAATAACATCCCTCCCAACAACATCCCTCCCAACAACATCCCTTCCAACAACATCCCTCCCAACAACATCCCTCCCAACAACAACCCTCCCAACAACATCCCTCCCAACAACATCCCTTCCAACAACATCCCTTCCAACAACATCCCTTCCAACAACATCCCTGCCAACAACACCCCTTCCAACAACATCCCTCCCAACAATAACTCTCCCAACAACATCCCTCCCAACAATATCCCTCCCAACAACATCCCTAGCAACAACATCCCTCCCAACAACATCCCTCCCAACAACATCCCTCCCACCAACATCCCTCCCAACAACATCCCTCCAACAACATCCCTCCCAACAACATCCCTCCCGACAACATCCCTCCCGACAACATCCCTCCCAACAACATCCCTCCCAACAACATCCCTTCCAACAAAATCCCTCCCAACAACATTCCTTCCAACAACATCCCTCCCAACAACATCCCTTCCAACAACATCCCTCCCAACAACATCCCTTCCAACAACATCCCTGCCAACAACATCCCTCGCAACAACATCCCTCCCAACAACATCCCTCCCAACAACATCCCTTCCAACAACATCCCTTCCAACAACATCCCTTCCAACAATATCCCTGCCAACAACACCCCTTCCAACAACATCCCTCCCAACAATAACTCTCCCAACAACATCCCTCCCAACAATATCCCTCCCACCAACATCCCTCCCAACAACATCCCTCCAACAACATCCCTCCCAACAACATCCCTCCCGACAACATCCCTCCCGACAACATCCCTCCCAACAACATCCCTCCCAACAACATCCCTCCCAACAACATCCCTCCAACAACATCCCTCCCAACAACATCCCTCCCAACAACATCCCTCCCAACAACATCCCTCCCAACAACATCCCTCCCAACAACATCCCTCGCAACAACATCCCTCCCAACAACATCCCTCCCAACAACATCCCTCCCAACAACATCCCTCCCAACAACATCCCTCCCAACAACATCCCTCCCAACAACATCCCTCCCAACAACATCCCTCCCAACAACATCCCTCCCGACAACATCCCTCCCAACAACATCCCTTCCAACAACATCCCTCCCAACAACATCCCTCCCAACAACAACCCTCCCAACAACATCCCTCCCAACAACATCCCTTCCAACAACATCCCTTCCAACAACATCCCTTCCAACAACATCCCTGCCAACAACACCCCTTCCAACAACATCCCTCCCAACAATAACTCTCCCAACAACATCCCTCCCAACAATATCCCTCCCAACAACATCCCTAGCAACAACATCCCTCCCAACAACATCCCTCCCAACAACATCCCTCCCACCAACATCCCTCCCAACAACATCCCTCCAACAACATCCCTCCCAACAACATCCCTCCCGACAACATCCCTCCCGACAACATCCCTCCCAACAACATCCCTCCCAACAACATCCCTTCCAACAAAATCCCTCCCAACAACATTCCTTCCAACAACATCCCTCCCAACAACATCCCTTCCAACAACATCCCTCCCAACAACATCCCTTCCAACAACATCCCTGCCAACAACATCCCTCGCAACAACATCCCTCCCAACAACATCCCTCCCAACAACATCCCTTCCAACAACATCCCTTCCAACAACATCCCTTCCAACAATATCCCTGCCAACAACACCCCTTCCAACAACATCCCTCCCAACAATAACTCTCCCAACAACATCCCTCCCAACAATATCCCTCCCACCAACATCCCTCCCAACAACATCCCTCCAACAACATCCCTCCCAACAACATCCCTCCCGACAACATCCCTCCCGACAACATCCCTCCCAACAACATCCCTCCCAACAACATCCCTCCCAACAACATCCCTCCAACAACATCCCTCCCAACAACATCCCTCCCAACAACATCCCTCCCAACAACATCCCTCCCAACAACATCCCTCCCAACAACATCCCTCGCAACAACATCCCTCCCAACAACATCCCTCCCAACAACATCCCTCCCAACAACATCCCTCCCAACAACATCCCTCCCAACAACATCCCTCCCAACAACATCCCTCCCAACAACATCCCTCCCAACAACATCCCTCCCAACAACATCCCTCCCAACAAAATCCCTCCAACAACATCCCTCCCAACAACATCCCTCCCAACAACATCCCTCCCAACAACATCCCTCCCAACAACATCCCTGCCAACAACATCCCTCCCAACAACATCCCTCCCAACAACATCCCTCCCAACAACATCCCTCCCAACAAAATCCTTCCAACAACATCCCTCCTAACAACATCCCTCCCGACAACATCCCTCCCGACAACATCCCTCTCGACAACATCCCTCCCAACAAAATCCCTCCAGTGACGTTGGGAAAGTACTGCGAAGATCTACAGGATTGTCTGGAGTTCCGTTTTTCTTCCTGCGTCGACCACAGATGTCGCTGCAGCGAGTTCCGTTTGATAGAGAAGTTTCGTAGCGCCACCTACTATGCCGACGCTAATAACGTACGCTGTTTGCAGAGTTAGCCACGACTATTTTATTGCGAAAACTTCTCGCCTTAATCAATTCTACAATATCCATTGTACAGTGTAAACCGTATAATGTACATTAGACATTGTACAGTGAATTGTGAACAAAATACAGTACAGTCGTAGTCTATTTAGTATAATATAATAGTAACATAAATTAATTAAATTAATTAAAATTAATTAAAATTAATTAAAATTAATTAAAATTAATTAAAATTAATTAAAATTAATTAAAATTAATTAAAATTAATTAAAATTAATTAAAATTAATTAAAATTAATTAAAATTAATTAAAATTAATTAAAATTAATTAAAATTATTTAAATGTTTAAATTTTAAAATAAAATTTGAAACTAAACCTTTTAAACTATTAGTTATTATTACATTGATTACATGGATTATTACTACATTGAATAATAATGGTATTCAAATTATTCACATAACAATTATTATGTATATATATATTTTGAAACAGTAATATTTCCCATTTCGATATGTATCGAAATATTACGATATGAAAATAACCCTCACCCCCACTCACCCCCGATACCGTAGGGTTTCTGGGAGATTACTGTTCATCCGATGACACGTGCAGGTCAATAGCCAATGCGTACTGCGATAAAGAGGCGGGTGTTTGCGTGTGTCGGAGGAACTTCCTGTTACCCCACGACAACAGTTTCTGCATCGAGAGTTTGTTATGACATACGCTATGTTGTGTGTATGTAATAATAGATTAACTATACACTACTCAGATATATATATATATATATATATATATATATATATATAAATATATATATATATATAAATATATATATATATATAAATATATATATATATATATAATATTCATCATTATGATGCATTGTTATAATTTGTAATAATGACTTAATTAGTAATTATTAATGTCTTGTTATCTTGATATGAATAGAAATCGTGATGCAAAATGTGTTATACAATAACTTACTGTATCTAATTAACTGTGTTAGTCACGTTTATAAACGGGAGACATTGTTACAATAGACATTGGTACAGTAGACATTGGTACAGTAGACATTGGTACAGTAGACATTGGTACAGTAGACATTGGTACAGTAGACATTGGTACAGTAGACATTGGTACAGTAGACATTGGTACAGTAGACATTGGTACAGTAGACATTGGTACAGTAGACATTGGTACAGTAGACATTGGTACAGTAGACATTGGTACAGTAGACATTGGTACAGTAGACATTGGTACAGTAGACATTGGTACAGTAGACATTGGTACAGTAGACATTGGTACAGTAGACATTAGTAAGGGAGACATTGGTAAGGGAGACATTGGTACAGTAGACATTGGTACAGTAGACATTGGTACAGTAGACATTGGTAAGGGAGACATTGGTACAGTAGACATTGGTACAGTAGACATTAGTAAGGGAGACATTGGTAAGGGAGACATTGGTACAGTAGACATTGGTACAGTAGACATTGGTAAGGGAGACATTGGTACAGTAGACATTGGTACAGTAGATATTGGTACAGTAGACATTGGTACAGTAGACATTGGTAAGGGAGACATTGGTACAGTAGACATTGGTACAGTAGACATTAGTAAGGGAGACATTGGTAAGGGAGACATTGGTACAGTAGACATTGGTACAGTAGACATTGGTACAGTAGACATTGGTAAGGGAGACATTGGTACAGTAGACATTGGTACAGTAGACATTAGTAAGGGAGACATTGGTAAGGGAGACATTGGTACAGTAGACATTGGTACAGTAGACATTGGTAAGGGAGACATTGGTACAGTAGACATTGGTACAGTAGACATTGGTACAGTAGACATTGGTACAGTAGACATTGGTAAGGGAGACATTGGTACAGTAGACATTGGTACAGTAGACATTAGTAAGGGAGACATTGGTAAGGGAGACATTGGTACAGTAGACATTGGTACAGTAGACATTGGTAAGGGAGACATTGGTACAGTAGACATTGGTACAGTAGACATTGGTACAGTAGACATTGGTACAGTAGACATTGGTACAGTAGACATTGGTACAGTAGACATTGGTACAGTAGACATTGGTACAGTAGACATTGGTACAGTAGACATTGGTACAGTAGACATTGGTACAGTAGACATTGGTACAGTAGACATTGGTACAGTAGACATCGGTACAGTAGACATTGGTACAGTAGACATTGGTACAGTAGACATTGGTACAGTAGACATTGGTACAGTAGACATTGGTACAGTAGACATTGGTACAGTAGACATTGGTACAGTAGACATTGGTACAGTAGACATTGGTACAGTAGACATTGGTACAGTAGACATTGGTACAGTAGACATTGGTACAGTAGACATTGGTACAGTAGACATTGGTACAGTAGACATTGGTACAGTAGACATTGGTACAGTAGACATTGGTACAGTAGACATTGGTACAGTAGACATTGGTACAGTAGACATTGGTACAGTAGACATTGGTACAGTAGACATTGGTACAGTAGACATTGGTACAGTAGACATTGGTACAGTAGACATTGGTACAGTAGACATTGGTACAGTAGACATTGGTACAGTAGACATTGGTACAGTAGACATTGGTACAGTAGACATTGGTACAGTAGACATTGGTACAGTAGACATTAGTAAGGGAGACATTAGTAAGGGAGACATTGGTACAGTAGACATTGGTACAGTAGACATTGGTACAGTAGACATTGGTACAGTAGACATTGGTAAGGGAGACATTGGTACAGTAGACATTGGTACAGTAGACATTGGTACAGTAGACATTAGTAAGGGAGACATTGGTACAGTAGACATTGGTACAGTAGACATTGGTACAGTAGACATTGGTACAGTAGACATTGGTACAGTAGACATTGGTACAGTAGACATTGGTACAGTAGACATTGGTACAGTAGACATTGGTACAGTAGACATTGGTACAGTAGACATTGGTACAGTAGACATTGGTACAGTAGACATTGGTACAGTAGACATTGGTACAGTAGACATTGGTACAGTAGACATTGGTACAGTAGACATTGGTACAGTAGACATTGGTACAGTAGACATTGGTACAGTAGACATTGGTACAGTAGACATTGGTACAGTAGACATTGGTACAGTAGACATTGGTACAGTAGACATTGGTACAGTAGACATTGGTAAAGTAGACATTGGTACAGTAGACATTGGTACAGTAGACATTGGTACAGTAGACATTGGTACAGTAGACATTGGTACAGTAGACATTGGTACAGTAGACATTGGTACAGTAGACATTGGTACAGTAGACATTGGTACAGTAGACATTGGTACAGTAGACATTGGTACAGTAGACATTGGTACAGTAGACATTGGTACAGTAGACATTGGTACAGTAGACATTGGTACAGTAGACATTGGTAAGGGAGACATTGGTACAGTAGACATTGGTACAGTAGACATTGGTACAGTAGACATTGGTACAGTAGACATTGGTAAGGGAGACATTGGTACAGTAGACATTGGTACAGTAGACATTGGTACAGTAGACATTGGTACAGTAGACATTGGTACAGTAGACATTGGTACAGTAGACATTGGTACAGTAGACATTGGTACAGTAGACATTGGTACAGTAGACATTGGTACAGTAGACATTGGTACAGTAGACATTGGTACAGTAGACATTGGTACAGTAGACATTGGTAAGGGAGACATTGGTACAGTAGACATTGGTACAGTAGACATTGGTACAGTAGACATTGGTACAGTAGACATTGGTACAGTAGACATTGGTACAGTAGACATTGGTACAGTAGACATTGGTACAGTAGACATTGGTACAGTAGACATTGGTACAGTAGACATTGGTACAGTAGACATCGGTACAGTAGACATTGGTACAGTAGACATTGGTACAGTAGACATTGGTACAGTAGACATTGGTACAGTAGACATTGGTACAGTAGACATTGGTACAGTAGATATTGGTACAGTAGGCATTGGTACAGTAGACATTGGTACAGTAGACATTGGTACAGTAGACATTGGTACAGTAGACATTGGTACAGTAGATATTGGTACAGTAGACATTGGTACAGTAGACATTGGTACAGTAGACATTAGTAAGGGACACATTGGTACAGTAGACATTGGTACAGTAGACATTGGTACAGTAGACATTGGTACAGTAGACATTGGTACAGTAGACATTAGTAAGGGACACATTGGTACAGTAGACATTGGTACAGTAGACATTGGTACAGTAGACATTGGTACAGTAGACATTAGTACAGTAGACATTGGTACAGTAGACATTGGTACAGTAGACATTGGTACAGTAGACATTGGTACAGTAGACATTGGTACAGTAGACATTGGTACAGTAGACATTGGTACAGTAGACATTGGTACAGTAGACATTGGTACAGTAGACATTGGTACAGTAGACATTGGTACAGTAGACATTGGTACAGTAGACATTGGTACAGTAGACATTGGTACAGTAGACATTGGTACAGTAGACATTGGTACAGTAGACATTGGTACAGTAGACATTGGTACAGTAGACATTGGTACAGTAGACATTGGTACAGTAGACATTGGTACAGTAGACATTGGTACAGTAGACATTGGTACAGTAGACATTGGTACAGTAGACATTGGTACAGTAGACATTGGTACAGTAGACATTAGTAGGGGAGACATTGGTACAGTAGACATTGGTACAGTAGACATTGGTACAGTAGACATTGGTACAGTAGACATTGGTACAGTAGACATTGGTACAGTAGACATTGGTACAGTAGTCATTGGTACAGTAGACATTGGTACAGTAGACATTGGTACAGTAGACATTGGTACAGTAGACATTGGTACAGTAGACATTGGTACAGTAGACATTGGTACAGTAGACATTGGTACAGTAGACATTGGTACAGTAGACATTGGTACAGTAGACATTGGTACAGTAGACATTGGTACAGTAGACATTGGTACAGTAGACATTGGTACAGTAGATATTGGTACAGTAGACATTGGTACAGTAGACATTGGTACAGTAGACATTAGTAAGGGACACATTGGTACAGTAGACATTGGTACAGTAGACATTGGTACAGTAGACATTGGTACAGTAGACATTGGTACAGTAGACATTAGTAAGGGAGACATTGGTACAGTAGACATTGGTACAGTAGACATTGGTACAGTAGACATTGGTACAGTAGACATTGGTACAGTAGACATTGGTACAGTAGACATTGGTACAGTAGACATTGGTACAGTAGACATTGGTAAGGGAGACATTGGTACAGTAGACATTGGTACAGTAAGCATTGGTACAGTAGACATTGGTACAGTAGACATTGGTACAGTAGACATTGGTACAGTAGACATTGGTACAGTAGACATTGGTACAGTAGACATTGGTACAGTAGACATTGGTACAGTAGACATTGGTACAGTAGACATTGGTAAGGGAGACATTGGTACAGTAGACATTGGTACAGTAGACATTGGTACAGTAGACATTGGTACAGTAGACATTGGTACAGTAGACATTGGTACAGTAGACATTGGTACAGTAGACATTGGTACAGTAGACATTGGTACAGTAGACATTGGTACAGTAGACATTGGTACAGTAGACATTGGTAAGGGAGACATTGGTACAGTAGACATTGGTACAGTAGACATTGGTACAGTAGACATTGGTACAGTAGACATTGGTACAGTAGACATTGGTACAGTAGACATTGGTACAGTAGACATTGGTACAGTAGACATTGGTACAGTAGACATTGGTACAGTAGACATTGGTACAGTAGACATTGGTACAGTAGACATTGGTACAGTAGACATTGGTACAGTAGACATTGGTACAGTAGACATTGGTACAGTAGACATTGGTACAGTAGACATTGGTACAGTAGACATTGGTACAGTAGACATTGGTACAGTAGACATTGGTACAGTAGACATTGGTACAGTAGACATTGGTACAGTAGACATTGGTACAGTAGACATTGGTACAGTAGACATTGGTACAGTAGACATTGGTACAGTAGACATTGGTACAGTAGACATTGGTAAGGGAGACATTGGTACAGTAGACATTGGTACAGTAGACATTGGTACAGTAGACATTGGTACAGTAGACATTGGTACAGTAGACATTGGTACAGTAGACATTGGTACAGTAGACATTAGTACAGTAGACATTGGTACAGTAGACATTGGTACAGTAGACATTGGTAAGGGAGACATTGGTACAGTAGACATTGGTACAGTAGACATTGGTACAGTAGACATTAGTACAGTAGACATTAGTACAGTAGACACTGGTACAGTAGACATTGGTACAGTAGACATTGGTACAGTAGACATTGGTACAGTAGACATTGGTACAGTAGACATTGGTACAGTAGACATTGGTACAGTAGACATTGGTACAGTAGACATTGGTACAGTAGACATTGGTACAGTAGACATTGGTACAGTAGACATTGGTACAGTAGACATTGGTACAGTAGACATTGGTACAGTAGACATTGGTACAGTAGACATTGGTACAGTAGACATTGGTACAGTAGACATTGGTACAGTAGACATTGGTACAGTAGACATTGGTACAGTAGACATTGGTACAGTAGACATTGGTACAGTAGACATTGGTACAGTAGACATTGGTACAGTAGACATTGGTAAGGGAGACATTGGTACAGTAGACATTGGTACAGTAAGCATTGGTACAGTAGACATTGGTACAGTAGACATTGGTACAGTAGACATTGGTACAGTAGACATTGGTACAGTAGACATTGGTAAGGGAGACATTGGTACAGTAGACATTGGTACAGTAGACATTGGTAAGGGAGACATTGGTACAGTAGACATTAGTACAGTAGACATTGGTAAGGGAGACATTGGTACAGTAGACATTGGTACAGTAGACATTGGTACAGTAGACATTGGTAAGGGAGACATTGGTACAGTAGACATTGGTACAGTAGACATTGGTACAGTAGACATTGGTACAGTAGACATTGGTACAGTAGTCATTGGTACAGTAGACATTGGTACAGTAGACATTGGTACAGTAGACATTGGTACAGTAGACATTGGTACAGTAGACATTGGTACAGTAGACATTGGTACAGTAGACATTGGTACAGTAGACATTGGTACAGTAGACATTGGTACAGTAGACATTGGTACAGTAGACATTGGTACAGTAGACATTGGTACAGTAGACATTGGTACAGTAGACATTGGTACAGTAGACATTGGTACAGTAGACATTGGTACAGTAGACATTGGTACAGTAGACATTGGTAAGGGAGACATTGGTACAGTAGACATTGGTACAGTAGACATTGGTACAGTAGACATTGGTACAGTAGACATTGGTACAGTAGACATTGGTACAGTAGACATTGGTACAGTAGACATTGGTACAGTAGACATTGGTACAGTAGACATTGGTACAGTAGACATTGGTACAGTAGACATTGGTACAGTAGACATTGGTACAGTAGACATTGGTACAGTAGACATTGGTACAGTAGACATTGGTACAGTAGACATTGGTACAGTAGACATTGGTACAGTAGACATTGGTACAGTAGACATTGGTACAGTAGACATTGGTACAGTAGACATTGGTAAGGGAGACATTGGTACAGTAGACATTGGTACAGTAGACATTGGTACAGTAGACATTGGTACAGTAGACATTGGTACAGTAGACATTGGTACAGTAGACATTGGTACAGTAGACATTGGTACAGTAGACATTGGTACAGTAGACATTGGTACAGTAGACATTGGTACAGTAGACATTGGTACAGTAGACATTGGTACAGTAGACATTGGTACAGTAGACATTGGTACAGTAGACATTGGTACAGTAGACATTGGTACAGTAGACATTGGTACAGTAGACATTGGTACAGTAGACATTGGTACAGTAGACATTGGTACAGTAGACATTGGTACAGTAGACATTGGTACAGTAGACATTGGTACAGTAGACATTGGTACAGTAGACATTGGTACAGTAGACATTGGTACAGTAGACATTGGTACAGTAGACATTGGTACAGTAGACATTGGTAAGGGAGACATTGGTACAGTAGACATTGGTACAGTAGACATTGGTACAGTAGACATTGGTACAGTAGACATTGGTACAGTAGACATTGGTACAGTAGACATCGGTACAGTAGACATCGGTACAGTAGACATTGGTACAGTAGACATTGGTACAGTAGACATTGGTACAGTAGACATTGGTACAGTAGACATTGGTACAGTAGACATTGGTAAGGGAGACATTGGTACAGTAGACATTGGTACAGTAGACATTGGTACAGTAGACATTGGTACAGTAGACATTGGTACAGTAGACATTGGTACAGTAGACATTGGTACAGTAGACATTGGTACAGTAGACATTGGTACAGTAGACATTGGTACAGTAGACATTGGTACAGTAGACATTGGTAAGGGAGACATTGGTACAGTAGACATTGGTACAGTAGACATTGGTAAGGGAGACATTGGTACAGTAGACATTGGTACAGTAGACATTGGTACAGTAGACATTGGTACAGTAGACATTGGTACAGTAGACATTGGTACAGTAGACATTGGTACAGTAGACATTGGTACAGTAGACATTGGTACAGTAGACATTGGTACAGTAGACATTGGTACAGTAGACATTGGTACAGTAGACATTGGTACAGTAGACATTGGTACAGTAGACATTGGTACAGTAGACATTGGTACAGTAGACATTGGTACAGTAGACATTGGTACAGTAGACATTGGTACAGTAGACATTGGTACAGTAGACATTGGTACAGTAGACATTGGTACAGTAGACATTGGTAAGGGAGACATTGGTACAGTAGACATTGGTACAGTAGACATTGGTACAGTAGACATTGGTACAGTAGACATTGGTACAGTAGACATTGGTACAGTAGACATTGGTACAGTAGACATTGGTACAGTAGACATTGGTACAGTAGACATTGGTACAGTAGACATTGGTACAGTAGACATTGGTACAGTAGACATTGGTAAGGGAGACATTGGTACAGTAGACATTGGTACAGTAGACATTGGTACAGTAGACATTGGTACAGTAGACATTGGTACAGTAGACATTGGTACAGTAGACATTGGTACAGTAGACATTGGTACAGTAGACATTGGTACAGTAGACATTGGTACAGTAGACATTGGTACAGTAGACATTGGTACAGTAGACATTGGTACAGTAGACATTGGTACAGTAGACATTGGTACAGTAGACATTGGTACAGTAGACATTGGTACAGTAGACATTGGTACAGTAGACATTGGTACAGTAGACATTGGTACAGTAGACATTGGTACAGTAGACATTGGTACAGTAGACATTGGTACAGTAGACATTGGTACAGTAGACATTGGTACAGTAGACATTGGTACAGTAGACATTGGTACAGTAGACATTGGTACAGTAGACATTGGTACAGTAGACATTGGTAAGGGAGACATTGGTACAGTAGACATTGGTACAGTAGACATTGGTACAGTAGACATTGGTACAGTAGACATTGGTACAGTAGACATCGGTACAGTAGACATCGGTACAGTAGACATCGGTACAGTAGACATCGGTACAGTAGACATTGGTACAGTAGACATTGGTACAGTAGACATTGGTACAGTAGACATTGGTACAGTAGACATTGGTACAGTAGACATTGGTACAGTAGACATTGGTACAGTAGACATTGGTACAGTAGACATTGGTACAGTAGACATTGGTACAGTAGACATTGGTACAGTAGACATTGGTACAGTAGACATTGGTACAGTAGACATTGGTACAGTAGACATTGGTACAGTAGACATTGGTACAGTAGACATTGGTACAGTAGACATTGGTACAGTAGACATTGGTACAGTAGACATTGGTACAGTAGACATTGGTACAGTAGACATTGGTAAGGGAGACATTGGTACAGTAGACATTGGTACAGTAGACATTGGTACAGTAGACATTGGTACAGTAGACATTGGTACAGTAGACATTGGTACAGTAGACATTGGTACAGTAGACATTGGTACAGTAGTCATTGGTACAGTAGACATTGGTACAGTAGACATTGGTACAGTAGACATTGGTACAGTAGACATTGGTACAGTAGACATTGGTACAGTAGACATTGGTACAGTAGACATTGGTACAGTAGACAATGGTAAGGGATACATTGGTGGGGAAACATTTATGACTATTTTCTCTCGATTAATCCAAGGAATCATCGGCGACTTTTGTCTGTTGGACGAAGAATGTATTTTGGTGGAGAATTCCTATTGCGAGGAATATGTCTGTAGATGTAACATATTCTACAGAACTTCTATTAACAACAGACAATGTGATATAGGTTTGTAGTGAAACTATTTCTTATAAATAATCCAATGAATACAAAGTGGATTAACTGAATAACTAGAAATTAATTGAAATCGAACCATAAAAATATGTCGAGTTTCTTACTATTAAAAGTATTAATTCAATATATATATATATATATATATATATATATATATATATATATCTATATATATTGAACTAATACAGTTGATCTTATATCCATATACATTGAATTCAATATACATTTTATAGTATACATTTATTACAATTATTAATATACATTTTACGGTAAATTTAGGATATAGTAGATTTGAAAATTAAATTCGGAGATTGACTAATTGGTATTTTAATTGAAATAGGGCAAACTTGGTGTTTACACCTAATCTATTTAGATCTCAATATTTGTTTTTAACTTCCAACTCTTTTACTTCTCACTCTCTGTACTAAATATTATATAGAATTATACATCGAATAATAATAATAATAAAGCCGTTCATTTCAAATTTTTCACTTTATTTTATTTTATATATCTTTGATTCAATTATTAAATATGAATATTGTAAATAATGAAGAAACTTTGAACTAGTCTTTTATTAGCCATAGATTACAAAGGTGCGTGCTATAATAAAATCGTATACAAATAGGGAATATTCTATTTTTCAATAATTAAATTGGTATGCGATTTTAATTAAATAGAAAATATCAGATGTTTTTGAGTTATGAGTCAGAATTGTATAAAAGATTCTTCATATGAACACATTGTATAGTGAGAACACCATCCATACATCAGCGTGATCCTAATGTATTATATTAATCTAATTGAATATATACTACAGTTTTTCTATCGGCCGAATGGTTTTTGGTAATTACCTTATTGGTTGCGTTGTTCTGGTCCCTCATGTTCAAATATTGTTCTGGGTTAGCATTCCAATTAGTTCTAGTAATTGTGTTTATATTCCAGCAGAAAAAGTTTAAAAATTGTTTTAAATAATTACTGAATATAGAATTTGTTAACTAATATATAGCATATATAGTTGGTTTAGATTCCGACGTTAAATATACAATCTGGAATTCGAGAGTATTTCACAATGTATGCATAATAATCCCACAGTGAAGCAGGACCTCTCATTGAACAGCTTTTTATCAGACCTTTCAGATCAAAAATGCCACAATTGAAAACGTTAGTTTATCGGATATAGTTTATTTGTAGTTTCATGATTAACTCAACTATTCTTTAATCATTTAACATATTGTGATAGTATTTATAATTTGATATACGATGCCTATAAATGTAATACAGTATTGAAGAGAAACCCGATATAATTACTCCCCCACCTACAATGCAAGATATGCTATATGGACTCGCAAATGGTGCAAATGATTATATTAACGAATTTGACGACGATCTAGCAGGAATAGATTTAGGGAACAGACAGTTTGTATTAAGAGAACTTAATAATTATTATATTCATACCATTTAGAAATAATTTATTAATAATTAACTTAACCATAAATATACTATTATAGTAGATAATAATATGCAATAATTATATAACAACACAATTATACTGTTATCATATAAATCATTATATAGATACACAATTCAGTTATATAATAGTTTTGTAGAATCACGATATTCTAAATAAAAATATTATAAAATAAATTAAGCAATCAAAAAATGTATATAACCTGGATTATTTGCTATTTCCTAAGTTATATTTAAGAAAATAAAATACTCTTTCTCAAAATATAATATTTATAATTCATTCAATAATCAAAGTGATTTATTTAATTTTAAAATTATTAGTAGTTATAATAAATACTATTTATAATATAAAATATGAATATAGATGGTTTGACCGAAAACAAGATTTGTTAAAAGAAATTCCAGAATTACATAACATAATTCCAGAGAATCATAAAGAATATACAGATATGATACCGGACATGAATAAATTCAATAAAGATTTACAAAAGGATATAGATAACAATAAATTGTTAGATATAAATAATGTTGTATTTAAATTTCATTAATTATATTTAAACCTGATTATTTTATTATACATATATCCGATTATTTAATCTTTACTATAATATAATACTATACTTTAATATAATAATTGTTACACAATTTAATATTTAAGTTTAAACGAATTAAGTAAAGAAACACAGGATATCGCGAATGACTCACCTTTAGACGGTTTTGTTATGAAATTATTTGGAAGTTAAAATGTTATATAATGTAATATCAAATAATTTATTGTAATTGAATTACAAATTTATAAATAATAATATTATCAAATTTACAAATAAACTAATTAGCGAATATAACAAAATATTTATTGTATAACAGTGTTTCAAACATATATAAAAACAATATAACAGTAATAATAATTAGGAAGTATAAATAAAAAACTATAATTCTTAAAACTCATAATTAATGTTTTTAAAAAATTAAAAATATATTGCAAGTTGGTTATCAAGTAATACCGATTTAGTAAAAGTGTCAGAATTCAAATGTTCTCAAATCAGTCCAATTCATTGTAGGTACCATTTCTTATAGGGTTGAATTTAAATTACTAAATATATTAAGCTCGTTAAATATTAAATTTAATAACTATATGACATAATGTATACTAATTTATTGTAAATTAGAATTAATTAAACAAGTTTATGAAATATTAGTCTATGTAGTATAACTAACATAATAGATAGTTGATTCTTTGTATTCTTATTTTCACTTTTTTTTTTGAATATGTAATAAAATAGTGACACGATAACAAGAATAATTATTATGCAACAAATGGGAGAAGCTATTGCTATTAATATTCTGATATCTCCTGAGTAATTTTCACAGTGTTGTCCACTTAAATTAGAAGGACATCTGTATATAATAATTTAAAATTGGATATTCATTATTGGATAGTTGTGTATTTCAATTGTACTATCTTGTATACATTAAATAAATTATAATATAATATACCCTATATTTCACAAACATGCATGTAATTTCATTTGCTTGAAATAAAAGCTCTCCTACTCCATTACAAAATTCATTTCTTAATCGACACATTGAAACTATATAAATAGTTTATTTAGTGAGAAATACATAATATTTGGGTATTTGTATAATAAGTATATATATATATATATATATATATATATATATATACTGGTTAATTATATATGTTATAATGTATTATGTATTAAGCTAAATAATTATTCTAAATATTTATTACAATTTTTCAAATAATATTAATATATCATAACTAGTTTATTTATATATATTACGTATTTCATCGGATAGTTGTATTTCATATCCCAATATTCGCGGTTGAGTTTTCTTTAATGCCTGAAGTGTATTACATTTTATCTCATGTATCAGAGCTGTATCCACATCTCCTTCCAGCAATATCGAATAGTCAACAAATATATTTTTGTTATTTCGTCTGAATGAATTCAATATGTTGTTAAATGTAGTACATTATGTATTAGGGGCATTTGTCCATGATATTTATTTTAGAATATATAATTGTATCACATACTAAAATTGAGATTAAAATAATATGCATGAACATATAAATTGATATAGAAAAGTATTTAATATTGCTTCACTACTAACCGAATAGATCTTACGATAATTCCTTTGTAATAATGTTCTCCAATAGATAAATCATTATATATTTGGTTCAACTTTAATTTATAGAAAACATTACATGATTTATTGAATACATACATTTATACAATTTACATTATGAGCATAATTTATTTATTTAAAATATTTTAAAATCCATATCTAAAGTTGGAAAGTATTTTATTCTCTATCAATTAAATGTTATAATAAATAATATAGACTTTAATCAAACCGTATTTGAAATTTCAAATGTTAGCTTCTTCGTTTCTTTGTTATCCATATCGAGGTAAATATGTTTCCAAGGAGAGTTCATACGGAAAGAGAGTTGGGCAGAGTTATAATCACCAGAAGTGAAGTTTCCAATTCTGACGTTACAAGATGGCCCAGTAAATCCAGTAGAACATTCTTCACAAGTAAGTCCTGCGAATCTATCTCCACAATCGCATTCCCCTTGATTTAGTGTTTTTAATTTCGACATTTTAATTTATTGTAGTTTTAATTTAATATATTATATTAACTAATCATTATATTGATTATATTAGAAATTAAATTAAAATGATCATATTATTGTAATACGCGATTGTAATACAGAGAGTGACTCGGATTTCTGGATATTTGTTAAAAATCTAACCCGTTGAAACTTTCCAAATAGATATGCTATTATTGCCTCCACATATTTTATATGGATCCACTTCACATCGCATATCACAAGTTTCACTGTTCACTAGATTGTCAATAGAATTGCCACAAGAACAACGATTTCCATCCTACGTAAAAGTCGATATTAGTAAATATTAATTGTATTCTTTAAACTATATTTATGTAAAGTAATTATAAAAAATATAAACACTAACTGATAAAGATGCATATAAATAAAATAAAGAATGACATTGTTGCATGCACTTCGCTATGCTTGCGGGGGAAATAGTTGGCTGCATTTTAAAATTACTGTCATCCATTGTGTTTATATAACATCCCATATTAGTCGATAACATAGGTCCTAATATAATAAATTATATTTAATATTATAATACGTATTAGTATAATTTAATATATATATATATATATATATATATATATATATATATATATATATATGTATATATGTATATATGTATATATTCACGAGATAAATTTCACAATATTATGTAAATGTACTTTTAAAATTCTTGCATATTCCGTTTTTACAATGTCTACATGGCAAACAGTTATTTTCTATTAAGTTTTCTTTATTTAAACATTGATCGCAGTTTAATCCAGAATATAATCCAAAACAAGAACATCTAATAGTGTATTTTATATTGATTAAATTTAAGTTCAATTTATCGTTAATAAAAAATATATTTGATTTGAAATATAATCTTCATATGGGTTATTATATATATATATATATATATATATATATATATATATATATGCATAGTAGACATGAAACCTGTCGACATCAACACACATTCCATTTTTAGAACAGTTATTTTTTGCATGACACAAGGGATCGCAATGTTCTCCACCGTAATTATTATCGCATTCAAATGTATATGGAGATACACAGGAAGAATGTTCCGGGATATTCTGTTATTGTACAATTATTGTTATTAATTATAGATAACAGTTAGATTAGGTTCGCGGTGAAATATGGATATTTAATGTACGGTTAATCTGTTGAGAAATAATTAGTAATATATTAAAATATAACATATAATATCATATTACTCAAAGTGAATATATATTATGCAATGTGTTTTATAATATCAATATTTCAACGTATTAACTTCTATATAATTTAATAAGAAATGAAATTATTCATTATTGAAATTGTACAAAATAGTTCTATCGCTATTTTAATATATCTATAATAATATATATTTATATTACTAAATAAAGTTGCAACCAACTATTTGACATTTAAATTGCTTACAAAGAGTTCCACGATAATGAGGCATACATACACAAACACCTTTATCATACCATTGATTAGCTCCACAATCAACTTGGTAATCTAGAACATTTTAACAATATTTATATTAAATATGTAATAATAAAATGATTAAAATATATTATTATATTATTACAAAATATCAAATATTTGTTATAAATATACCGTTATAATACTATATAAAACATAATAAACAATTGTATAGCAAATGTAATATAACCTATACATTCGTAGGTGACATTGATGTATTTGTGAGTTTCTGGACAGATATTATCAAACATATAAGATGGAATGTGTATTTTGCAAGATGAATAGCTGCAGTATATAATAGTAATAATGTGGGACACTAACAACATCAATAACAATAGGCATTGTAAACTCACCCATTGCAAAGAGAAGAAACAACATAGGTAGCATTTAAAGAAGTACAGTTTGTGTTTTCAATATCGTACTTTCCTTCTCCAGTATAACAACTAGCAATGATGAGAAAAGTATATTAATATTATTCTTTAGAAAATAATATTTACATTCTCGATTCAATTATTTAATTTAAATAGATGCAAGAATGTGCAAAATGATATTTATAATTAATGTACTAAAGAATGAGAATATAATTATAAAAAAAAGTGTGTAGGATTATAAAACTATATACTCCTTCTTAGTACTTACTAAGTATTATATAATATTATCAATTGTCTAAGGAAGGGCAATTTGGGTTTTAGTAAATATTATATAATGTTATCAGATAATCAATAAAAGGTCATTAAGTAAGTATTATATGAAATGAAAATGAATTGTCAAAATAATCACAAATTAATGTATTTAAATAAATATACATATAACTACATATTATATATACATTTATAGTTATACTTTAAATATTCAATCACATACATGTTAGCGTTGATTCGGCCATAAAACGTTTCCTTGACCCTTATATGACGTGGTTGTAGACCATTTGAACGACAAGACATATGCAAAATACTGCCATCGCAAGCCAGCTCACTCTTCGTATCTTCAGATAATTACATTATATATTAATTAATTACGCACCTATATTAATATGTTATTAAATGTTACAATATATTGATAAGTAATGTGAATCACAGATATATAAGTTATATATCATCTTGGATTATTATTAATAATTTACAATATAAAAGAACGTTTTAAATTCAAGTAATAAAAGTAATTATAGAAAATATCTCATTATATATTAATGACATCAAAACTATAATTAGATATTATTTGAATACAAACATTATATTTGGGATATCGATAATTACTTAAATAAAAAATATATATACAATACATCTAAAATATATGTTTACATTAATAATACTTAATAAATTAATAATCATAAATATTTCGTATATATAAATATTTACTATAATTTCAAGAATATAGTATGCAATTAGTATCCTACATTTTCCTGTCTAAATATCTATTTCATATTACTATATATATATCAGTGTACTATATAATAATATGTAATCTATATCGGTAATAAACCATAAAAAATACTAATAATATATATAAAATAGATTTACCGAGAAATATTTAATATCGAAGATCTTTTACCAATCTTTTATTTATTAAATCAGTTATTTACATGCAATCATTAATGATATAAGCAACTTACCTGTATTCAAGTGTTCATGTTTAGTTGTAGATTTAAGACAAGTTTTGCAGGCTGTCGGGCACGTTGCTTCCATAAAGGTGATATCCTGAACAGATGTGCAAAATCCTAACATCGCCCAATAATCGCAGTCCTTATTGTTATTTAGACATTCTGGAAATTAAATATAAAGATAGAGATTTAACATAAATGTAGACAATGTAGTTATAGTTTTATTATTATAATTATTATTATTTTATATTTATTTTATATTTTATATATATATAGATATATATATATATATATATATATATATATATCTATATATATATATATATATATATTTACTATAACATAATAACAATATTAAACCACTATTTTTGCAGCGAGTACAAGTAGCAAAACATAAAGAATACATTCGAGTTTGTTGATTTTCACATTTGCCTTCTTTTTTCCATTGTTGACATTCAGAGATATTACGATGCTCATCTTTACAGTCTACCAAATCATTATATCATATAATACACTTATAACCGTACATATATATTGTGTTTGGTGTGGGCTCACTATATGCACCTATATAATATATAGACAATATTACCTCGACATTGGTAGCGTAGAGTTAGATATTTAAAGGTGCCAACACATGGATCAATATTTGTCACAAGTCTCGTATCCGCAGCAATGTTGCACACTTTTCTGCCATCGCAAACCCGCTTTATGTTCGGCAATGGAGACTACGAATAGACATTTATAATAATATTATATTGTATAAATATCTATATTATTAAATAAACGAATAACTTATTATATTATATAATAATTGGTAATATTTAGAATATTTTAAAAAATAAATAAAATGCCAAATTTACAAAAATGAAAAACTATTTTTTATTGAATTGGTATTTAAATGTAAAAGATAGATTTACCTATTTACACATTTATATATATATATATATATATATATATATATATATATATATATGTGTGTGTGTGTATGTATATATATATATATATATATATATATATATATATATATGTGTGTGTATGTATATATGTATGTTAATGTGTGTGCATGGTATAGACGAATATTATCTTGGATATTATATTAATATTATATATATATATATTATACCTTTGATACACAACCAGTTTCATGAATAGAAGAATGTGGACAAGTATAGTTATTGGTACGACCATATTCTGCAAACTGTACATCTAGAACCCTGACGTGTGTAGCTCCAGTGTATTGAACACACTGAACACTTTCTTCAATAGATTCACATATTGAACGAGTGTACGAGGTTCCATCTGAAAAATCGGTTTAATAATGATCATAGTTTAATTTATTTAATACAGCTGCATGAAAGAATAATGTTGTAGATTTATATTCTACCTTGGTGGCACTTGGTGCAAGTCTGTAGGCAGTCTAAGAGTTGCTCACGATTTCTAAAACATTGGTCAGCGTATGATAATTCAGCGCAGTCTGTCGAATTGTTTGATTCGCGGTCTTCACAAACTGTATATGGATAATTATATAGAAAAGCATAATAATAATTTGATAAACAATTAGTTAGAAACAATTGGACATAATATTATATTCCTCACTCTCAGTTGAGTTACGTTTCCACGGATAACATTGTCAACATCTTAAAACAAGTTAGTGAAACGTATAATCTCATTCTTACATGTATTCATAATATACAGAGTTCCTATAAGTGAATAATATAAAATAATATTTAATTAAAATTAGAGTTTACGTGTTGAATTGCATGTTCGGGGTGTCGTTTGCGAGGATGATATGCATATGATAATACAATTTGATATTGGAGATTATATGTGGTGTATATATAATATACATAGCATATCTTATTAATCGTAAATACATATGTTTATCTCAAAGATTTTAATGAATTTAAAATAGATTTTTAAATTTGATCTTTTGAGCATGATACTTTGAACTTTAATAATAATGTTACTCTTTTTATGTTTTATTTACTATTGTTTTATTTTAATTAATTAAAGATATATGAAATAGTAGTTATTAAAGATGTTATTGTAAGTATGTGAATAGATATATAAAAATTTAATAAAAAATGGATTGCGAGCATACTAATTACACAACAATTATAATAAAAAATTATAGTAAAAATGATTTAAGAATAAGATTACAAATATGAGCTTCAGTTGTGCAAAATATTAAAATTATATAAAAAAAAGAAAATGAATAAAAACTTGATAATTAAAATAAAATTGTAATACTATATTAATACATATATCGATGTATAACTAGATGTAGATATCATTTGCAGAATAATGTTTTTATTATTTGTAGTTTAATAATAACGTTAAGTTAATTGATATTAAACATAGAAGTTCTATATCTTTTAGTGAAAAATAATTATGGTTGTAAATATAACAGAGAAACTATTATTGTCAAATACGAGTTAAACCTTACTATAAATTGTATGAACACCAAATACAATACATTGTATGCATAAAATATCACCATGGTAATATTTTCCAGTAAATATTTAATTTACAAATATTAATAAGTAAAAAACTAAATGAATGTTTAAATATAAATATCTAAAAAAAAGAAGAAATACTGACTAACTGTGGCATGTGAAGTTAAACCGTAAAGTATTGTTTTGTCGACAGTTAATGCCCCAGAGTTCAGAGTTCACGCTACAATCCATATTACCATCGCAAGCTCTACGAATGTCTTCAAGTATACCGGATGGAGAAGTGCAAGTCTTTATGAACCAGTAAATACATTATTAGATTTAGCATGAATATTTACATATATATTATTATAAGAATAATTTGGTAAAACCCTAAATCAATATTTAAATATATCCAAAATGATCAAGTTATATTTTTTATATAGATATTAAATATGTTTCTATATTGAAACTATTCGATAGATTCATATGAATTGTATTTCATACGGATGTAATCCATTTCAACCAAAAAATAGACGACATTGTTTTTATCCATAAAAATGAATGTTTTGTATATACAGTGTATTTAATATTTTGGTTATCAATTACATAATTAAAATGTTCTTTAGATCATACATTGTGATGTATATTTTAGTACATATTATATATATATATTAATTATATAGGTATATATATTATATAGGTACAATGTATATATGCCTACAAATAGGGTGAATTAATAATTTTGTTAAATATTTTGATGTATCCACAAAAAATTAAAAAATAATAAAAAAATTATATAATGCAAAAAATAAAATGACAAGTATTATTTACTATGTGGAACATATAAAGAATATATTTAAATATTATTTAATATTGGTATATAAAAAATAAATAAATATTTATTAATAATTTAATTGATATAGTATTTGATATATTATTTTATATAGTATACGAAAGAACATGTATAGTAAACAGAGTGATGCAATTATTAATAAAATATTTAATATAAATACAAATATATTAAAATATAAATAAATACTACAACATTTTAATATAAAATAAATACAAATATATTGAAATATAAATAAATACTACAACATTTCAATGTAAAATAAATATATATATTAAGAAATAAAATCATCTGCATTATTTAGAGTAAATAATGCAGTAATCACTCCAGAAAACAGCAATATATTAGTTAGGTATAATCATTTGAGTATAAACAAGAATACAATATACTATAAAAGAAATTACATAATAAAAAATTGAAATAGAACATAAAATATTATATTTATTTACATATGTTAAAAATAAACGTATTTCTTATTTTATTATTATAAAGTCTATACTTATTTTACATAAAATAAATATATTTGTTAGCATTATTACATCGCAAAAACCATTATTTTATTTTACTTATTTTAGAATTAAAGGGAAAATATATTTTATTTGCCTATAAATATAACAAATTATATAAGAGTTTATAATAATTATATATTAAAATTGCTTGGTATATTATTATATAATTTAAATTCAAATGTGTTCACATTTATTTTATTATAAACAAACATATATGACCTGGATGGTTGCTTATATATTATACGAATTATGTCATTTATATTGTAATTATTTACTTTAATATTTTATATTACGATAATACATTAATTAATAAACTTACATTAATTCGGGTATTTGGAATACCACTTGAGCACCCTGGCATTAACTCTACACTGGTAACTAGCATTACGTGACTGGACATTCTGCAAGACAAGGACACTTGCTGACCGGAACAAAAATCATCTGTATACTGACCATTAGGCACAGCACCTTTTAATGAATTGCATTATAAATGAAATTAAATAATATTGGATTATTGATATATAAAGAATGTATTGGGTGTAATAAATTAGGTCATAAACAATTTGTATTATACAATTGCCATTTTGAATGATTTTAGGCATAATAAATATTCTATATGGTGTAATATTCATTGTGGCATTGATAAACAGAGCTGTTGAATTATCATAATCGATTAACATTATCGATAGGATATATGAAATATGTAAATATTAATTAATATATACACAGCTATAGTTTAATTTGTAATTAATTAAATTAAATTAAATATAACTATTTCATAAAACAAATAAAAATGGCTCAAAAGTTGTATTATATATGTCAACAATATTTTGTTATTTGCTAGATATTAAAATAATTAGATACATTACGTTTATTTCTATTTTATTATTTTTAATTGGTAAAAGAAATATAAAATATATAATATATATAAATTTAATAGATAAAAAAAATTGTCTACAAAAATATTTAATTATAAAAAATGATAAAGAAATTTTGAATATAAGTAAATTATTTATAGATATGATTAGGAATATTGTATTCCGGAAAAAATATTTCTTTGGTATTTTGTTATTTTCAGGTGTTTACTTATATTAGTCACCATAGTAGTAATTACTTATGATATTATGATAGTATCCATAGTTAATAGAGTCATATCTAAAATTTCACATTTTATAACTAAAGTAATTAAAAAATAGAATTTATCAGATATTTACAACTATACATATAGATTAAATAAAGATTTATAAGTATATAAAGAATAAAAATATTATATACATATTTTAATTTCGATTTACTAGTAATTTTCTGCGGCACATAACGATATAACCAACTACAATGTTCTGCAATAGAAAGTTGTAGTATAAATAAATGAGATCTCCAATATTTCTAGATATAAAAATCCATAATGTGATCAAAGTATGCATTATTATAGGTTTAGAGATATTTCTTTGATCGAAGTTATGTGATATAAATTATATGGAACTTGTACAATTACTATAGTGATTTTAATACAATTATAAATGTTAAATCTAACACATTGTTTATTATTTTCTTAGTATCTTTATAATTAACATTGTTATTTATTATCTATATAAAATATGTGTTTTTCCTAAATAGATGATGACAATTTAAATCGAATATTTTGTTACCAATTATACATATATCGTTATTCGCTGTAATTGTAATATATAGTAAGCTAATCTTATTGATATAAATAAACAAAACTTTAAAATAATATTTTAAAAATCACAATTTAGTAAATAATTGACATATAATATACATATAATTTATATACATACAGAATATTAGAATACATTAATTAAAAATATCTAGACGCAAAATATTACAAAAATATAATTATGTAATCTATCTAATTATGTAATATTGCTTTCTCACTAATACTATAATAATTCTATAAATTATTTATTTAAATTTTTACAAAACTGTATTATATTATGTACATATATAATTATTTATAAATTTCTACTGATATATTCGGAACTAATTACGTAATTATGTATGTATATGTCTGTCATGTAGTCGCTATATTTTTTATACTTCTTGTTCATGTTTCGTTATTACAGTTTTTGAATCTTTTCGTAAATATAATATCACATACTTATCTAATATTTTAAATTTTCTTTATAATTTCTTACTATATATTTATTAAATACTAATTTATTATATGCTAATAATTTACACCAATAAATAATATAAAACAGTATTATTTATTTCAGATTTTAATATTCAAAAATGTATACATTTTTTTAAATAATAACATTTATTTATATTTTTAAATTCATTCAGTTTCCAAAATAAAAATTCTATGAAAAAGCATTGATGTTTAAGAATTCTTTAAATTATACCTAACTGATAAACTATTTACCATATATATATATATATATATATATATATATATATATATATATATATTATCTCAGGAATATAATTATTGGGGAAACTAACGTAAAGTTATAGAAAAATAATTTATTTATTTATAAATTTCCCGATATCATCAATTACATATTATAAAATATGATTACATTTCATATATTAAAGAAAATTGTATATATATAATTTATATCACATAAAAACATGTTAAAAAAGTTGAGTACAAATGAAATTATTGCAGCATGAAGTTAAAATAGAAGGATATATGTAAACATATATTTTAAATAACCAATACATGTAACAACTTTAAACAGAATGATATGTTTTTATTTATTATATAAGAAAAAATATGGCTCAGATGGATCATGATGACCTGGTTAATATATTCATGATGACCTAGTTAATCTTGAATAATATTATATATTTAATAATATATTCACAAATTAATATTTGTTCAGTTTTGTTTTTAATATTAATTTACATTAAAATTAACGATTTAAGAGTACTAATCATTTTACAAAGTATATGATATATACGATAAATAAATAATATAATAATATTCATACGTCATAGTATAAATATAATTTTTAATAATATAACGTTAATTTATTTATAATTTATAATTATTTTTATAATCTGCATTATTCATAAAATATAACTATAATTCATAAACACAAGTATATTCATTATTTAAGTACATTAACGGGGGGAATAAATATTTATTATAATACACCAACTAATTTATATTCATGTATGATACATACGAAGGGTAACTTTTTATAAATGCAACAAATACAAATATTAAACAATTCATCCTAACCTGTTAAAATAATTAGAAAAATGGCACGTAGTGTTTTCATTATTATAAGGCACCTATCTCCACTTACTGTTCCACTTACTGTAGGGTAAAGTAATAGTAATTTGTTAGTAACATACTTAATATATTATATAATCTAATGATATTAAAATAACTGTAAATACTTAAATATATAATTATTTCATATTTTAAAAAGTGTAATATAAAAAACATATCTATCAAAAATTACACATATCCTTTATAAATATTAAATAACTAAAATAGTAAAAGTGACATGATTCTCTATAAATAATTATTAAAACGAATTATTAAAATAATGAAAATCTAGTTAGATAGTTACATATAGTTACATAATTACATCTAGTTACATAGTTTCATCTAGTTACATTTAGTTACATAGTTACATCTAGTTACATAGTTACATCTAGTTACATCTAGTTACATCTAGTTACATCTAGTTACATCTAGTTACATCTAGTTACATCTAGTTACATCTAGTTACATCTAGTTACATCTAGTTACATCTAGTTACATCTAGTTACATCTAGTTACATCTAGTTACATCTAGTTACATCTAGTTACATCTAGTTACATCTAGTTACATCTAGTTACATCTAGTTACATCTAGTTACATCTAGTTACATCTAGTTAAATCTAGTTAAATCTAGTTACATCTAGTTACATCTAGTTACATCTAGTTACATCTAGTTACATCTAGTTACATCTAGTTACATCTAGTTACATCTAGTTACATCTAGTTACATCTAGTTACATCTAGTTACATCTAGTTACATCTAGTTACATCTAGTTACATCTAGTTACATCTAGTTACATCTAGTTACATCTAGTTACATCTAGTTACATCTAGTTACATCTAGTTACATCTAGTTACATAGTCACATCAAGTTAAATCTAGTTACATCTAGTTACATCTAGTTACATCTAGTTACATCTAGTTACATCTAGTTACATCTAGTTACATCTAGTTACATCTAGTTACATCTAGTTACATCTAGTTACATCTAGTTACATCTAGTTACATCTAGTTACATCTAGTTACATCTAGTTACATCTAGTTACATCTAGTTACATCTAGTTACATCTAGTTATATCTAGTTATATCTAGTTATATCTAGTTACATCTAGTTACATCTAGTTACATCTAGTTACATCTAGTTACATCTAGTTACATCTAGTTACATCTAGTTACATCTAGTTACATCTAGTTATATCTAGTTATATCTAGTTATATCTAGTTACATCTAGTTACATCTAGTTACATCTAGTTACATCTAGTTATATCTAGTTACACATAGTTACATAGTTACACATAGTTACATAGTTATATCTAGTTATATAGATACATCTAGTTACATCTAGTAACATCTAGTTACATCTAGTTACATCTAGGTACATCTAGTTACATCTAGTTACATCTAGTTACATCTAGTAACATCTAGTAACATCTAGTTACATCTAGTTACATCTAGTTACATCCAGTTACATCTAGTAACATCTAGTTACATCTAGTTACATCTAGTTACATCTAGTTACATCTAGTTACATCTAGTTACATCTAGTTACATCTAGTTACATCTAGTTACATAATTATATCAAGTTACATAGTTTCATAGTTACATAGTTACATTAAGTTATATAATTGTATATAGTCACATTTAGTTACATAGTTATATAAAGTTATATAATTGTATCTAGTCACATTTAGTACATAATAATATATAATTATATTATATGATGTATGAATTTTAAAACAAATTAAAATAGGTATTTTAATGATTATAGTGATTTTACTGGATTATATTATATAAATAAAAAAAAATTTTATTATGAAATTCTAAATATTTATCATTATATAAGAAAAATAGAAAATATTGATTATTTACTGGGATTATAACTTAAAAAATTCATTGAAAACAATACAAAATAACCAGACGATGTAAATAATATTATAGAATCGTTTTAAACATTTTAAATAAAAACTAAACGTAATACTTTTAATTTAATGCAAATTATATATATTTTATATTTTAAATATTTATATAACACCACTATGTAATGGGTTCATACCATCCAAGTATATTTATATGTGAAATTTAATTTAATTTCAAAATTACCCAATAAGCAATTCTGGACAATTTAGTTTTTTGTTGTTATATAATAAAAGACAAATATATTTTATTTGTATTTAAATTATATTATAATTCCATTTTGTTAACATTATTATATAAGAATTTATAATAGTTACATTATCATGTTTCTTTGATTTGTCCTATTAACTATTATAAATTATTATACAATTGTTTTTAATAAAGTGTAATATATATAAATACAAATGAAATATATTTTCTTTTATTAAGTAACAAAAAAACTAAAATAGCATGTATTATTAATTGAGGTTTTTGCCGAAATATGAATAGAAACTTTTTAGATAATACAAAAACTAAATTGATATTAATACCAATCGAGCATTTTCCGATAAACAAAGTGATTTGTGTAATTACAATTGTACATCACTGGATTTTACAAAATATTACACAACCGTGTTTACTGGGTAATTTATATACAACTGTAATATATTACAATAAAATAACACTTTTGGTATTTGACATTTCCATATATATTTCATCAGGCTATATAATACAAGTTTATTTAATTTGTATTATAAATGTATTGTTTATTTTTTATTTGAAATAATTTTATATAATTGTATAATAGTTACATCATTTGTTATCTTGTGAATGTTATGTTAATTAGGATTTGTATAAGATATGTTAAAGCAAAAACAATTAATAATTCATTAATAATAATTATAATTAAAAAGTAAATTTTAATATATAATTAACTTCTATGTCGCTTTAAATATATTTCTATGCGTATATGTGTATGTACTTTTGCGTATGTGAGAGTATGCGTGAGCGCGTGAGGTTCACGCCGTGAGCGTGTAATAAAAAAGCTAAATAATTATTTATATAGGAGTATATAACACACCTTATTAATATATTATAATTCTTAAAATTCTAATAGAATATCAACTTATTAAAGTTGCCAATTTTAATTATCAACATTAAAGTATAATACTTATTTTAATGTAGTTTTATATATATTTAACATAATATACGAGTTTTTTTTATGATCGCATGCATTAATTATACTGTATTAACCTAAAGATGGTAACATATCAGTTAGATATAATCACTAACAGTTAGTATATACCTTGTGCAACCATGCAGGTCATAACTCCTTTACCGAGGTTAAACATTCATCATTATATAATTTGGAGGTTATGATAGTTAAATAGAATTATGGTGATCAACCAAGGTAATATATTGTAGAAGAATGAAATAACTATATACAAAAATACAAATAGAGTTTAAATATAAAGGAATGATATAATTGCATAATTACTTAATTGCAGCATTCCATATTAAGTATTAGAACCAACAGACGATATAATACGTTATTCTATGAACTTATGAAATCAAAATGGTGATCCAATTGATTATATAACTAGCAGATTATAAAATTAGATTTTTTTAATAATAATATACTATAAAGTAACAAGCAAATAAGAGATGGAATATTTTCATAAAATCCTTTAATTCATTCAAATTAAAGTAACACATTATTACCAACATTAGTTTACATAAAATAACTATTTATACTTAAAATATTAAAATACCTGGATTAATGTATGGAAATATTACCCGGAAAACAATCCTGGGAGTCATTTTAGTTTTTTGTAAAATGATAAAAAATATATATTATTTCAATTTAAATGATATTTAATTATATATTTTGTTTTATTTTAAACAAATTATTATTTTATTTATATTATTTATATTATATTATTTGTATTAGATTATTTATATTTTATTATATACATATAATGTATTATTTACATTTAATGTAGTAGATTACTGCTTGTGACTCCATTGTGTACAATATAAGTACTTATATGATATTCATCAATGTTTCACTCGCAGGTACGTATTGTTGATCTAGTTTACGGTGTAGATGAATAGTTCAAACTATAATTCAATAAGCCTTCGATGTATGACATCCAGTATAATATAGAATCGTTGATATATGCATGCAATAGTGAATATAACATAGAACGTAAGTTAGATATATTATGTAATGTCGACTATTCACTAGTTATTGCATAATTTTGTCATGAAAATCACATATATGTATACATAGTCTGTGATATCACATATATGTATCTATAGCTCTAATAATTATATTAGATATTTCGTAATGCAAAATATAAAATTAAAGTTTTTATCAAATGATACACTACATACAATTTTGGATATGTAATGTAATTGTAATCCTAATTTATATATTAGATTTAATTAATATACTTATATAATTAATATATTAATAATTATGATAATTATATATGATTAATATGTAAATTTAGAATTTGTAAACCACACATTCAAAAAATAGACACAACATTTGAATTCCTAATATATCGATACAATAGGAATGATTTTATAATAAGAATTAACAATATCTTAAATATTACACATTATATAATACATTCTTTTAATTCATAGAATAATAAAAATCGTATATTATTATATTAAGTTGAAACCTTATCTTTATAAGTGTATGTAGTTTTTGTATAGCACCATAAGAAGTAAATTCCTAAATGTAACGCAACGTCTATTATAATAGTACAAACGAATACAGGTGCGAATAGAAATAAGACTTTGGGCACTTGAATATCAACTGACTACAACTATTTAGATAGTAAACTTTTCAATCCGTCATGCTTCACCGAATATATTATGTTTAACATATTTTCTTATTCCATTTCAGTGTTCACGTGATATGCATTTCATCCAGTGTTGTAGGTTGTAATTCTATTTAAAGTATCAATACCATGTAATTACATCATTTTGTATTACTTAGACATGAGAAGATCTCTTATATGACTACTAACAATAAATGCATGAACTAAATTAATTGTATTTATGTATAGATATATACATCTAATTATAAATTAATATTATATATATGTAATGGTAATATGACTATGCGATCTATATTCTTTATTATTATATTAATTGATTTAATAGGCTAATAAGATACGTACACAATAAAAAAACCCAAACTTTTTAATTTTCTGTGGCAACAAAGTTAAATTAATAATTGTATATCTGAGATGAGTATGATATCAGTATATTATATTAATTAATAAATACAATTGAAATAAAGTATTAAATATCTAACTAATACAATTTAACCAATTTTCAAATATATAATTAAATAAATACATATTTTACAATAACAAATATACATATCCGCAATCTGTAATTGTTCTTACCATGACAATCCCACATGTTAGCTATACTAGTATATATACTATATATAGGGGTTGCCAATCCACTACTAAAGTAGGTCACCAATCTACTTTGATTCTTCTGTTGCACCGAGTATTTTACCTTACGGATTTATCTTCTCAAATAGTATATACTATATATGCCTACTCATATATATATGGTAATCTACGATATATATATAAATATAATATAATAAATAATATTAATTAACTCAAATAATGAAATAATACACAATATATAAATAAATACTAATGATACAAGAAAAGTGTAATACAATTTCGCTTTTTAAAAATAATTATATAATATAACATGAATAAAAATTAAATTATATTGCTGATACATATAACATATATCCACATTATTTAATGTATTCTTTGTATTCTTAATATATATATTAAATTGCTTGAACAACCTACCATTCTGACGCAACATTATATATATATATTATTAAAATTATTATATAAACTAGATAACATATCTATAGATAACATATCTATAGATAACATATCTATAGATAACATATCTATAGATAACATATCTATAGATAACATATCTATAGATAACATATCTATAGATAACATATCTATAGATAACATATCTATAGATAACATATCTATAGATAACATATCTATAGATAACATATCTATAGATAACATATCTATAGATAACATATCTATAGATAACATGTCTATAGATAACATGTCTATAGATAACATGTCTATAGATAACATGTCTATAGATAACATGTCTATAGATAACATGTCTATAGATAACATGTCTATAGATAACATGTCTATAGATAACATGTCTATAGATAACATGTCTATAGATAACATGTCTATAGATAACATGTCTATAGATAACATGTCTATAGATAACATATCTATAGATAACATATCTATAGATAACATATCTATAGATAACATATCTATAGATAACATATCTATAGATAACATATCTATAGATAACATATCTATAGATAACATATCTATAGATAACATATCTATAGATAACATATCTATAGATAACATATCTATAGATAACATATCTATAGATAACATATCTATAGATAACATATCTATAGATAACATATCTATAGATAACATATCTATAGATAACATATCTATAGATAACATATCTATAGATAACATATCTATAGATAACATATCTATAGATAACATGTCTATAGATAACATATCTATAGATAACATGTCTATAGATAACATGTCTATAGATAACATATCTATAGATAACATATCTATAGATAACATATCTATAGATAACATATCTATAGATAACATATCTATAGATAACATATCTATAGATAACATATCTATAGATAACATATCTATAGATAACATATCTATAGATAACATATCTATAGATAACATATCTATAGATAACATATCTATAGATAACATATCTATAGATAACATATCTATAGATAACATATCTATAGATAACATATCTATAGATAACATATCTATAGATAACATATCTATAGATAACATATCTATAGATAACATATCTATAGATAACATATCTATAGATAACATATCTATAGATAACATGTCTATAGATAACATGTCTATAGATAACATGTCTATAGATAACATGTATATAGATAACATGTCTATAGATAACATGTCTATAGATAACATGTCTATAGATAACATATCTATAGATAACATGTCTATAGATAACATGTCTATAGATAACATGTCTATAGATAACATGTCTATAGATAACATGTCTATAGATAACATGTCTATAGATAACATGTCTATAGATAACATGTCTATAGATAACATGTCTATAGATAACATGTCTATAGATAACATGTCTATAGATAACATATCTATAGATAACATATCTATAGATAACATATCTATAGATAACATATCTATAGATAACATATCTATAGATAACATGTCTATAGATAACATATCTATAGATAACATATCTATTGATAACATATCTATAGATAACATATCTATAGATAACATAACATATCTATGGCTGCTTCGATTAATATTTATTTAAACATTATTTGGTAATAAAATTAATAAAATTTATTTATAGGTAGAAAGAAAAATACTATTATAGAAGTATAATGTGAATATATATATATATATATATATATATATATATATATAAATAAGTTAACAATAAATACTAATCAATCAGACATAGATATTTCTATCTAGTTAGCATCCAAGAGGTTTCACTCTCTATCTCCTAATGGTGATATAGAAAAATATAAACAAACTCCATTGTTTTTGTAAACAACCGCCATTGTTGATAGATTTTAAATTCATACATATATAAATTTCATTCTTATAGATACTTATTATATAGAAAATAATGGTCATTTCATATATTATGTCTCTATATATATATATATATATATATATATATATATATAATCAAAATATTATGTTTACATAAATAATATTTTATATAAATATAAATATTTAATAAATACACATATACAATGTATATAATATATATAGATTTATTTTATTTATAAGTGATAGATATAAATAAATAAAACTTGCACTCTAATTTTGTATTCGTGTATGTACATAAATTAAGATATTATAAAAATCAACATGCATTATTTTATATATAATATATGAAAAAATGGTATACAAATATTCGTTTACACATTAATTTTAATAAGTTTCGACATTTACGGACATCTTTCATGTTAAAATAATTGCAATATCATGATTTTCTTTTGATAAAATTGATTTATAGCGTATATGTACAAATACATTAATAATAAAATGATTAATAAAGGTATTTATGGTATTACAGATATTAAATATTATGTTATAGTTATAGTAATAAATACGCTTAATAATTGGCGAACATTACGAAGATGAAGAATTGATTAGATATACCTACTAGGGTTTGTATAATAATATGTGATATTATAACAACTTTGATATAAACACTAAATTAATTAATAAATATATTAAAAAATATAATACATATATTTAAATAAATGTAATCAATTTCATAATATATTAAATCATAGTTAAATATGGGGTACAATGTACCCCGGTACATCATAACTTATTATATTTAAATATATTTGATAACATATTTTAAATTAATTATTACAAAATATATAATATCTTAATTAATTATTTAATAATTTGAGCAATTAATTAGTTAAAAATCGTCAAAGATGGAATAATTTTATAATTAAGGAAATTAAGGAAATTAAAAATATAATTATAATATTAAATATAGTTATATGTAAGATTGTATATATATTTAAAACTATAAAAAGGTGAAACTGTCATAGCTATATAGTTGCAATCATTATTTCACTAAATGTATTGACTTAAAGTTAAAAAGTTAAAGTTTTATAAGACTTTATTATGTAGCTACATTTTGTAAAATGAATGTTTATTAAAATGTGTTTGTTCAAATTGTTCAAATTGAACAATAACTTTAATTCATTATATTAGATCTAAATTTATGTTATCCCACATTAAAGAGTAACTGTGATTATAATCAATAATAACAATACTATTCTAATGTTGTTTCAATACTTTTATATAATAGTTAACAGCTATTGTAAATCATATGCGTGTTATTTATTAAATTATAATTATAAATTATAAGTTATATAAAATATACAGAAATCAATTTATTTCTAATAATTTCATATTTAATAGAATTAGTAAAATATTGTTTTTAATCGTGTTATCTATTTGATACTATATAATATATCATATATATGCATTTATAGTACATCTAATATTATATAGAAAAGTAATAAGTATATAATAATCTCTTCGTATTCAAGGGGTTAAATAATATGAGCTTTAACCTTACAACCTCTAAATAAATAAATATTTAAAAAATATATATTTTAATATGAATTCGCTTTTACAAAAATTATCAAAAGAATTTACTAGGTTAATTATGATATTATTATTAAATTAAACTGGATAATTAAGTTATATATACAATATATATATTGTGATATAACTATTGTTAATTTGGAATTATAATTATTTAAAATTATTATAATTATTATTGTAATAGTCTCATTAATAATGTACAATGTACATTATACATTGTACATGTCATCTATAATAATGTACATGTCATCTTCTATGCATATGGAACAATTATTACACTAAAAAAATTATCTTACAACTATTATAATATGTGGATCAAGTCAGTTGAACGGCGATATCAAATTATACAGAATATTTTAAAGACCACTACAAATCTAATTCAATGAAATAAACCACACCTATTTTATGAATAAGTGAATACATATACAATTTAACTGCAGGGAACTTTATATTATATATAACTTTATATTATATATTATATTATATGTATATTATACATTGTATAACATATGAATATATTGTCAAAGTACTTTGTTATATTGATATACATATGTATTTAAGTTATATATGTTATATATATGCCTATATAACATATATATATATATAACTATACATTATATTATATATATAAAACATACATAACTATCACATATATTCCAATATTTTCCAATTATTGCGGAAAACCAATTATAAATATAATTATGTTTTTTATTTAATTTAATTTTGTTCATATTCTTTAGAAGTAATATAACATATAATTCATTATAATTATATATTAGAGTGTGGTGCCACATAATGTTTCTAATATCTGATAGTTATACATTCCTTAATGTTGCTGGTCAGTGTGTACAACACATGAATTGCTTCACAATATTACATAACATCATTAAATAACAAGATCTCTTAATATTTAATTATCTGTAGTTTACAGATTCATCCATGAATCATCATAATGTATTACAGTATTATTAATAGATGTTAACTATTATAAATGTCATTTTATTTTCAATACACCTATTTAGTATTTTCATCGATTCTAATGTATTAATAAGATATACATATTAAAATCATTACAATTTAATTATATTTGTACTTTTATTGATGAATAAAAAAAAGTATAATAAATATTATAAAATACCATTATAGATTATCTACAAATGCAGTTATCAGGGGCTTTATGACTCAAGGGTTTCCTCTTGCATTCCATGCATCGAAAACATTATGGTTGGTATTACATTCAAAGTGGTGTTCTATTTCTATTGTATATGTTTTTGACGTGAAAAGTTATACATTTACAGATAATATTATATTTATATTTTATCTTTGCATCGTATCATTACTCTCCAGATATGTGTTTCGTTCTAATGAAAATAGAGCTCGCGATAACGCGCTAGTCCTCGTCGTAACCAAGGTAGACATTCATCGTTTGTTTACAGCGCTGAGCCGATGAAGAAGAAGAAGAAGGGGGACGCGAGTTTAGTGAACGCCAGAGACGCGAAGAAACGTCGCAAAATAGAGAAGGGCATGCGCAAACTCTCCGCCCAGGGCCGTAAACTTAAACCAATCGTCGAAGTAGAAGGAGATCCGACTGTTCGCAAGCAACAAGAGTTTGTATCGTCATCATGATTAATATTGCCGTACTTATGGTTATTGTACACTGTACAATGTACAATGTACAGTGTACAGCGTGTATTGTACAATGTACAGCAGCACATTACTGACTTTATTATCTAGCATGTTAATTAATATAAACGCATCTGTGAATTATATAATTACTGCGTAACCCAAGTAACCAGGTAATGTAATTATTATGTAATCTTATATAATTATTTTAAATAAAAATTTTAATTTTAATTTAAATTATATTTTTTGAAATTCTATTTATTTGTTCACAAAATATATTGATGTAAATATAAATTAGATAACATATACTACTTAGAAATAATACCTGATCGTATTTAATAAATTATTAGTATTTTGCATTGTATTGGCTAGAAATATATACAAAAGCATTATATAATTAATTTACTTTCACATTAATATCATTAATAGAACACTGAAATTATGAATTGTTTATGTACCTTTATTATAATTACCAATTGTAGATATTCTATACATCATATTCACAATGTAATGAGTTTATTTAAATAGTATCATAATATGACTGTTTAATACAAGGTGAACATATCTTATCTCCTAAATTTCACCAACTATCAATTGACATACGTTCAAAATACTTTATATCGTCTAATCATCACATAATTTCACCAGCAATCGTCATATCGTATCTCCTCATACCCTGCAGCGCTCGTCGCCGCCAGGTGGTAGCCTTGTCATTTGAGGCATCGGAAGCTCGTAGCCACCTCTACAAGGCGTGGTCGCGTCACAAGTACACTCAAAATGTCGCTTCGACGAACGCTACGCTCCGGGCATTGTCTTCGCGACAGTCGGCTTTGGCTGAACTGCGAGCCTCCAGCGAAATCCTCTACCAACACGCTATCCGAGTTCGTGAAACTGTGTGCCTTTAACTATTCACTAATAATTACGTGCGAGTTTTAATGTAGATAAACGATAATACTCAATTTAGTCTATTTTAAACTATTTTAAATCATTTTGGCAAACATTCTGTTTCAAATAAAATAGTTAATATATTATTTCAATATATTTCAATAGTAATATTCACAGATATATAAATATATATATTTATTAGACATAGATTAATAATTAATCAGAAAATAAAACTAATGCTATAAATAAACTTTAATTCACGACAAACCAAATCTAAATCTCGCATTACAGATTGATGAATCCTTGACACCGTACCAGTTCAATGGTCCTGTGGCTACTCCACCAATCGCGGGATACCACATTCCCGATGGAGAATATATCGATACCACAAAGTCTTACTTCGTAGCCCTGCCAGAAGGCTATAAGCTCAAAGCTCGGTAATTAGCTGTACTCCATGTATCTTAGAATTAAATCTATATACTAAGAAACCAAACGACTGAACTATTATTAGTTTTAGTTATGTAATTATTTCAAATAAATCCATTTTAAAAAAATAAACATATATAAGTTTCATTACATAAATTAAAGAAACTTGATAAGATGAACTTGTTTTACATTTTCTAATTGAAAATATTAGTGATTTATATTTAGACTTTCATGTTAGTGATTTACTATTCTATAATGTAAAAAAAATTTCGGTACTACATTTTAATTTATAAATTCCTAAACTATCTTGTAAATCAATTGATATTCTAGTGATTTAGGTAGTAGATTTATAATATAAAACTACATGTTTAGAAATATTTCTATTGGAGCTCTAAAGCACAATAATACAACTTCATTAGATATTAAATTATTTACAAAGTATAAATAATGTATTCATATATTTTTAGACTCCATATCAATCTTTGTAGAATATCCCTATGTATTTATACTAGTTATAATATGTATAGCTAAAATTGTATAAAGTATAATGCAAACAAAAGAATACATGATATATTTATATATTAGATCAAATAAATGGTTGATTTAATATTCGAATATTTTCTATAATACTAATTAAATACGAAATAAAATAAATGTACTGAAAAGAATAGAATTTATTCTTATATGTACTATATAGTAGAGGTATTAGACGCTAGGTCTATCATAAAAATAATCATACATATACGGATAGTATACGTATATATATATATATATCTATAAAAAGTAAAACTAAAATCAAAGAATAATAGCTAAAAAGTTCTCGTGTCGGAACCGACACCCTCGTAAATGTAGACTGAGATCTGTCTATCTACAATCTGTGCATATACACGGCGACTATCTACAATATCTAATTGGAGGATGGGTCGAAGTTCGTATTCAAATGTAGGTGGATAATACAAAAATATGGCTGGCATATAAATACAGAGAAATGTCCGCATGGCAAATAATGTCGTTGGCCGTACAGTTGCCATGCAATAATTCGATTCACGACTTGCGGTGATTAAGTAAAAATGATCCGCGAATGATATGCTGTGAGATGAGTAAATGCGCAGTCATACACTATGTGTATGTGTATGTGTATGTGTATGTGTATGTGTATGTGAATAGAGAAGAGAGAACATTTATGTAAAATCGATGAAATAACGCGTTTTTCAGCGTTAATTAACCTAAAGTTTGGCCGCGAAATAAAATAATCATTAACAAAGAAAGGCTGGATAGCGGCGGTGGCGAGGTTTAGGCTCGAATTAGGTCCGGGTGCCTCATGGAAGTGGAGTTGTTGGTGAACCTCGACGACATCTTATCGGGGAGGGCGTTGCCGCGGTGACTGCGTTCGTACCAATTCCTGGCGGCCGGGGGAGGCATCGACGTACGGTCCCTCTGGTGTTGGTGGTTAGAGTGGCCAGTGAATATGGAACTCAACGGCTCGATGCCGTGGTGGGGCTGCGGGATCGCAGACGGATGTTGGCCAACTCCGGCCGCAGAAGTCGACGTAGAGGTGGCGCTGCCGCGTCGGCCATTGTGTCGACGGACCGGAGTCGAATTACAACTGCGAGTACGTCGAATATCAACCGGCGAATTGAGGCAGTTAGTATTGCCACCGCCGCCACCGCTATTGGCTAGTTGGGCGGGTGTGCATTTAGTTGTCGGTGTGTTGGGGTGCGAGAGCATCGCGGGTTTAGTGGGAGTGCCCGGAGTCGACTTCGTGACGGCTGTTAAAGAGACTCCGAGGTTTCCGAATGCTCCGGAACCGTAATCGTTGTCCGCGAAGTCTTCGAGCGTCACGTGGCAATACGATCCGGTAGATTCTCCGAATCTACAAGAAAAAACGGGGTTATGAGAGCAACACTAGGAGGGGCCTTTAACCTTACAGAGGGAGGGGCAAGGTGAGATAGGATGAATGAAGTTAGATACAATATAGATCAAATATAGTAGATATATATATATATATAGTAGATATATAATCTAAATAAAAGGTGACTAGATAGTTTATATAAATAAAGATCATTTAACCCATTGTGCAATTTATGTAGAGGTAAAGCACAATAATAAATAAATATGTAAAATTCCAATATTACATATACTTGATATTTCACAATAACAATTCTTTTTACATTTAATATTGCAATATCTCTAATATAGTTCTCACGTGATGTATACAAAATGCATTATAAATTAAATAGATAGTATAGCATTAACTATAACTGTAAACATTAATATCTATTTCAGTATTAATGTTTTTATAATCAAATATAGATCATTCTATACTAAACTCAATATGTTTAAATAATAATGTATACTTTCAAAGCTGATCAAAGCACAATTAATGAAAACTTTAGCAAAATAATACAAATAATCTAATATTTAAATCAATATTTTAATATTATGCTTTAGTATGTATTATTTGGATAAATATTAGTTAAATTACTGATTTATTTTTTATGTTTCTATTTTAGTTTTTTGTTATATAAAAATTGAGAAATGATATGTAATTGGGTAATATATATATATATATAACATTTTATTAAACAAATAATATATTGTTTTATTTTTAGTATATTAGTTTGGTTATAATCGAATGTTCTTTTAAAAATATAAATCAGATAACATATTTTTTTTTCAATAATAAAAACTTGAAGGTTATGTAATATTTATCTATATATTAATAATAAACAAGTGTGAATATTCCAGTGAATGTATAAGGCAATAGCCGAACTCTTCAATAGTAAAATATTCCATATATTTATTAATAGACCATGATAATATTCAATGAATTGTATAAACATAATGTATATTTTCATTAAATATGAGATTTAAGCTGCTTTAATTTAAATTTAATTTTAAATTATTATTGAAATACCAGGCAAATACAGCAATACAATAGTTTTATAAAATACTTTTTAATTGGGTATATAAGTAAACATTTAAATAATTTTATTTTTAGCATTACATAATTTTTTTACATTATTCTTTTAAATTTTTGTACACATATCAAAATATTCTACAAACTACAAAGCTAAAGTTATCTAATATGCTACCATCCAGGTCACTTCAGTTTTTATGATATATAATAAAAGTGAAAATATATTATATTTAATTTTTATTTTATAATAGTAACATGATCAGGTTTCTTGGATTTATTTATAATGAAAAAAAGGATATTAAATTAGAAATAATTAAGAAATTTCAAAACAATTCATATTTATCTAGATGTATAAATTAATAAGATTTTCTAATTAGTAAAATTAATGATATCAGCATTAAAATATATTTGATAGAGAAACTCAAATAAATTATATTAATTTATAATAGTTGATTTAGTCATATTTTAATTAGAGCAGTAATAAATTATTATAGTTTAATTCACTGCTATTTAAAACTCTAATCAAACAATATATAAGTACTAATTATTAATATTTTGAAAAATAATTTATTAAACTGATATGATTTTATTTATCATAGAATAATAATTTAATTCCTAAAGAATATAGAAAATAATAATTTATTAAAAAAAATAACAATGTTCAATGTAAATAATACATATATTATTAATAATAATGGCTTTAATAATAGAATTTATTAAACATTTATTTAGAATATAAAAATATTTGTGTCAATATATTTTTAGCATTTTAAATTTATATTAACTTATCAAACTTTGTTAATGTACTACATAAAGCAGAACATATACAGGTTGTATATAACATATGACAAACTGTACATTTAAAAATAAGAAGAGTTATTATAACATTTATATAAAAAACAGAACTTAATAGCATTTCATTCAAGTTTGAAATCTTTTCATCTACTCATATTAAGAATAATAGTAATTATATTTTTTTATATAGCTTTAATATATTGTCATTTAATAAAATGATAAATTATAATGCTCAAATGCATCCTTTTATAACATATTTTAAATCACTATATCAAGTACAATCCCTGAAAATATATGGATATTGCATTGTACATCAATTTGACCATCGCAGATATATATATACAATATAATATTCATGAAAAGACAATGTAAAAGCTGCTTTGGTGAGAAATTGATTTGTTTGAATACTCTAGTTGCATGGTTCAATGAATAATGCTAAGTAGCATTAATAGAATATTTTTGAGATGTCATTATAACCCAAATTATAATTCAAACTATCAAAGTAAACAGATGATGTAACTATTATACAATATTATATAATTATTTTGAATGAAAAATAAACTTAAATAAACATAAATCTATACAAATAAATTATACTTTCTTTTTTTATTACATAAAGAACTATTTTAGTAAAAATGACCTGGATAGTTTTCTAGGTAAGGTTGATTAGAAATTGGAGAGTAATACATTTCAGTAATATATAATATTTATAACTAGTTATAAAATCATTGTTAAAAATCATTATTTTATAATATAAAAGAAATGAAGTATTACAAAAATAAAAATCACTTGTATTGTATAATAATGACATTATCTGGTTTCTTGGGAATAAACCAGGTGATGTAACTATTATACATACATTCCTTATTTAGTTATTTTATATACAAAATAAATGTAAAATATTTTAATGAAAAATTTTAAAATGTCCATAAATAAAAAATAAAATAAATTATGCAAATTAAAAATTTCATTAATCTATATTGCTTTTTCAATCAATAATAAATAATACCAAGCAGAAAATTGATGTGTTCAATATTTTTAATGGGATGTAAATATAATACAATAAAAAGACTTGTTGTTATTAAACTGAAAATTACATTTTGAAGTGGGAGTATTGAAAAGATTTTTATATTTGAAAATGTAAATATCTTTCATAAAATTCAAATTCTATGTTCATAGATATATTATTTTCTATAATAATTACTAATTAGTATTCCAATTAAGGTAATATAAATGAAAACAAGTATAAATTTTGTAATTAATAAATAGACATTACTACTACAAAATAGTATTGAAACTATTTACATTCAGTTTTCTTAGTATGGTATTATGTAAATAGCATATTTAATCAAATAAATCACAAATATAAATAATGGTTGATAATATCAGATGACAGATATAACTAGAATTTACATGTGTAATATATGTAATTATATAATTAAAAATTAAATTGAAAATTAAAATTTCTATGAACATACTACCTAATATATAATGTAAATCAAATATATAATATAACACTATTTATGTGACTTAAAATCAATAAAGATCAATGCTATATTACATATTCTATTATTTAATTAAATAGAATAAAAAGTATGTGTCATGTATCTAAGACAATTAGTATATTTTAATAATACCAAGAAAATCACATACAAAAATTAATTTACAAAAGCATATCTTGATATTTACCAAGAAATTAACAGTATCCATGACATTTAACATAAATAATCACCATGCATTTACTATTTATAGAAACTCATTTAAAATCTATTAAATGTATAATAAATATATGTGTCATATATAGTCAAGACTACCAAGATATTCAATTGAAAACAATATAATAACACAATTTGGTGAACTATCTTTGGGGTGTTATTTTAAAATTGATAATACATAATTATTATCTAATTTTTATATATATACATATAATATATTACTAAAATTGTATTTGATATACAAATATATTTGATTTTATAATCATTATATAAGAATACAAGATTTTATAATAGTTATACAAGAACATAACATTCTCATACATTATATTAAAGTTAAAAAATATTTGTATTAACTACCAGGCGTAAACACATATGTAATACATGGTACTATAATGTAGAAAAGATATTCGACAGGTTATGTTGGTATTCTTATGGTACAATATATATAATATAATATAAATCACTAATCTATGAATACAATTAAATACGGTGAGTTGATTGATTCGATTTAGTTTGAAATAATTACCCATTTTAAATTATCAAAAGCATTGCACTACCAATCTACCTACAAGTACAATTACTGTAATTATCATGTACGGTAAGGTTACATTTGGCTATTATTATATTCAATAACATCAAATGTAACATCAAATGTAAAAACAACTTATAAAATAAAACAAATAAGCTCATTAGTAGAATTCTCTATTGGGACATTTCATTGCGTACAGTACAAGATTACATTTTTATACTAGTTACTAAATATAAGATTATTTTAAAAATCAAAATATGTAGAATTATTTATGATTACGCAGGATAGAGATAACGCTCCATTCGCTATTCCCCAAATAGTCGTAACCATCCCAGCAACCACGATTATGAAAGACCTACGAACCGATAGCAGACGTTATCGGGATCTACCCAGACGGTGAGTTCGGCGGGCAGACAGAGTTCCCGCGGTTGAATGAGGGCTCGATGAGCCGCGACCGCCAGCAATGGTTCGAGGCCCTTGGCCGAGTTGTGCCTAAGGCAACGGTAGGCTTGACCGCGTCGTGGCGCGTCCGGGTACCAGTGACCGGCGTAGTACCGGAGTAGGACGGCGGAGAGACACTCGCAGAACTGCTCTACCTGGCGGCGGCGTCGAGTATGGGCGTAATGTAGATATTCGGGGTAGAGCACTACTGAGCAGGTGCTAGTAATATGCGATTTGAGAGTTTTCCGTAAGTGCAAGTTATAGATGTACAACGAGTGACACAATATTGGATGTAATACGGATGAGGTAATAGAAGGATTGTCATACCGAAAAGAATAGTGTGATTATATGTGGAATGGAGGTGTAGAGAATATAGTGGTGGGATGGTAGCGTAGACAACGTATAGTAGATAAACTATACGTTTATATATAAAATAAGTTGCAATAGCAACGAGATATTATTCTGCAATGAGATTTACGGTAGTGGAATGTAATTTCAAAATATGTATTAAAAACCCTTTGCTCAGGAAGCGTTTTACCCTTCTTTATCAACATGCCGATAAACTTCACAGCATCACTAATCTTATCTTCCATCTTGTTTTAGTTTAGATCTGAATACAAATTAAATCTACATTTTATCGATGTGAGAGTGATCTTTAAATTTATAAATAAAATATGTTGTTATTTGTTATTAAAATATGTTTGTAGAAGCATACATTGTATGTTATTTATATTGTATTCATTGTTAAATAAAAAATATAACTATTATATAAATTTAATATATTATATATTTCTGTAGTAAATATATCAAATATTAATGAATCATTATAATATTTATCGTATGTTTTTACAGCTACAAAAAGATGGTATTTTCCAAAGTTAATATATGATGTAATATATGTTCAATATATTAATATATTAATAAAAATTAACTTATTTTATTATAAACTCTAAACATATTAACATATAATAGTAATAAATTATAATTAGAGAATTGTTGAATTACTAAACTATTATAATACTATATAATTATAGATCAAAATGCATTTTAATATCCTATAATAAGCATACAAATGAACGAGAAATTATATTAACTATATAATTATTAGTATATAATTAAAATAAGATAATTATTATACATATATTAATATTTGTAAAAGTTTTGCCAAATACAAAATATTATTTAAAAAATATACTTCATACGTCCATTTATAACATTAATATAATATAATGTCATTAGAAAATTACTATATAGTTAACACAGAGAACTAAATTATATAAAAACTTAATAACTAACTTTATGTTTTTCCTGTTGTAATAAATCATATATAAGTAAAATATGCTTGCAATACGCAAGCTTTGTTAGCGGATATATGAAAGTAATTGTTTTTAAGTGTATTTATTTTTTCGCGCATGCGCAATTTTCCAATTTATATCCATATCATATGTGAATTTATTTTAATTATTTGATATTTAGTAAACATGACATACTGTGATAGTTGGGAAGAATTTGGTAATGCCGCTGAACAGTTATACCTAAATGACCCTTCAAAAGTAAGTATATTATGTAAATATTCATATACTTATTTTTACAATTACATATTGATTAAAACAACTAAAGTGGAAATTATAAAATTGTATAAAATTAAATTAATAAATAATTTAATTAAAACCAATACATATGAGAACTTATACAATATATTATCCATGATAGCAAATAATGTCGAATTATATATTGAAACTTAAAATATAAGTAATTATGAAAGACTTATTCCATATATATTTAATGAAATGATATCATTTTAATTAAACGGTCATATGTTGATATCATAAGATACCTGAATAATAGAGTCCCCGTAAAATAAATGCCATTCTTAAGCAGCCTGCAACGACAGTCATATTCAATTATACAAGCGATATATAATGAGATAAGTATATGAAATACGACATAATTAATAACGTAGTATGGTAAATTTATATCAAATATTACCCAAAAAAAGCATGTTCCTATATTTATAAAAAAAATGAAGATTACTCCGATTTTTTATTTTTCTTCAAGATAAATTTAATTAAAAACTTTTATAAATTATTTACTGTCAGCTTATTTCAGCTTAAAATAACAATTTAAAAGTATGCAATTACATATAATTTAAAAAATAATAATGATTTAATTTTATTGAAGTACAACTTTCTAAATGTATTCTACTTTTCTGTTCATTTTGGAATTAACAGATTATATATTTTGCTCAATTATAGAAGCTATTTTTTAGTTATTGGATTATTTAAGTTATTTTCTGATCAGTTATAGGTTCTATTATTTTCTTAGTTATTAAAGTTTTTGGATTTATTTTCTATTGATCTCAATAAAATTCACATATAAGCTTGGTGTGAATTTCCTTTCATGAGATTAAAAATATTTTAAAAATTATATTTAAATTTATGAAATTTTACATAGTTTATCATATAAGATAGAAAGTAAATTAGACCAAATAGAATTACAACAAATTATTTTATTAACAAATTGAATGATCTATTTAATTTACTTAGTGTTTGATTTTATATTTAATTGTTAATTTATATATTATTTATAAATAGGATTAATTTGGAATAAGGAAAAATAATAGTAAAATACTTTAAATATCAATATTTATTAGTTTATGAAATCTTTTTGAGTGATAATCCATATTAATACAGACTAATTACAATATTTGAGTTATTTTTATATTATAGTCATATTAATTACAATTTATATTCCGTCAATTAAACTTCTAATTTACAATATTGACCATTTCTGAACTTATATCAACAATATAATATTATAATGATGTAATAAAGTACATATTTAGTATAATATAAATATGTTATGGATTGTTATTTATAAATATTTTTTATATGTATTTAGATATTCTATTCATACAAATTTTAATTAAACAGTGCAGATTTGTTACAAAATACTGTCATAAAGATGGAAAAATACTTTTGAAGATAACTGATGATAATGTGGTTTGAATATATAATTTATATTAATATATTCTAATTACAATTATGATTTAAATTGAAATTTAAAAAATTAAAATAATAATTATCAATATGTATTTAAATAGACTTCTGGTTTCTAAATAAATTAAATATATTTATTTAAATTAAATAAATATTATATTCATTATATTCCGAGATTAAAATATAGATTGTTATATAAAATGCACGAATAAAGTGGTAAATCAAATGGGTTCAAAATATGTTTATATAGATAGCCAAATTATTTTAAAATAAAATGATCTTCATTATATACTGCATTGTTGTCCAGTTAATATTATTTATAAACTTAATGTTACTGATGTATATATAAACATACTTTTTGTTGCAGTGTATACAGTATCAGACAGAATATGCAAATGATATGAAAAGAATTGAGAAATTGACCAGCCAATTAATGAGACATATGGCTTCAAAAGCATGAAAAAGTATTACCTCCTCAACCAAGTGTTCCAAGTCTACCAAGTGTACCAAGTGTTCCAAGTCTACCAAGTGTACTAAGTGTTTCAAGTCTACCAAGTGTTCCTTATTTAGGAATTCATATTTATTGAACTTTACATTTTTTCTTAATATTCATAATAAAATTTGAAATATTACTTTTTCCTATTAGAGAAGATCAGACAAGATTTCATATTATATTTTGATAACTAAATCTTGTACTGCTATTTTTAGATATATATATAAACGTGTAAATATTAGTAAATATATAGTATATAGAAAATACATAGATCAAGATTTATATAATATAAAACTGATTATGAGTATTCCGGATAAATACTGTTTTATATAAAATATAAATATTATTTGTAATATACCTACAGTTATTTTAAACTTATACTTTATTTACTTGTTGAAAACTTTGTTCATATTTTCTTTTATCATCAACAATTATTTAATTGTTTAAAAATAACTTCTTTGTTAATCGCATGATTAAACTATTTACAATGATGCCAATGAAAATGCACTAGTAATTATATTATACTATATCCTTCTATGCCATCTCGATATTCTTGTTCGTTCGACTTAGAAATAGTGTGGTAGCTTATCCATAACTCATTTAATATCATAACAATTGTTTTCATATAGATAGTCATTATTACTAGGTAATCTTGAGAGCTAGAATGTATAGGATATTATCTATATTAAAACAAGAAATATTAATTTGGAATATTAAAGGTGTGGGAAAATGACATATAAAAAGAAAATATATTGAAATTTAGAGAGTCTGATAGAGTAATAAATGTATCAATAGAGACGTGAGGTAGGACATATTTTAAGATATATGATATATCAACTGAACTGGTACGTGAATTTACTTCATTAGACTAGTGAATATTCTAATGTACTTGTATATTATCAATCTATACCTATGCTATATGTTGGTAAGTTTGTTTAATTAAGAATTAGTTATTTGAAACAAATACCTGTATACATAGTTATTGTGTCATTAGAGATTACAAATAATTGTATTATAACTTTTATATATATTAATGAGAAGTATTCTAGACATATTTTCTATTAGAGAAATTAATAAATTCTATCTTCAAAATGACACACACCTTTTATTATTTATATTAATAAATTATTTTAAAATAGACACACGTACTCATATAACAAAATAGATGCATTATTAAACAACCAAACTTAACCTTGCTTAAATTGGTTGATTTTAAAGGTTACATTTGTTGCAAATATAAAACAATACAATAAATTACATAGTATTATATTTTTACTTATAGTTTTTTTACAGTATTATATTTTTACGTACAGTCAAGAAACAATGCATTATAACTTATATATATATTATTTATATATATATATTACTTTATAAACTTTAAATAGTTTATAGAATATATAATTACTTGATTGTAAGAATGACAGATAACACCTTATCTAATAGTTATATTGACTCTACTTTATCATAAATTCGATTTACAGTTTATAAATAAAAGCAACCAATTAAAAAAACAGTTTTACATCATCTATCTCCTTAATCCCAATTACCTATTTTTATTATAGACAACTAAATGAATTTACCATATAAAATCCAATGTGACTATTATAATTATATATCTTATCATTAATAACTATTCTTGCTTATAAAATCATAAACATATGTTATAATACAATATTCCACGCCATAAATAATTTAACTACTATTTTGCTACCCAAAGCATAGTTCATTAATAAGAATTCTATTATTTTCCTCTACTAAATACTACTACTACTACTACTACTACTACTACTACTACTACTACTACTACTACTACTACTACTACTACTACTACTACTACTACTACTACTACTACTACTACTACTACTACTACTACTACTACTACTACTACTACTACTACTACTACTACTACTACTACTACTACTACTACTACTACTACTACTACTACTACTACTACTACTACTACTACTACTACTACTACTACTACTACTACTACTACTACTACTACTACTACTACTACTACTACTACTACTACTACTACTACTACTACTACTACTACTACTACTACTACTACTACTACTACTACTACTACTACTACTACTACTACTACTACTACTACTACTACTACTACTACTACTACTACTACTACTACTACTACTACTACTACTACTACTACTACTACTACTACTACTACTACTACTACTACTACTACTACTACTACTACTACTACTACTACTACTACTACTACTACTACTACTACTACTACTACTACTACTACTACTACTACTACTACTACTACTACTACTACTACTACTACTACTACTACTACTACACCTACTATACCTACTACTAGTATTAATACTACTACTACTATTACCACTACCACTACAACTACCGCCACCAATTCCACCACTACCACATTACCACTATAACATCTTAAACATTCCGAAGCCTTAAAATGCACCTCCACCCAGTTAACTCACTCCCATTCACACTCATAACCATATACAGACCACCGCACAACTCCATTCCTCAATTTATAGATGAATTGGACACAATAATGTCATCCTCAACATACCAAACTATAATATAGGCGACTTAAACATACCCATTTCACCTAGTTCGACATACTCAAATCGATTAACAAATACCATCAACTCATATAACTTCATCCAAAATGTTCTTGAACTTACCCATACCTCAGGAAATATCCTCGATCTAATACTTTTTCACACCTCACCAAACCCTATAGTAAACACTTCCGTCCAAAACCTAGGCACAGATCATCACATTGTTACATTTAACTTACAGTTTCCCAAACCCTAGATATATCCAAAAATTATAAAATTCAGGAAAATACATAAAATTAACATCCCCGACTTTTCCGCAGAACTAATCCTTGCCCTTTCCAAAAATGACGATGCCACCGACATATCTCATCTAGACCATTCAATTATCTCTACTCTCAATAATCATGCACCACTAACTATAAAATCAGTCACCCCACGGTATAGCAATAAATGGTTCACTCATACACTCTCCACCATCAAACGTCAACTCCGAATATCAGAGAAGAAATGGAGAAAATCTAAGAACATAATCGACCTAACTTCATTTAGAAAACTTTCTTTAACCTACAGGAAGTCAATACATACTGCAAAAAATGAATATTACATTAACGTTATAAAATAGCAGGCAATGACTCCAAAAAATTATTAAAATAATGAAAAATGTTAAGGACGAATGACACCGACTAAAGATAACTAAAGAACTGGCCCATCTACTTGTGGTATCAACAATACTTCCCAAACTAGACTATTGTAACTCTACCTTAAACTCGATTCCCCAATATTCAATTAAACGACTCAACTCGCTCCAATATTCCGCCGCCCGCACAATATTTAGAATCAAAAAATACTCTAGAATTCATATGACTCCATACCTGAAATCACTCCACTGGCTTCCAATCTTCCACTGGCTTCCAATCTCCCAGCGAATAAATTATAAAATACTTCTATTGACGCATCATGCAACCCATAACAACAAACCTGAGTATCTCACTGAACTACTTACTGAGTACAATTCTTCACGACTACAACGAACTTCTAACACATTTAAACTACAAATCCCTTCTACCACCAAACTTATACAAGAATCAGCATTCTCGATTATCTCTCCCAAACTATGGAACAACCTCCCATATAAATTAAGAAGCTTACAATCTACTTCATTATTTAAGTGTAGACTAAAAACCCACTTATTCAATATTGCTTACCCCAACCAACATATGAAAACACGGCCGAAAACACTTTATGATGTTGATTGCAGTGTATAAACCCTACGGTTACAAGGTTACAATGTTACTACTACCATTACAAGTTATAATAGTATGACTGAAATAATGAACTTTAAATAATTTAGTAAGCTATTAATAATTATAAAATATTGTATCGAGAAAGTTGTAATAAATTACATGTTTTTAAATACATTTAATTAAACTATTAATAATAAAAAAATTGCAAATCAATTAGTTATCTAACATACAATATAGATGTTACAAAAAAGATATATTTTCACATTGAAAATTATTTTTAAAATAGATATAAAAAGTATACATAACTTATTATATAATATTAAGATGTTTTGTTTTAGATGAATATATTATTATAATTGGTATATTCGTTAGTTCAATTAAATATACAATTATTCTTCTGGATATTAGTAACTCTTTAAATGAAAATAAAATAACATTTTGTTTTTTATTAAAAAAAATAAAATATTTAATATTATTAATATTATTAATTTAGAAAAAACAAAACAATAAAAATTACTTTATTTAATTGAATCCTAAATAAATTATTATAAATTAATGTTGTATTTATTACAAAATATAAATAAATATAAATGCATCAAACCTGCAATCAATGTGTTAGTGTAATATTTATATAATTAATATTCGATCGTATTCATATACTTAATTCAGTAATACATTCGTTCCATTTATTGACAAAACTAAAATACATCTTAGAATATATGTTCTAGATTGTAAATAAATAAGTATATGCTTTATAAGTATATATTATACATTCTATTTTAGTAGCGGTTTTTAAAATTATGTCACCTATTCTTAACAAATATATCGCTTGATTTGCATTTATAAATGATATCGGATTCAAATCATATAATTATTAGACGATGGTTACAAATAGTTAATAAAATATAATTTTTATAAAATATTAGTATTAACTTATTTCGTACTGTAACTCTATTTATTAAATAAAATTATACAAAATAATAGATTCAAATCAATTCAAATAATAAACAAATTTACATAATATCATTCAATAATATTTAATTTATATTTCAGAAAAAGAATGAAAATAAATAATATGGATACATACACAATAATACGGTAGGCCTCAATATATTTTGGGGTCGTTTTACAGTCTATAGTTAGTTAAAATGTTGCTTAGGCTCCGCTATACCATGACTAGTTAAATCTTGTTAGTTTAAATGAGTGCTTAGCGATGTCACTATCCTCTCACTAATTGACTAGTTTAAATGAGTGCTTAGTCGTGTTCATTATCCTCTCACTAGTTTACTAGTTTAAATGAGTGCTTAGCGATGTCACTATCCTCTCACTGGTTGATTAGTTTAAATGAGTGCTTAGTCGTGTTCATTATCCTCTCACTAGTAAGATCTAAATAGTGATGGTATACTGGAGTATCCTTCATCTACTATAGACTGTAATGACATATATCTGGAGCAGTATTATTTTGTAAAGAAAACAATACCTATATATTATCCTCGTTAGTATAATAAATAAATAGTATATACATACATACACAGATAACAATTATTTTTAATAATATTAATAATTAAATTGATATAAAATATATAAAATTATTTAAATAATATCGATATATAATGAATCAGTTTCTTTAAAGATTATTTATCCTAATAGTAATTAAATATATTTAATATATTTTAATATATAATATATTCACTTGTATTTTAGATGAGAGATGTAAACTAAAGTATCTTCTATATCAGAGTATCTACATCACTTGCACGATACCCCTTTTAAAGATAATCCATAATATAAAGGACTAACACACTTAAAGAATCCCCACACCTAAACAAAATCTCCAAGAACTAAAGAAGCTCTCGCAGTTAAACCATTACATAGCTAAAGAAACCTCAGAACTAAGACATAAATATACCTGAAGGGTAAACACAGTGAAAGCAACAAAAGACAATGATCTCAGATTTCTTCAGAAATTTCTGAAATAATCGGAATGCAATTCGAAAATATTTTAACTGACCAATTTAATATTTTCGGATTGCATTCCCATCTTAGGCAA
>OZ038314.1:28534077-28536577 GCA_964035775.1 Osedax frankpressi
ATTTAAAGAAAGAGGTAAGATCGATATTAATAATAAACTAGAATATACATCTAACATTCTCAGATCACGGAAACAACCTTGTCAACAGTAAAGCATGCGGAAATCAATAGTATTCTCCCAAACGAAGCTATGTTGATACAAAAACATGTATACGATATCAAAAGAGGGATTAGAAAAGCTTTACGATATATGAATATTAATTGAACTAGTACAGATGATCGAAAAAACATTTCACATCGACTTCAAAGAAATGGAAAAATGATAATAATATGTATGAATCTTACCATTTGGAATCACTTTCGGATAAATATACTGAATTACTTTAGAACCATCTACTATATCTAGAATAAGAAAAAAAAAACTTACTAAGTATTTGAACAAAACCTTCTGTAGAGATACACTTTAGTACCTCATCTAAAGTGAAATAATAAGCAAGATAATTGAATTACTTGATACTTAAAAAGTACACTTAATAAGTATTTTTCATTAATGGAAAAATAGAGAAACCATTCCGTATATAAAAAAGGTGATCAGAATAACCTACAAATTGTCAACCAATTTCCCTCATTTCCACATGTTATGACATTTAAAGATATATTAGCTAGTCGATAATCATCGTAGCTCTTCAATATAACTGGATTACAACAGAGAAAAAGGAGTCAAGCCATGAGTGATCTATATTCAAATATAAACATTCCTTCTTTAACTAACGCCTTTGAGATAATAATCACATCTAACTTACTGTCATCTATTGTCTCTCCATATTAATTGCTATATTACAACAATATGAATAATGTATTTATATACCAAAGTTTTGAAATAAATATGACGACAGATATTCGACACGCTTTTGTCGATCATTATTAATCAAACCAATTATGAAAATCTATTATTAGTCTTATTATGGCGTTAATTGATAACTTGCAGGTAATATAGGTTACCTCGACACTATGTTACCATCGGTAAAGAAAGTTTACAGCTTATTTTATTAAATGATATTATCAATCCGAAATTAGAGAATCTATTGAATCTGCCCTGGGTCAAAATGATATTCAGGCAATTCCTTTCAGGAAAACAGAAAGTCACCATATATGCATATATATATATATATATATATATATATATATATATATATATATAAATATATATATATATCGATAGATGGTAGCTAACTTATTATCAAGTATATGTCACACAGCTGCTAGACTAGATTTCAACATTTATATATCCGATGATAATAAACACTTTCATATCATCGATGATATCTGTTATTTCCAGGTAAATCAGTTCACTCGATTTGTATTGTTTGATGGAACATATTGTTTAATCAGCTAATGGATCTCCAGTAACGGGTTACAATGTCATGGTACTGTGGCAACAGCTACGATGGCATCTCCAAAACATAATCGATCAGATGGATAAACCCGAAGAGGATTCATTTCCAATACGCTTTTTAAAAATACAATTATCTTGTTAAAGTACTTCATAAATCCAATTACTTTATATTCATATTTATTTAGTAGTTTTACTTACTTATTATTTGTAACTATTTATCTTCCATATTAACTAGATATGTATTTTTCGTTGTAGCCATACATATATATCATTTTTAATTAAATTATTTTAATTACTTTTCTTATTAACTGTTTTAACTACTCATACTGTTTTACTTTATTAATTTATACACCCTCTCTCTCTCTCTCTCTCTCTCTCTCTCTCTCTCTCTCTCTCTCTCTCTCTCTCTCTCTCTCTCTCTCTCTCTCTCTCTCTCTCTCTCTTTCTTCTCTCTCTCTCTCTCCTCTCTCTCTCTCTCTCTCTCTCTCTCTCTCTCTCTCTCTCTCTCTCTCTCTCTCTCTCTCTCTCTCTCTCTCTCTCTCTCTCTCTCTCTCTCTCTCTCTCTCTCTCTCTCTCTCTCTCTCTCTCTCTCTCTCTCTCTCTCTCTCTCTCTCTCTCTCTCTCTCTCTCTCTCTCTCTCTCTCTCTCTCTCTCTCTCTCTCTCTCTCTCTCTCTCTCTCTCTCTCTCTCTCTCTCTCTCTCTCTCTCTCTCTCTCTCCTCTCTCTCTCTCTCTCTCTCTCTCTCTCTCTCTCTCTCTCTCTCTCTCTCTCTCTCTCAATCGTATTAATAAATCTATGTATAATCGAAAATATCCAATTCCATTAACACATAATTCTTAACCACAATAGACCAATAGATAGTCTGCGTATAACGGAGTTAATCATTAGTTATCGGTTTGTATTTAATATTGAGATACCACATTACTACAGCAATTTCCTTACAAGTGACCTCACGCGATGTTTTCTACCTGAAGAAATGCACGCTTATATACATTGCCTAACTAACTACTGCCTCACTACAAAGCACACTAACTCAGTACATCTCACACTTCCTCACTATACCGCACACTACCTCACTACATCTCACACTACCTCACTACATCTCACACTGCCTCACTAACTACTGCCTCACTACAAAGCACACTACCTCACTACACCGACCACT
>OZ038314.1:28539077-28564077 GCA_964035775.1 Osedax frankpressi
TACCACTACCACTACCACTACCACTACAACTACCACTACCACTACCACTACCACTAACACTACCACTACCACTACCACTACCACTACCACTACCACTACCACTACCACTACTACTACCGCTACCGCTACCGCTACCGCTACCGCTACCGCTACCGCTACCGCTACCGCTACCACTACCCCTACCACTACCCCTACCACTACCACTACCACTACTACTACCACTACCACTACTACTACCACTACCACTACCACTACCACTACCACTACCTCTACCACTACCACTACCACTACCACTACCACTACCACTACAACTACCACTACCACTACCACTACCACTAACACTACCACTACCACTACCACTACCACTACCACTACCAATACCACCACTACTACTACTACTACTACTACTACACCCCTATATTAATAATACAATGGTATAAAAGTCCCTATATATTTGTATACACATTGTGTCATTTTGCATTTCATTATTATTGTAAATGATCGATAGGGTCGTGTTATTGTAAATTTCTTATATTAATAATCTTTCGCATCTTGGTATCAATCATTACCTTAATATATCGGTATTTCACCGGGTTACCGTACACTGTACACCGTACACTATACAGTGTACAGTGTACATGCGTACAGGCGTACACCATACAATTTATTTCGTACACTATACAGTGCGCACCGTATAATGTAGAACTTACATAAGTGAATAATTTGAATTATATATATATATATATATAATATGTGTTTTTAATAAATATGTACAAAAATATTGTAGATTGTAAACAATTATTGAATTGTATTATATTCATTTTCACTAGATATTGTCATATACTGTATCGGACAAAGTAACTTATTACTTACAGTTACTGACCAATGATGAAATCACCTACTAACGTAGTAAAACCATACTTACATTTTATAATAAGTATAGCTCAACTGACCATTAATATAGATCGATACTAACGGGCATAAAGTTTTTATGCTGACCATAAGCTTAATGTCTCAGTTCAATATTAATGGTCATGGTTTATCATTAATGGGCGTGGTTTATCATTAATGGGCGTGGTTTACATTTTATGGGAGTAACATATTCAAGAATTGCGTACCGAGTACGCTATACCTATACGTATGGTCAGTGAACATAGTTATGCGATCTTATCTATTCACCTGATAAGGTAACATTGGGAAATCGTACCACTCGGCAACATCCCGTAACGTGCACTAAGCAGTAGCAAGCCGATCTAATCTCGAGCCCAAACGCACTCGTACACCTGCTCATACTCTGTGGACTATGCAGTTAGCGACACACACACGCACGCACCCCTACGCGCGCCTATATACGGGAGACGGTGGCGCGTTCGGCTTACCTGGCGCGTAAACGCACGCACATAGAATAATAACGTAACGCACGCACGCATAACCGTAGTTACGCGCCGATGCGCGCGCGACAACTCACGCGCCGCCGCGAACGCGCACCGACGCACGCGTACGCGCGCCGACGCACGCGTACGCGGTCAACGGTATGGCAGGCCGCGAAACCTCACACGAACACATGACAAGATAACGTCGATTAGACGCGTACCTCGACACGATACGCAACAGCGTTAGGACGGCGTTACTATTTCCAGAGATTCCGTGATTTATTCCTACGAATCCCCTGCAAGAAGATGGCCCCGATAATGTCAGCATATATTACCTAACCAAGCACTATTACCATTATCAGGAAGTCGCCCGCCTCATCGGAAATCTTGCAATTTGCATATTCCAATCATCCGGGAGATAACGAATAGCTGTTTACTTGCTGACAACAAAATGACTACTCATCCTATTAACGGGCACGCATATTTAATTGTTTATCCTAGTTGTGGCGTAACTGTGTACACGAAAGGAGGGCAGCGAAGTCTCTGGACATGTAGTGGGGTCGTGTTGGACCGATAACAATGTAGGCCTTATTTAGTAGGGGCTGGGTAGCTTTGATAAGGAAATATACCTTATTTAGTAGGGGCATGGTAGCTTTGATAAGGAAATATACCTTATTTAGTAGGGGCTGGGTAGCTTTGATAAGGAAATATACCTTATTTAGTAGGGGCTGGGTAGCTTTGATAAGGAAATATACCTTATTTAGTAGGGGCTGGGTAGCTTTGATAAGGAAATATACCTTATTTAGTAGGGGCTGGGTAGCTTTGGTAAGGAATATACCTTATTTAGTAGAGGCTGGGTAGCTTTGATAAGGAATATACCTTATTTAGTAGGGGCTGGGTAGCTTTGATAAGGAAATATACCTTATTTAGTAGGGGCTGGTTAGCTTTGATAAGGAAATATACCTTATTTAGTAGGGGCTGGGTAGCTTTGATAAGGAAATATACCTTATTTAGTAGGGGCTGGGTAGCTTTGATAATGAAATATACCTTATTTAGTAGGGACTGGGTAGCTTTGATAAGGAAATATACCTTATTTAGTAGGGGCTGGGTAGCTTTGATAAGGAAATATACCTTATTTAGTAGGGGCTGTGTAGCTTTGATAAGGAAATATACCTTATTTAGTAGGGGCTGGGTAGCTTTGATAAGGAAATATACCTTATTTAGTAGGGGCTGTGTAGCTTTGATAAGGAAATATACCTTATTTAGTAGGGGCTGGGTAGCTTTGATAAGGAAATATGCCTTATTTAGTAGAGGCTGGGTAGCTTTGATAAGGAAATATACCTTATTTAGTAGGGGCTGGGTAGCTTTGATAAGGAAATATACCTTATTTAGTAGAGGCTGGGTAGCTTTGATAAGGAAATATACCTTATTTAGTAGGGGCTGGGTAGCTTTGATAAGGAAATATACCTTATTTAGTAGGGGCTGTGTAGCTTTGATAAGGAAATATACCTTATTTAGTAGGGGCTGGGTAGCTTTGATAAGGAAATATACCTTATTTAGTAGGGGCTGTGTAGCTTTGATAAGGAAATATACCTTATTTAGTAGGGGCTGGATAGATTTGATAAGGAAATATACCTTATTTAGTAGGGACTGGGTAGCTTTGATATGGAAATATACCTTATTTAGTAGGGGCTGGGTAGATTTGATAAGGAAATATACCTTATTTAGTAGGGACTGGGTAGCTTTGATATGGAAATATACCTTATTTAGTAGGGGCTGGGTAGATTTGATAAGGAAATATACCTTATTTAGTAGGGGCTGGGTAGCTTTGATAAGGAAATATACCTTATTTAGTAGGGACTGGGTAGCTTTGATAAGGAAATATACCTTATTTAGTAGGGGCTGGGTAGATTTGATATGGAAATATACCTTATTTAGTAGGGGCTGGGTAGATTTGATAAGGAAATATACCTTATTTAGTAGGGACTGGGTAGCTTTGATATGGAAATATACCTTATTTAGTAGGGGCTGGGTAGATTTGATAAGGAAATATACCTTATTTAGTAGGGGCTGGGTAGCTTTGATAAGGAAATATACCTTATTTAGTAGGGACTGGGTAGCTTTGATAAGGAAATATACCTTATTTAGTAGGGGCTGGGTAGATTTGATAAGGAAATATACCTTATTTAATAGGGGCTGGTTAGCTTTGATAAGGAAATATACCTTATTTAGTAGGGGCTGGGTAGCTTTGATATGGAAATATACCTTATTTAGTAGGGGCTGGGTAGCTTTGATAAGGAAATATACCTTATTTAGTAGGGGCTGGGTAGCTTTGATAAGGAAATATACCTTATTTAGTAGGGGCTGGGTAGCTTTGATAAGGAAATATACCTTATTTAGTAGGGGCTGGGTAGCTTTGATATGGAAATATACCTTATTTAGTAGGGGCTGGGTAGCTTTGATAAGGAAATATACCTTATTTAGTAGGGGCTGGGTAGCTTTGATAAGGAAACATACCTTATTTAGTAGGGGCTGGGTAGCTTTGATAAGGAAATATACCTTATTTAGTAGGGGCTGGGTAGCTTTGATAAGGAAATATACCTTATTTAGTAGGGGGATGGGTAGCTTTGATAAGAAAAGATACCTTATTTAGTAGGGGCTGGGTAGCTTTGATAAGGAAATATACCTTATTTAGTAGGGGCTGGGTAGCTTTGATAAGGAAATATACCTTATTTAGTAGGGGCTGGGTAGCTTTGATAAGGAAACATACCTTATTTAGTAGGGGCTGGGTAGCTTTGATAAGGAAATATACCTTATTTAGTAGAGGCTGGGTAGCTTTGATAAGGAAATATACATTATTTAGTAGGGGCATGGTAGCTTTGATAAGGAAATATACCTTATTTAGTAGGGGCTGGGTAGCTTTGATAAGGAAATATACCTTATTTAGTAGGGGCTGGGTAGCTTTGATAAGGAAATATACCTTATTTAGTAGGGGCTGGGTAGGTTTGATAAGGAAATATACCTTATTTAGTAGGGGCTGGGTAGCTTTGATAAGGAAATATACCTTATTTAGTAGGGGCTGGGTAGCTTTGATAAGGAAATATACCTTATTTAGTAGGGGCTGGGTAGGTTTGATAAGGAAATATACCTTATTTAGTAGGGGCTGGGTAGCTTTGATAAGGAAATATACCTTATTTAGTAGGGGCTGGGTAGGTTTGATAAGGAAATATACCTTATTTAGTAGGGGCTGGGTAGCTTTGATAAGGAAATATACCTTATTTAGTAGGGGCTGGGTAGCTTTGATAAGGAAATATACCTTATTTAGTAGGGGCTGGGTAGGTTTGATAAGGAAATATACCTTATTTAGTAGGGGCTGGGTAGGTTTGATAAGGAAATATACCTTATTTAGTAGGGGCTGGGTAGGTTTGATATGGAAATATACCTTATTTAGTAGGGGCTGGGTAGCTTTGATAAGAAAAGATACCTTATTTAGTAGGGGCTGGGTAGCTTTGATAAGGAAATATACCTTATTTAGTAGGGGCTGGGTAGCTTTGATAAGGAAATATACCTTATTTAGTAGGGGCTGGTTAGCTTTGATAAGGAAATATACCTTATTTAGTAGGGGCTGGGTAGCTTTGATAAGGAAATATACCTTATTTAGTAGGGGCTGGGTAGCTTTGATAAGGAAATATACCTTATTTAGTAGGGACTGGGTAGCTTTGATAAGGAAATATACCTTATTTAGTAGGGGCTGGGTAGCTTTGATAAGGAAATATACCTTATTTAGTAGGGGCTGGGTAGCTTTGATAAGGAAATATACCTTATTTAGTAGGGGCTGGTTAGCTTTGATAAGGAAATATACCTTATTTAGTAGGGGCTGGGTAGCTTTGATAAGGAAATATACCTTATTTAGTAGGGGCTGGGTAGCTTTGATAAGGAAATATACCTTATTTAGTAGGGACTGGGTAGCTTTGATAAGGAAATATACCTTATTTAGTAGGGGCTGGGTAGCTTTGATAAGGAAATATACCTTATTTAGTAGGGGCTGGGTAGCTTTGATAAGGAAATATACCTTATTTAGTAGGGGCTGGGTAGCTTTGATAAGGAAATATACCTTATTTAGTAGGGGCTGGGTAGCTTTGATAAGGAAATATACCTTATTTAGTAGGGACTGGGTAGCTTTGATAAGGAAATATACCTTATTTAGTAGGGGCTGGGTAGCTTTGATAAGGAAATATACCTTATTTAGTAGGGGCTGGGTAGCTTTGATAAGGAAATATACCTTATTTAGTAGGGGCTGGGTAGTTTTGATAAGGAAATATACCTTATTTAGTAGGGGCTGGGTAGCTTTGATAAGGAAATATATCTTATTTAGTAGGGGCTGGGTTTGGGTTTGATAAGGAAATATACCTTATTTAGTAGGGGCTGGGTAGCTTTGATAAGGAAATATACCTTATTTAGTAGGGGCTGGGTAGCTTTGATAAGGAAATATACCTTATTTAGTAGGGGCTGGGTAGCTTTGATAAGGAAATATACCTTATTTAGTAGGGGCTGGGTAGCTTTGATAATGAAATATACCTTATTTAGTAGGGGCTGGGTAGCTTTGATAATGAAATATACCTTATTTAGTAGGGGCTGGGTAGCTTTGATAAGGAAATATACCTTATTTAGTAGGGGCTGGGTAGCTTTGATAAGGAAATATACCTTATTTTGTAGGGGCTGGGTAGCTTTGATAAGGAAATATACCTTATTTAGTAGGGACTGGGTAGCTTTGATAAGGAAATATACCTTATTTAGTAGGGGCTGGGTAGCTTTGATAAGGAAATATACCTTATTTAGTAGGGGCTGGGTAGCTTTGATAAGGAAATATACCTTATTTAGTAGGGGCTGGGTAGCTTTGATAAGGAAATATACCTTATTTAGTAGGGGCTGGTTAGCTTTGATAAGGAAATATACCTTATTTAGTAGGGGCTGGGTAGCTTTGATAAGGAAATATACCTTATTTAGTAGGGGCTGGGTAGCTTTGATAAGGAAATATACCTTATTTAGTAGGGGCTGGGTAGCTTTGATAAGGAAATATACCTTATTTAGTAGGGGCTGGGTAGCTTTGATAAGGAAATATATCTTATTTAGTAGGGGCTGGGTTTGGGTTTGATAAGGAAATATACCTTATTTAGTAGGGGCTGGGTAGCTTTGATAAGGAAATATACCTTATTTAGTAGGGGCTGGGTAGCTTTGATAAGGAAACATACCTTATTTAGTAGGGGCTGGGTAGCTTTGATAAGGAAATATACCTTATTTAGTAGGGGCTGGGTAGCTTTGATAAGGAAATATACCTTATTTAGTAGGGGCTGGGTAGCTTTGATAAGGAAATATACCTTATTTAGTAGGGGCTGGGTAGCTTTGATAAGGAAATATACCTTAATTAGTAGGGGCTGGGTAGCTTTGATAAGGAAACATACCTTATTTAGTAGGGGCTGGGTAGCTTTGATAAGGAAATATACCTTATTTAGTAGGGACTGGGTAGCTTTGATAAGGAAATATACCTTATTTTGTAGGGGCTGGGTAGCTTTGATAAGGAAATACACATTATTTAGTAGGGGCTGGGTAGCTTTGATAAGGAAATATACCTTATTTAGTAGGGGCTGGGTAGCTTTGATAAAGAGATATACCTTATTTAATAGGGGCTGATTAGCTTTGATAAGGAAATATACCTTATTTAGTAGGGGCTGGGTAGCTTTGATAAAGAGATATACCTTATTTAATAGGGGCTGGGTAGCTTTGATAAGGAAATATACCTTATTTAATAGGGGCTGGGTAGCTTTGATAAGGAAATATACCTTATTTAGTAGGGGCTGGGTAGCTTTGATAAGGAAATATACCTTATTTAGTAGGGGCTGGGTAGCTTTGATAAGGAAATATACCTTATTTAGTAGGGGCTGGGTAGCTTTGATAAGGAAATATACCTTAATTAGTAGGGGCTGGGTAGCTTTGATAAGGAAACATACCTTATTTAGTAGGGGCTGGGTAGCTTTGATAAGGAAATATACCTTATTTAGTAGGGACTGGGTAGCTTTGATAAGGAAATATACCTTATTTTGTAGGGGCTGGGTAGCTTTGATAAGGAAATACACATTATTTAGTAGGGGCTGGGTAGCTTTGATAAGGAAATATACCTTATTTAGTAGGGGCTGGGTAGCTTTGATAAAGAGATATACCTTATTTAATAGGGGCTGATTAGCTTTGATAAGGAAATATACCTTATTTAGTAGGGGCTGGGTAGCTTTGATAAAGAGATATACCTTATTTAATAGGGGCTGGGTAGCTTTGATAAGGAAATATACCTTATTTAATAGGGGCTGGGTAGCTTTGATAAGGAAATATACCTTATTTAGTAGGGGCTGGGTAGCTTTGATAAGGAAATATACCTTATTTAGTAGGGGCTGGGTAGCTTTGATAAGGAAATATACCTTATTTAGTAGGGGCTGGGTAGCTTTGATAAGGAAATATACCTTAATTAGTAGGGGCTGGGTAGCTTTGATAAGGAAACATACCTTATTTAGTAGGGGCTGGGTAGCTTTGATAAGGAAATATACCTTATTTAGTAGGGACTGGGTAGCTTTGATAAGGAAATATACCTTATTTTGTAGGGGCTGGGTAGCTTTGATAAGGAAATACACATTATTTAGTAGGGGCTGGGTAGCTTTGATAAGGAAATATACCTTATTTAGTAGGGGCTGGGTAGCTTTGATAAAGAGATATACCTTATTTAATAGGGGCTGATTAGCTTTGATAAGGAAATATACCTTATTTAGTAGGGGCTGGGTAGCTTTGATAAAGAGATATACCTTATTTAATAGGGGCTGGGTAGCTTTGATAAGGAAATATACCTTATTTAATAGGGGCTGGGTAGCTTTGATAAGGAAATATACCTTATTTAGTAGGGGCTGGGTAGCTTTGATAAGGAAATATACCTTATTTAATAGGGGCTGGGTAGCTTTGATAAGGAAATATACCTTATTTAGTAGGGGCTGGTTAGCTTTGATAAGGAAACATACCTTATTTATTATTGGCTAAGTAGCTTTAGGTATCAGAAAGTAACAATTATGTAACTATGGACCTTAATGCCAATGTTATACAATTATATAGCTCTGGTCAGGAAACATGTGATTATAAATCTGCGTATCACGAGTCAAGTATATATAGCTGTGATCCGGAAGTAGAGGATCTATATTAATAGGTTAGACCCACTGCCACCGTTACCTAGGAGGCTAATACGTAAAGATAACACACGTAGACCTAGCCGGGATCAATATTATTTTATATATCAACACTTCTCCGTAATGTTCTCGACCACTGCGATTTAATCTGTCCCTGGAGACCAGCGGGACACAGTCTCTCCCCTACTACTCGCACTCCTCCTTACACTCCTCGCACTCCTCCTTACACTCCTCGCACTCCTCCTTACACTCCACCTCACACTCCTCCTTACACTCCACCTCACACTCCTCCTTACACTCCTCCTTACACTACTACTCGCACTCCTCCTTACACTCCACCTCACACTCCTCCTCACACTCCTCCTTACACTCCTCCTTACACTCCTCCTTACACTCCTCCTCACACTCCTCCTTACACTCCTCCTTACACTCCTCGCACTCCTCCTTACACTCCTCGCACTCCTCCTTACACTCCACCTCACACTCCTCCTTACACTCCGCCTCGCACTCCTCCTCACACTCCTCCTTACACTCCTCCTTACACTCCTCCTTACACTCCACCTCACACTCCTCCTCGCACTCCTCCTTACACTCCTCCTTACACTCCTCGCACTCCACCTCACACTCCACCTCGCACTCCTCCTTACACTCCACCTCACACTCCTCCTCGCACTCCTCCTTACACTCCTCCTTACACTCCTCGCACTCCTCCTTACACTCCACCTCACACTCCTCCTCGCACTCCTCCTTACACTCCTCCTTACACTCCTCGCACTCCTCCTTATACTCCTCGCACTCCTCCTTACACTCCTCGCACTCCTCCTTATACTCCTCGCACTCCTCCTTACACTCCACCTCGCACTCCTCATTATACTCCTCCTTACACTCCTCCTTACACTCCTCCTTACACTCCACCTCACACTCCTCCTCGCACTCCTCCTACACTCCTCATTATACTCCTCCTTACACTCCTCGCACTCCACCTCACACTACTACTCGCACTCCTCCTTACACTCCTCGCACTCCTCCTTACACTCCACCTCACACTCCTCCTCACACTCCTATTTACACTCCTCCTTACACTCCTCCTTACACTCCTCCTTACACTCCTCCTTACACTCCACCTCACACTCCTCCTCGCACTCCTCCTTACACTCCTCATTATACTCCTCCTTACACTCCTCGCACTCCACCTCACACTACTACTCGCACTCCTCCTTACACTCCTCGCACTCCTCCTTACACTCCACCTCACACTCCTCCTCACACTCCTCTTTACACTCCTCCTTACACTCCTCCTTACACTCCTCCTTACACTCCTCCTTACACTCCACCTCACACTCCTCCTCGCACTCCTCCTTACACTCCTCATTATACTCCTCCTTACACTCCTCGCACTCCACCTCACACTACTACTCGCACTCCTCCTTACACTACTCGCACTCCTCCTTACACTCCTCGCACTCCTCCTTACACTCCACCTCGCACTCCTCCTTACACTCCACCTCGCACTCCTCATTATACTCCTCCTTACACTCCTCGCACTCCACCTCACACTACTACTCGCACTCCTCTTTACACTCCTCATACTCCTCCTTACACTCCTCACCCTACTCCTTACACTCCACTTCACATTACTCCTCACACTCCACCTCACACTCCTCCTCACACTCCTCCTCACACTCCACCTCACACTCCTCCTCACACTCCTCCTCACACTACTCTTTACACTCCTCACACTCCTCCTCACACTCCACCTCACACTCCTTCTTACACTCCTCCTCACACTTCACCTCACACTACTCCTCATACTACTACTCACACTACTCCTTACACTCCTCCTTACACTCCTCCTTACACTCCTCGCACTCCACCTCACACTACTACTCGCACTCCTCCTTACTCTCCTCGCACTCCTCCTTACACTCCACCTCACACTCCTCCTCACACTCCTCCTTACACTCCTCCTTACACTCCTCCTTACACTCCTCCTCACACTCCTCCTTACACTCCTCCTTACACTCCTCGCACTCCTCCTTACACTCCTCGCACTCCTCCTTACACTCCACCTCACACTCCTCCTTACACTCCGCCTCGCACTCCTCCTCACACTCCTCCTTACACTCCTCCTTACACTCCTCCTTACACTCCACCTCACACTCCTCCTCGCACTCCTCCTTACACTCCTCCTTACACTCCTCGCACTCCACCTCACACTCCACCTCGCACTCCTCCTTACACTCCACCTCACACTCCTCCTCGCACTCCTCCTTACACTCCTCCTTACACTCCTCGCACTCCTCCTTACACTCCACCTCACACTCCTCCTCGCACTCCTCCTTACACTCCTCCTTACACTCCTCGCACTCCTCCTTATACTCCTCGCACTCCTCCTTACACTCCTCGCACTCCTCCTTATACTCCTCGCACTCCTCCTTACACTCCACCTCGCACTCCTCATTATACTCCTCCTTACACTCCTCCTTACACTCCTCCTTACACTCCACCTCACACTCCTCCTCGCACTCCTCCTACACTCCTCATTATACTCCTCCTTACACTCCTCGCACTCCACCTCACACTACTACTCGCACTCCTCCTTACACTCCTCGCACTCCTCCTTACACTCCACCTCACACTCCTCCTCACACTCCTATTTACACTCCTCCTTACACTCCTCCTTACACTCCTCCTTACACTCCTCCTTACACTCCACCTCACACTCCTCCTCGCACTCCTCCTTACACTCCTCATTATACTCCTCCTTACACTCCTCGCACTCCACCTCACACTACTACTCGCACTCCTCCTTACACTCCTCGCACTCCTCCTTACACTCCACCTCACACTCCTCCTCACACTCCTCTTTACACTCCTCCTTACACTCCTCCTTACACTCCTCCTTACACTCCTCCTTACACTCCACCTCACACTCCTCCTCGCACTCCTCCTTACACTCCTCATTATACTCCTCCTTACACTCCTCGCACTCCACCTCACACTACTACTCGCACTCCTCCTTACACTACTCGCACTCCTCCTTACACTCCTCGCACTCCTCCTTACACTCCACCTCGCACTCCTCCTTACACTCCACCTCGCACTCCTCATTATACTCCTCCTTACACTCCTCGCACTCCACCTCACACTACTACTCGCACTCCTCTTTACACTCCTCATACTCCTCCTTACACTCCTCACCCTACTCCTTACACTCCACTTCACATTACTCCTCACACTCCACCTCACACTCCTCCTCACACTCCTCCTCACACTCCACCTCACACTCCTCCTCACACTCCTCCTCACACTACTCTTTACACTCCTCACACTCCTCCTCACACTCCACCTCACACTCCTTCTTACACTCCTCCTCACACTTCACCTCACACTACTCCTCATACTACTACTCACACTACTCCTTACACTCCTCCTTACACTCCTCCTTACACTCCTCGCACTCCACCTCACACTACTACTCGCACTCCTCCTTACTCTCCTCGCACTCCTACTTACACTCCACCTCACACTCCTCATTACACTCCTCCTCACACTCCACCTCACACTCCTCCTTACACTCCTCCTCACACTCATCCTCACACTCCTCCTCACACTCCTCCTCACACTCCTCCTCACACTCCTCGCACTCCTCCTTACACTCCACCTCACACTCCTCCTTACACTCCTCCTCGCACTCCTCCTCATACTCATCGCACTCCTCCTTACACTCCTCCTTACACTCCACCTCACACTCCTCCTTACACTCCTCCTCACACTCTTCCTCACACTCCTCGCACTCCTCCTCACACTCCACCTCACACTCCTCCTCACACTCCTCCTCACACTACTCCTCACACTACTCTTTACACTCCTCCTCACACTCCTCCTTACACTCCTCCTTACACTCCTCCTCACACTCCTCCTTACACTCCTTACCCTACTCCTTACACTCCACCTCGCACTCTTCCTCACACTCCTACTTACACTCCTCCTCACACTACTCTTTACACTCCTCACACTCCTCCTCACACTCCTCCTCACACTCCTCCTCACACTCCTCCTTACACTCCTCCTCACATTACTCCTTACACTCCTCCTCATGCTCCTCCTCACACTCCTCCTCATACTACTCTTTACACTCCTCACACTCCTCCTTACACTCCTCCTCACATTACTCCTCACACTACTCCTCACACTCCTCCTCACACTCCTCATCACACTCCCCCTAACACTACTCCTCACACTACTCCTTACACTCCACCTCACACTCCTCCTCACACTACTCCTCATACTGCTCTTTACACTCCTCACACTCCTCCTTACACTCCTCCTCATATTACTCCTCACACTCCTCCTCACACTCCTCCTCACACTCCTCCTCACACTCCACCTCACACTACTCTTCACACTACTCTTTACACCTCACCTCACACTCCTCCTCACACTCCTCCTCATACTACTCTTTACACTACTCCTCACACTACTCCTTACACTCCACCTCACACTCCTCCTCACACTCCTCCTCATACTACTCTTTACACTCCTCACACTCCTCCTTACACTCCTCCTCACATTACTCCTCACACTCCTCCTCACACTCCTCCTCACACTCCTCCTTACACTCCTCCTCACACTCCTCCTCACACTACTCCTTACACTCCTCCTCACACTCCTCCTCACACTCCTCCTCACACTACTCTTTACACTCCTCCTCACATTACTCCTCACACTCCACCTCACACTCCTCCTCACACTCCTCCTCATACTACTACTCACAATACTCCTTACACTCCACCTCACACTCCTCCTTACACTCCTCCTCACATTACTCCTCACATTCCTTCTCACACTCCTCCTCACACTCCTCCTTACACTCCTCCTCACACTCCTCCTCACACTACTCCTTACACTCCTCCTCACACTCCTCCTCACACTCCTCCTCATACTACTCTTTACACTCCTCACACTCCTCCTTACACTCCTCCTCACACTCCACCTCACACTCTTCCTCACACTCCTCCTCACACTACTCCTCACACTATTCCTCACACTCCTCCTCACACTCCTCCTCACATTACTCCTCACACTCCTGCTCACACTACTCCTCACTCTACTCCTTACACTCCACCTCACACTCCTCCTCACACTCCTCCTCACACTCCTCCTCACACTCCTCCTCACAATCCTCCTCACATTACTCCTCACACTCCTCCTCACACTACTCCTCACACTACTCCTCACACTACTCCTCACAATACTCCTCACACTACTCCTTATACTCCACCTCACACTCTTCCTCACACTACTCCTCACACTACTCCTCACACTCCTCCTCATAATCCTTCACAACTCCTCCTCACATCCCTCCTATTACTCCTTCTCACACTCCTTCTCACACTCCTCCTCATACTCTTCCTAACACTCCTTTTCATACTCCTTCACAACTCCTCATCATACTCCTTCTCATACTTTGCCTCACACTCCTCTTCACACTCCTCCTCCTCACACTCCTCCTCACACTACTCCTCATACTCCTCCTCACACTCCTCCTTACACTCTCCTCACACTATTTCTCACACTCATTTTCCTCCTCATGCACCTTACACTCCTCCTCACACTCCTCGTTATACTCCTTCTCACACTCCTTACACTCCTCATACTCATCCTCATACTCCATCTCATACTCATTCTCCTCCTCATACTCCTTATGCTCCTTACACTCCTCATCACACTTCTTCTCCTCCTCACACTCATCCTTACTCTCCTTCTACTACTCACACTCCTCCCCCTACTCCTCCTCCACCTCCTCCTACGCCTCCTCTTCCTATTCCTCCCACTTCCTCCTCACCCTCCTACACTTTCAAACCCGAACACGGATCCAATATATGTAGGCACGAGATGCAAAGCCAATCGAATAAAGGTGTAGCAAATTACGATTAACCGATTTAGTTGAATAATGTAAAGGGAAAGTGTAATTTATACGTAGCAACGCAGCAACTTATATATATATATATATTTAGCTATACAATATATATAATTATGTATTAATAAGTCAGTATTATGTAATCAAATCCGTCAAATTCGATCCATAGAATCGTTCTATCAAATAACGATATGTAATAATGATATGTTATGTAACCAGTTATATAATTACCAGATGCGGTAACATCGCACGATCGTTATAACTAATTGTTGCTAATTGTGAGTGCATTCGAGTCATTTAAGAGATCATTTAATATTCAGCTGAATTTATCATCCGCACAGATATATATATATATATATATATATATATATATATATACACATATATATATATATGTATATATATATATATATATATATATATATATATATATATATATATACATAAACATTAGAATTTGTAGCATTACAAGCAGTCGATAATAAATCTAATTTACTAATCATGTAGAAATCTAACACATGATGGATACAAAAGTATATAGAGAATGTTTCATACCAGGCACTCCGTAATTTATTCGAGGTGGCTATGATGCAATTTATCGCTACTGCTATTGCGTAATATTGATTGTTTCTATAAGTGTAATGTAGTCATATTGAATGCCTTTGTTCGAATGATCAATTATTACACAGGAATGACCAATAGCTTATAGAGTTTGTATATATTGAGATTTCAGCACGTCCATAGGGTAGGCCTTATTGACCTTAATGACCTTTATGGCCATATTGACCTTAATGATCTTAATTACCTTAATGACCTCAATGACCTTAATGGCTTTAATACCTTTAATGATGTTATATTGATGATATTGGAAATGATTTTGGATGAGGGTTAGGATTGCGAATATAGGATGATAAATATATAGGGTTAGAGTTATGGGGCTGTAATTGAAATTGTAGGGTTAGAGTTATGGGGCTGTAATTGAAATTATAGGGTTAGAGTCATGGAGATTAGAAATATATATGTTAGATTTATGGGGATGGAATATAGAGCATGTTTTGTTATATAGTGTATAATAGTGTATTATATAGTGTATTATTTAGTGTATAAAGTGACATAGGGTTATAATATATATCATAGTGTTAGAGTTGTAGGGTTGGAATAGGTAATATAGAACAAATACACTTACACACACTTAAATTCGGTTGGAAACAAAAGTTTCCGCCACCTAGCCCCAAACAAATGGAACCACCTTCCTAAAATACTAGTATCCCCCACAGTTACTATTAATATGTTTAAGCGCAAGCTAAAAAGCTTCCTGCTTAGTTGAGACTAATCACCTCCCCTATATTTTATTTTATAACACTTACCCTTACCTTGACACGCTACATTACTTTTATTTTTTATTTTACTTTATCGTTCATTTTTATTAGTACGGTTACACATTGTAGAATATTTATTAATATATGTTAAATTCTTTGTTGTTAATAAATTCTTCACACACACAAAACTCACACACACACACTCTCACATACACTAGTATATGTGTAATATGTGTATATGAGTGTATGTGTGAGAGTGTTCTCACATATACACACATACACACATACACTCACACACACTCACATACACATACACTAACACACATACCCTCGCATACACTCACACACACACATACACTAGTATACATTAACACTCACAAACACTCACATACACATACTCGCATACACTTACACACACACACGCTCACACACACACTCTCACATACACTAGTATACAATCACACACATACACTCATACTCGCATACACTCACACACACATACACTAATACACACATACACTAGTATACATTCACACACACAAACACTCACACACACACTCGCATACACTCACACACACATACACTCACACATACACACACTCACATACACACACTCTCACATACACTAGTATACACTCACACACATACACTCACATACACATACACTCACACACATAACCTCGCATACACTCACACTCGCATACACTCACACACACATACACTCACACTCACATACACTCACACACATACACTCACTCACACATACACTCATACACATACACTAGTATACACTCACACAATCACACACACCCTCGCATACACTCACACACATACACTTACACACACATATACTCACACATACATACACTCATACACATACCCTCGCATACACTCACACTCGCATACACTCACACTCACACACACATACACTCATACTCACATACACTCACACACACATACACTCACACACATACACTCACACACACATATACTCACACACATACACTCATCAACATACCCTCGCTTACACTAATATCCCCTCATACACACTCGCATACACTAAATAACTTCACTATTGATTTAGATACTTATTATAGAAACAACTACCTGCCATATAACTCGTATATAAATAACAAATACCTACAATGTTACTATTTATTATATATTACTACAATATTGTAATACTTAACTACAACTAAATTGTTTTTAAATCACGGATTTTAAAAATACTTAACAATACAATTTACCAACTATATTAAAATTTGAAATATCTGTACAAGGTAGTTTATGAAAGGCAATAACACATGTCTATATAATACCAACACTAGAATACTGTAACTAACTATTTAGTTATATATCTAAATTACAAGAACAACTAAATATCAAAATATGAAACAAATATGCAAACTTCTTTTTAAACTTCCCAAAACTCAAATCTCGCACCACAGAATTATTTTGGTTTATTTGTACACAATAATTCTACATAAAACTCTTAATATTATATTAAAACTCCCAAGTACGTCATATTTAATAATTACTCAATTATATGAATACACTTTGTAAGCTTATTATCAACGTGAACCTATATTACTTAACGAATTACTTAATTTAACTGACCCTAACAAATAACAAAACGTATTGCTCCAACCTACATTACATATTTCTATACCACAATCAAATCCACTCTCTTTAAAGCTATATATACATACTTCATGATACACCTCGCTCTTATATCCCCTATATTAACACTCTCTCACCCACTATTAACACTCTCTCACACACTATTACACTCTCACACACTATTAACTACCCTCTCATGCGTATAAACTAATTCTAATGCATATCGAACACCAATGCATTTTCTATTCCACCGCTGTACAGAAAAACAAGTATCAATAATCTTCGGATGACAAGATTATAATAAATATTGTGATAAGATAGAGGATATGATATGCTGTAAAATTAGGCCAAAGTAAGTTCATAGATGGCAGTGCATGTAACGAAGTTTAAAGTATCTCGTGAGTAGTTCATGTTATGAAATCAGAAGATATTTTAACAATTACGCTGTCGATGACCACTCAGATAATTTTGTATTGTCTAAACTAACAGCCGTCAGATTTATATAGTCAAACCCCAACTATAATCTCTAAGATAGATATTCATATATAATTATATTACATACTTCTATTTATTAATTGATTCGGTGACATAGTGGTTAATTACGGTATATTATATATAATTAAGGTGTGTTCTGGGCATAAGTGTTCAAACCTCTGGTTTTATTAATAAATAGTTTAAACAAAATTTATAGAAATAATTAATTAACTCACCGACTTTTGTTAAACTAGAATACCGTAATAGAAATAAAACAGTTTTAAAAAGATGTTGGGCATTTTAAAGATATATTGGGTATTTTAAAGATTGTAGTAAGTTCACTTCACCAAATTTCATAAAATGAATGACAAGATAGTACCGAATATAAAAATATAAACCATAAATTGTATAAACACGTCATTATTATGCAATAACACATCTATATATTGAAATGGTCATATTTCTATTAAACTTTACTCTGTTAGACTATTATTCGAAACGATTGCATAATATTATACAATAGTTGCATAATGTGGTTCCTTGGTCCAATAGTACCACCGACCATCGTTAAGCATTAAGCACCGTTGACAAATTCCTCTCGGTAATCATTGTCCGCTGACAAATGTATTTAATTCATCACTGACCACTATTGACTTGTAATCATAGAAAAGCACTGCAATATAAAACCATACGGTGTGTCTTTTCGGGCACTCTTGGGATACACTGCGTCTCCTTGTTCTAGTTAGGTGGACTTATTGCGCAATCCGTTATATAACTATATGTACTTATGGAGAGGCGATCGGTCGGCAGCTGACCGATGACCCCTCGACTATAGTCTATTAGGAGTCCGAGCTATTGGATAACACTCCGCGCTCCTCTGCGCTACCTCACCACACCGCTCTTTACCGCTCTTTACCGCTCTTTACCGCTCTTTACCGCTCTTTACCGCTATTTACCGCTCTTTACCGCTCTTTACCGCTCTTTACCGCGCCATACACCTAGTGTCATAATATTGACCACTCTCCGCGTGAATCATTTGTACTATCCACTCCACACTGACCTTGTTATAGATTATTATATCACTCCGTCAACTTATTCATACTTATAAGTGTTTTTACCACTCCAAACCGCACCACTCCATACCAAACCACTCAAACACGCACAACTACTTAACTTTCCACTCCAAACCACACCACTCCAAACCGCACCACTCTATACCAAACCACTCAAACCGCACAACTACTTAACTTTCCACTCCTTACCGTACCACTCCTTACCGTACCACTCCTTACCGTACCACTCTTTACCGCAACACTCCATTCCACACCACACTACTCCTTATCACACCACTCACTATATCACTACTCCTTACCGCACCTTCCTTACCGCAACACTCCATACCGCATCACTCTAACAGAACCACTCATTACTGTACCACTCCTTATCGCACCACTCCTTACCGTACCACTCTTTACCCTACCACTCCTCACCTCACCACTCCTTATCCCACCTTCCTTACCGCAACACTTCTTAACGCACCACTCCTTAACGTTCCACTCCTTACCGCACCACTCCATATGGCACCACTCCTTATTCTACCACTCATTACCGATCCACTCCTCATCGCACTACTCCTTACCGCACCACTCCTTACCGTACCACTCCTTACCGCACCACTCCTTACCGTAACACTCTATACCGCACTACTGCTTATCGCACCACTCCTTACCACACCACTCCTTACCACACCACTCCATACCGCACCGCTCCTTATCACACCACTCCTTACCGCACCATTACATATCACACCACTCCTTACCGCACCGCTCCTTATCACACCACTCCTTACCGCACCACTCCTCATCGCACTACTCCTTATCGCACCACTCCACACCGCACCTTCCTTACCGCACCACTCCTTACCGTAACACTCTATACCGCACTACTGCTTATCGCACCACTCCTTATCACACCACTCCTTACCACACCACTCCATACCGCACCGCTCCTTATCACACCACTCCTTACCGCACCATTACATATCACACCACTCCTTACCGCACCACTCCTTACCGTTCCACTCCTTACCGCACCACTCCTTACCGTAACACTCCTTACCGTAACACTCTATACCGCACTACTGCTTATCACAACACTTCTTACCGCACCACTCCATACCGCACCACTCCATACCGCACCACTCCATATCGCACCACTCCTTATCGCACCACTCCATACCGCACCACTCCTTATCGCACCACTCCATACCAAACAACATTACACCGGATCTCACAATACCATACTATACCTCATTACCTCATACACTACCACATTACACAACACCACACTATATAACACTGTAAAATACTACATAACTCAACATTACACATAACACTACATACTGCTATACTCGTGTTTATATTTACCAACTTTGAGATATTTATTTGTACTATTGTATTAACATTTTATTATAATTAATCTTTATAATTCTATCTTTAATATATATTTCCCCTTTTAGGATGCTGTTTAAACTTTATAAAAATATAATAATAATAATAACTAAACTATAATATACCACATTCTACTATATTACACTACAATACATTACACTAATATACATTATACTACCCTACTATAAACTACACTACACTACACCACACTACACTACACTGCACTACACAATACTACACTACACAACACTACACTACACTACATTACACTATATTAAACTACACAACACAACACTGCAATACACTACATTACACTCTATTAAACTACACTATACTACACCAAACTACACTACACTATACTACACTTCACTACACTATATTAAACTACACTGCACTACACTACACTATACTAAACGTCACTACACTAGACGACACTACACCAAACTACATTACACTAAACTACACAACAATATACTACTCTATACTATACTACACTACACTAGACTACACTATACAACACTAGACTACACTATACTACACTACCTTTCACTACACTATATTAAACTACACTACACTACACTATACTAAACGTCACTAAACTACACAACACTATACTACACTGTACTACACTACACTACACTAGACTACACTACACAACACTAGACTACACTATACTGCACTACCTTTCACTACACTATATTAAACTACACTACACTACACTACACTAAACGTCACTACACTACACGACACTACACTATACTACATTACACTATATTAAACTACACTACACTAGACCTCACTATACTTTTCTACACCAACTAACACCTCACTATACTACTATACACCTTTCGTAACCATATTACACCCTACTAGACCTCAATACAACATCCTACAATACACTACGCCTCCTTATACCTCACTGTACGTCCTATACCATATTACACCTTCCTACACCACACTACACCTCACTACACCCCCTATCTCCTACTACACATTTCTACACTTCTCTACATCCCACTATCCAGCTCCCACACCACACTACTACTAAATATATACCATACACCCTATTATAACTTCCTATACCACCCTACACCTCATTACACCACCTAAATACTATTACACCATCCTACACCACCCTTTACCCTACTACCCCACCCATGACCCTACTACATATTACTCCATCAATGGCTAGTACGTTATCAATTAATAATTTCACTACTACATAGCAAAGCACTATCTGGGTAAGGCATTATGTAATTCGTAAGCATTCACTCGAAACATTAAATTAGCAATCACATTCAAAGAATATGCTAGTCGTGCAATATATATATAATGTTAACATATATGAATACATTGTATGGTCTGGTAATCTATACGTATAAATCCCTAGAAATAGACCGTCATTATTATCCACTCTACGCATGTATTCCTTATAAGGAAGTATTTATGTTATCGTAACTATTTCAGTACGAATGATCCCTCTAGTGAGCACATCATGTATTAATTAATTATTATAACTAAGTAATTATTTAGTAATTCATTATTCATAGAAAATATTTAAAAGTATTACATAATATTAAAATAATTGTTTGTATTTCACTTCGCCTTTCGAACCAAAGAAAAAGTCATTATTATTAACTCATTACACTGCATGTATTGTATAGAAACTTTCCAATTACTTTCATACTTACATCAAGATATATATCGTGATCTCTTGAGGCATTTGATATTTTCATCTAGAATGTGTTATCAGTATACAATGTGATTTGGTGAATATATGAAATGAGTTAGGTAGCACAGGGTTACAATAAGTTACTTTCCTGTACGATACGATTTATTATTTACTATTCATTTACTATTTACTATTCAACGATTAATCTAGTTCATAACTAAACGCCCATGTTACGACAAATGTCCTCTAAAATCTACGTAAGCAAAATATATATCGTGTAATATTTGGGGAAATATGTTCTGATCGATAATACATTGACGATATATGTTGTCTATACTGGCTTGTAAACCGTTATGTCTACATATGCATAATACTATATGTGTAGTTATGGTTTGAAGCGGCGTTACCAACTTAATCGTTGTGATCTATAAATTCAACTAGACGTATATATATATATATATATATATATATGTATATATGTATATATATATATATATATATATATATATATATATATATATGTATATAAATATATGTATATATATATATATATATATATATATATATATATATATGTATATAAGTATATATGTATATATATATATATATATATATATATATATATATGTATATATATATCTGAAGATAACTCTAGATAACACTGATGTAACGGGTTTTCTGCACCATTTGGATATTCTTACTTTAATTTAAAAGAGAACGTTTTATAATAATGAATCCTGATTTTATATTAAATATGAAATATTCAAATGATCACGAAGTGTTCATGTTATGTGTTGATTGCAAATTCTACAATGGAGTTATGCATTTTATATTTATCGATCTTTTAAAATAAAATAATTAAGAAGATTATATAATATTATATAATTTGATATCGAGTCAAATTAACCTAAATTAATTTGTTGGTAAAATGAACATTTAATGTTTACACTAATTGAGATAATTACAATATCCTCATATATATATATATATATATATATATATGTATATATATATATATATATATATATATATATATATATGTATGTATATGTATGTATATGTATGTATATGTATGTATATGTATGTATATGATATATATATATGTATGTATATGTATGTATATGTATGTATATGTATGTATATGTATGTATATGTATGTATATGTATGTATATGTATGTATATGTATGTATATGTATGTATATGTATGTATATGTATGTATATGTATGTATATGTATGTATATGTATGTATATGTATGTATATGTATGTATATGTATGTATATGTATGTATATGTATGTATATGTATGTATATGTATGTATATATATGTATATGTATGTATATGTATATGTATAAGATTATGTATATATATTTTATATATATATATATATATATAAAGTAGATATATAAAAATATATATGTAAAAAATAAATATATAAGTTAAGTGTCGATTATGTCGATTATGTTTTTTGTATTAGCCTATTTTTTACCAATTGTAAATAAACACTCAAAATAGATAATGCTTCCTAATCCACGAAATAAACCAAATATTGCCTATAATAATGCATTAGATATATTACTATATATTTTATATTTTAAATTAACACTACACTTGTATATTATAACTATTTCGATCAAATTATACATTACTCATCGTGTTAAACATATAAACAATTATAAACGGTTATAATAAATAAACAAATAAAAATTAAAAAATATCATCAAATTGTATTCAAGCAAATAGAATATAAATCACTATTTCATATATATAACTGTTTTAAGAATGTATATTTTATAAATATATACGTAATTAATATATTTATATATATGTATATATGTATATATACATATATAGATATATATATATATATATATATATATACATATATATATATATATATATATATATATATATACATACATATAAATATGTATATGGATATATATAATATGTATATATATATCTCAAATTTTACTAGTATCAATGACAATTTTGATAATAACTTTCATTTCCCGGAAACTGTTAAATTATTAATCGCCGTCGACTGCGAGCTAAATCATTAGGCGACTATTATTGACGAGTTCTGGTCATATGTTAATTAGCTTATTTGCCCTTATAAGGGCATATATTGCCGCTAATTGTCCACTCTAGAATATCCATTACCATCCGCTACCTACCCGTTTACCTTCGGTCTCATCTCGTCCAAATTGAACATTTCAACAACATAGATATCCTAGCAGTACTCCGATCGTACATATCCCATTGTATATTTGTATGCGATATAATTGATGTATATTTTATATTCTACTACCTAGAAAATAATGTGACGAGGTTGTATTTAATAAAAATAAATATTTAATCAAGTTATTAAATTGTTAAAACACATCTAAGGAGATGGTGAAATTAAGTGGCATTATTAATAAAAGCTCAATAAGGAAATATTGGAATATGTAGAAAGAGAACGAGTGTGAGACGAATGGAAATAATGAGCAATATGGAGAGAGAGATTGAGAGTGAGCGAGAGAGGGAGAAGGAGAATGAGGAAGAGGGAGAGGGAGATTATTGTTCATATTTTCATGAGATACTTATTATGTTTATTACTAGATTACATCAATAAATACGCCCATAAAATGCACACGAATAAAAATAATGTTTAATGTGTAAACTACAAAATGTATACACTATTTATAATAACACCACCATTAACAATACTATTACTATAAACTCTACCTCCTTCGCTTCCACTAAATACCACTAAACACCTACTACTACTACTACTACTACTACTACTACTACTACTACTACTACTACTACTACTACTACTGCTACTGCTACTGCTACTGCTACTGCTACTGCTACTGCTACTGCTACTGCTACTGCTACTGCTACTGCTACTGCTACTGCTACTGCTACTGCTACTGCTACTGCTACTGCTACTGCTACTACTAC